>CM057008.1:14280596-14673096 GCA_029891345.1 Dryococelus australis | reverse complement strand
GATTATTGGTTGGAAAGACATTATGTGTACTTATTATTTATGATTATTGGTAATGATTTAAGTTACCTTTTTTTAACGCTCAAACTGACACCATAATTTCTCGGATTGGATAAGCCGTTCGGTCGCTACAGCGGGCTTAAGCATACCAAGCCGCTCGAAACCAGAGGTTGGCAACGCGCTTGATGACGTCAGAACAATACGTCAGTGTGTGTGTGAAGCATGACGCCAAGGACCGTCTTATACTATCGTACATGTACATTTAATGTATTGCTGGTTCTCAGCGCGTAATTGTCACGGACCCGAGAGCATAATTTCGTGACGCTCGTTTCTGAACATAAGGGGCTGAGATGAAAGACGTTTCCACGTTAAAAAAAAAAAAAAATGGGTTTGGCGGTGTTGGGGACACGGCCGTTTGTTTAGCGTGAATACGTCTACGTTGACGCGCTCGGACGCCTTGATGTTTATTTTACGTTCCCGGCACCTCTTCACTCGATTATATGGGAGTTTATGGGTATCACTGGATTGCTTTTGAGATGCTCTTTCCAACCCTTTACGATTTCTGTATTTCGACTTTGCTTTTTGACGAGTAAAGGCCGACATTGTGTTAAGTTTCCTTAATATTTTACATTAAACTCATACAACTTCACCACAACCACGCCACACACATGATTTTACACGAGCAATAGATTTACCTTGACGAGCGCTGTCGACTGAAACCTAAACGAGCGCCGTAGCTTCTCCTAGTCAAAAGTTATACTACGCGGAAATTGAGACGCGATGAAACGAACTCAAAATCTCACCCTCCCTCCCTACCTCTCCCACCTCTTGATTCGCTCACAATACTTCGCAGTCATCACTCAACGTAACATATTCTTTGATCCTTTTGCAATCGATTGGCGTAATTGAATTTTGAATGTAGGCGATACATTCGGAGCTGCAATGCCAAACTGTGTATTCCCCAATTTTGTTATCATCGGATTTTCTGGATTGCCTCCCTCTATGGTTGCAAATTTAAAGACGTATTCACGTCAAAACATAGAACAATCATCAGTAGGCAGTCCATGTGTGTCGAATATGGGCTTATCTGCTTCGGAAACAGGAAGTATTGTTATAGGAATTATTTCGCCAACAAGACAACTGGCATTTCTCTGTGTATCTCGGTTAACGATATTAATATGAAAACAAAAAAAAATAAATAATAATAAAGGCAGTAAGCATCAAATTTCGGAACCCATACGATGCCGCTGGTCGGCGGTTTTTCCCGGGGATCTCCCGTTTACCCTACCCTTTCATTCCGATGCTGCTCCACACTCACCACGATCACCCTCATCGGCTCTCAAGACCTCGCTGTTAAGAGCAGCCAAAATTTAATGTAAAAATAAAATACACCAGACTATTTCCACACAATTTAACAAGAGCATTAGAGGGCGTGTATTGGTTCATTTTAAGGTAAACGTTATTTTACACTAATTCAGAGGCTGTACACACGAGTAAGGGAAGCGATCTAACCGAGTTGCAAATATTGATGATCATCGGTTTTCGGGCCACGGAAACAGCGATGTTTGTGAACTGTTCACATGCCTCTGTGGACGAATGACACTATTGGGAAATGTATAAACAAGGACACTGGATGTCACTTCGTGGAGAGATAGAGAGATAGAGCTGTGGACGAACAACATTAGGCTCGAGGGTGAGTCACGACGCAGCCAGACAGCCGAAAACAATGGCCTGGCTCCGAACGGCGTTTCTCGTCTCGGCGTTCAAAAATTTCCTCTCCGCTTTACCACCAAAACAATGTCGCATAGCGAACTTTTACTGCTCCCGCATCACTCTCAATCCCCTCCTAAAACACGGCTCAAGTAGCTTACTTCTCTTCCCAGAAGCAAATGTCGTCTGGAAAACAGGCAATAAACCCGAGTGTCAACCTCCAACCGTTTCTTGTTACAAGCCTGTTTAATTCCCCCACCCCCGGCTCACCTCACTGAACTTTCTTATCGCTCTGTTCGTTTACCTTGCATTGTATCATCAGACGGTCTGGCCTCGTCTGGGACTTTGCATGCATGAATTAGAAACATTCCACAAGTGATTGTTGTCGAATCACACAGAATCCGTTCGAAGGTCATGTCCTGGGGCTTCAAGGACGCAGAAAGGAAACACCGTGTTAATTACGTTTCATTCCAAACATCGTCAAACTCGTGCATATTATATTTGCTGCGTAATTCCCTCGGAAAAAAAATGGGCAGAATGGCATCTGCATAGCCAGATTAAAAAAATAAAAAAAAGGACTTTTTTTATGTTTTCGGGACACAGATACTACAAAAAAAAAGTTATTATAAATGGTAAAAAAAATCGATACGACGTACATGAACAGACACTTTAATTACACTGAGAAATTTGTCTGTAGATTGTTTTTGAATTGATGAATGTAAAGGCATTTTTGGCATTTTTAAAAATGATTTCATTAAGTTTTTTTTATCAGTTATGCTAGCTACAGTTTGAAATGAATTAAGAGAGTGTCTGTGATCTTAACTTGTTGCTTTTTGTAAATATTTGGTTTATTTTCATTCACTTGTTAGAAAAAAACATCATACGTATGATTTTGACATGCGATTATGTAACAACAATTTGATGTAAATTAGTTTCAGACTGCTGAAATAACATGTTATGTCTGCAAGCTGAAAATAGTTTGCAACAAATATAAAATTATTAGTGTGCAGCAAGGCGCCTTGGAATTGTTCGGGACGGCACGTTGGTTGGGCTATGCGATATCCAATTTACAATATCGTTTCGAAATACGTTGACCTTATCGATATATCGTTCACAGAGAATATTGAAAATCGATGAAGATATATAGCAAATATCGCATATCGCCAACATGGCATATTGCGATATGCGATATTTTTAAGGAATATTATTTCATGATCGATATATAGCAGTATCGCACAGCCCTATACTCTGGAGTGTTGGGAACAGACGCTGTGGATCACACGCGCGGAATTCGTGAATGACAGAGCACGCTATCAGCTGGAACACAACACGTGCGTGTGTTGATGAATAACACACATACTGAGAACGCCTGCTCTGCCGCGTGTGGGAGATACAGAGATCTGTAGCCCATTACACAAGGCCATCGTTCGTCAACAAGAAGGCGAAACACCGCTTTGTAAAGCGGCCTTTCCACTGCCTCGTCTTCTGAGATCGCGACGTCATACCTGACAGCGGCGTATGTCAGACAAGTCTAGGGTAATCCGTCTTGAGGCGATCCTGCTCGCCCGTGTGAGAGGAGATCAAAGAGACCGACCCAGCAAGCTGTATTGAAAGTGGGCAGGGACGGATAGTGGAAACGGTTTCCTGCGCAGAGAGGAGGGTCGCACCCAATACGCTATATGTTGCTAACGGCAAAGTGAGAACTTTCGAAGCCCTAGTTACATTTAAGTTCAACCAATTTATATCCTTCCACCTTTCGTTAATGTAAATCCTGCTACATGAGTAATAAACATAGTGTATAAATTCACCATCCCAAAACCAAACGTCCGAGGCCACAATGAAATGTATTTATTGGTTATTATGTGTGATGAAACAGCTTCAAAAAGTGCTCACTTTACCGTGAACGGCCTGTAGTTGGGCTTAACGTCTCGTCGACAGCGAGGTTATTAGAGACGGTGCAAGCTGCACAGGGAAGAGGGATTGGAGAAGGATTGGGAAGGAATCGGCCATGGCCTTTGTTAAGGACTCATCCCACAATTCGCCTGGAGTGATTTCGGGAAACCATAGAAAACCGAAATCAGGATGACCAGACCAGGAATCGAGCCCGTGTCCTCCCAATGAGAGTCCAGCGAGTTAATACCGGACAGTGGTACGCTATAAGGAATTTCACCCACCACGAGGGGCCACGGTGGCTGAGCGGTTAGCCTGCTCGCCTCCCAAAAAGGCGACCGGATTTTCGCAAGTGGGACTCGTGCCGGACGATGGCGTTGGTCGGCGGGTTTTCTCGGGGATCTCCCGTTTCTCTCATCTCTTCATTATGGCGCCGCTCCTCCTTAACTTCAATCAACCTCATCGGCTCTCAAGACCTCGGTGTTGAGAGCCGCCCAAATCTCTTCACTCACTCACTCATCCACCACTACCCGGGCCTTCTCGACGTGTGTATACCCTCATGTTCCCACTGCATTCAACACCGACTCACTGCGTATGCAGAGCGATTCAAGTTGAGAGCAACGGGTAAAAACATCCAACCTGCCTCTCGGAGGCCTCTCAAACTCATCCGGCTGGGCAAATGCTTCGTCAGGGCATGCTGCGTGTTCACTAAACTTGGCTCTGTGGCTCGCACTGATGCTAAAGGCCTTATTTGTTGTCTTGCAGATATGAATGATGGAGGCACGTGTACGCCCTCTGGTGGGACATCCGCGCAAGCAAACCGCACGTTTCGGGCTCTGCCGATACTATTTGGCAACCTTCGTTGTACTCGCGCGATTCGTCCACGGCGACACATTTCCATGGATTCTCCACTCCAGCGGACCGGGTGTGGTATTGGATAGGGATACGGAAATGTCGCGAATTCATTTCAGGACAAGACAGCTTGTGCCGAAGTCACCTTTGCTATCGAATCAGAGTTTATTATGCATGCCCTAGACGACTCTGAGCCAATAGCAGACTTGAGAATCCCATGCTTCCAGGTGTGTGGTGACACTGGAGCAGCAGCCAACGAACAAACATGTGAGACCCGACCGCCTAGCCTACAGGTCATTGAACCCGCGAAATTCTCCTATCCCTGGTAATGGACAAGTCCTTTCCAGAATGTTCTGTCTTGCCAGCGCTCACCTTCCAGTATCTTCTTCCCATCTCATTCCTTTCCCGGCCATTACAAGCGAATAGACGTGTGGTATCTCCCTCCCTCACCCAGCTTCTCACCTCATCCGCCTGCTAGACAGCCAAGGGTAAACATGTATGATGCCGCTCCTCCAACAAATCAAAACTTATGACACTCTTCCCCAAAAATAAGACTTATCCCACTCTTGCACCTAATCCAATACATAATGTATATACATACATATGCACCTCACACCTATGTCACCTGCCAGGCGTCCATAAGTGAACAACAAAGCTGCTCTCCATAAATAGAACCCCATTACACATTATACATAGTATCATTCCCAGAAATAAAAAAAAAATTAAAATGTTCTTAATCGGTTTCAAAAACCGATTAATACGATTTGCAAATTTTACAAATCCGATTTTTTGCAAATATTTGCAAATTCCCAATTCTGCAAATGTGGTACATAGGTCCTTTTTGCACAAGTGGTCCAGGGTACCTCTGTCCCTACTATAAAATAAATAATTATATAAAAATAAGAATATATAATATATAAATATAAGTCTTAATTTACAATCAGTAAGTGCCATTGTTGTAAAAAAAAACATTTTCAAGTACACTTAGCAACACCAGGTGACGGAAAGATTCTCACCAGTTGAAACAGAAGGCCCTGATGGGGGAGGAGGGGGGGGGGGGCATTTATTTTAAACCTGATGGGCCAGGACAAGCAGAGACATCTGCAGATAAAGCTGGAACCACAATAGCCCGACGAAGACAACATGGCAGACCGACCCAGCGTCAGAACTCGACGGAATTTCGTATTATAATTTATCCAGTGTTGACAATACGCTGACGAAATCTGCCCAAAAAGAGTGTTAGTTGGCTATTTGTAAAATCCTAAAACGGCAAGTTACCCTTAAAATAACAAATGTTTACATTTTAAAATTCACTATAAAGTGAAGAATTGTTTTGTTTTTGACAATAGAGTTCATATAAGAGAAGAAAAGGATTTAAAAACGAACTGGAACATTATTTTGGCGGGAGATTAGTTTATTATTTACTGCAGTAGGGAAATACGCATGAAATGTGGTTTCCTGATGTTGTATTTACATTATTTTGGCGGGAGGTTAGTTTATTATTTACTGCAGTAGGGAAATACGCATGAAATGTGCTTTCCTGATGTATTTACATATTATTTACTGCAGTAGGGAAATACGCATGAAATGTGCTTTCCTGATGTTGTATTATTTACTGCAGTAGGGAAATACGCATGAAATGTGCTTTCCTGATGTTGTATTATTTACTGCAGTAGGGAAATACGCATGAAATGTGCTTTCCTGATGTTGTATTATTTACTGCAGTAGGGAAATACGCATGAAATGTGCTTTCCTGATGTTGTATTTACGTTTTTTGCGTGCCCCGAAGAGCCCAACTCGACGGAAAGTAGAAAATATAAACTACTTTTGTCGCGCTGTCGGGGCTGCGATTTTGTCGGGTTGACGTCGTAGTGACCTTGCTTTTAATTAGCTGCTACTTGGATTTCGTCGTGTATCGGGGTTGTCGTGTCGGGTTCGTCGGGGTATTGTGACTCCAGCATTAACACTTCAAACATTTCTGATACCGATGGTCTGTTAGTAGCGACAGGAAAATTTCGCGTTAAAAAGTAACTGTAGGCTGAACTATGTAGGCTTACTTTCCTGCTTCGGAGTTCTGTTTATTGGCTGCTTCCCCAGTGTGTAAAACCTGTTCACGGTAAAACAAGCACTATTGAAAGCCCTGATTACGATATACTTGTATGCACGTTGTGTATTCCTCCGCCTTACGTAAAATTGGCTCTACCATGGGCCTCATCACTTTATTCATACGTCGTTGAAGTGAAATTGCGAAATTATTGGGAAAGTAAATGTTTTATAAATCTGCTAATTTTTACACTTCGATGCATTTAAAAAAAGAGGGCCAAATATATAATTTAATTATCACAAATGCTTACCTAACAGTTTTTGTTCGACGTTAAGATATGGAACTACTTTCCAAGCGTAGTTACCAACTTTACTGGGCGAATGTCACTCGGTGCGCCCGTTAAAACACACGCAGGCAGGAGCAGTAACTTTTTTTTCTAAGGTTCATTTCAAAAGTGCTCACTTTATCGTGAACAGCCTTTAGCCAGTTTAACCTCCGACCAGGCGGCACGGGATTCCATGCTAGTTTCTTTGCAGCTCCATTATTGGCTCAGAGTTCCCCTGAGCGTGTCTCATAGACTATTCGATGCTAGTTTCTTTGCAGCTCTATTATTGGCTCAGAGTTCCCCTGAGCGTGTCTCATAGACTATTCGATGCTAGTTTCTTTGCAGCTCTATTATTGGCTCAGAGTTCCCCTGAGCGTGTCTCATAGACTATTCGATGCTAGTTTCTTTGCAGCTCCATTATTGGCTCAGAGTTCCCCTGAGCGTGTCTCATAGACTATTCGATGCTACTTTCTTTGCAGCTCTATTATTGGCTCAGAGTTCCCCTGAGCGTGTCTCATAGACTGCGATAGGATTGCAAACATAACACAAGTGCGCGTCGTTGCAGACTTCAACCTCGTGGGCAGCCTTAAGCCAGAGTGTGGACAATGGTATGCAAGGATATAGATAGGACGTACTCTTGGCTAGGCAACACTAAGACGTGTGTTTGAAATCTTAACTTGCGCTAAAGTGAATTCATGAAAATTTCCAGTCCCCAGCTATTAGACTCACTGGAAACGTTCTGTAGTCTATCCCATAGACGCAAGGTAAGCAATGCTTACCCTATACACATTGGAAATGTTTGCCTCTTTATAGTTTTCGCCTTAACTTCAAACACATTTAATTCTGAGTTGGCCGTTTCCGATTCGAGAAACAAGAGTTTTCGTAACTCCCGTACGGTACACACATAGTGCTGCTATCTAGTATTTATTTCCACAAACGGGAGCGACTAGCGATGAATCGAACTCGCAAGCGAGTTACCTTTCCACGTTCCTTCGGCAGAGTAAGCAGTCGTTCTGTTTGCGTCCTCCAGTCCTACCTTTTTCCTTGGAAAGTGGACGCGAGAGTGTTCGGGAAAACGGGAGATTTCATATAATTTGTAATATGCTCTCTAAATATTATTCAGTTTAATTATTATTACATTCATTTCCTTTCCCGTTTTTATGACTAATGTCAGGTATCATAAAACGGTAAATACATGTGGAGGGTAAGCAAAGTTGGAAGTTGCGTTTGTTAGTAAAAACTGCTTACCTTGCAAAACAACTCGCTACACGCCACTGGTTTGGTTATTCTGAAGTGCAACCGGAGCTACAGGAGACGCGAGTGCCCGCGACACGAAATCGGCCGAGTGCCGTCCGTCAGCGACGTCGGAAATGTTCGTTTCCGCTCGTCAGTATAGGACGCGTCTTCTGCAATCAACATGTCGCGTGTCAGCTCGACTCGTTGCCTTTTCCTCGCAACGTCTAAGCAGCTAATTAGGCACGCGCGTGGGGACATCAATCAACGCTGAACACCCAAGTATACAGGCTGTTCAGGGTAAAGTGAGCACTTTTTGAGGCCCTAGTTACTTTTTTCTTTCAGCGGTTTTTTTTCCCTTTAACAACCTTTTTAAATAAATATCGCTATATAAGTAGGGATAGGAAAATTTCGCGTGTTCAATTCAGGACAAGCTAGACGTCAAAAACACGTGTACACTGAAGTCACCTTTGCAATTGGATCGCAGTTCATTAGACACTCCCTGGGCCAATAGCAGACTTGCAATGAAACAAGTAGCGAGTGCCATACTGCCAGGTGTGGAGTAACAATGGCTAATCTCTGGGGCAGCAGACAATGAACAAACATCTGAAGCTCGAGTGTACACAGGACTGTGGAGTCTTGCCTACAGGTCGTTGAACTCGAGAAATTTTCCTATATATATATATATATATATATAAGTAATAAACAGTGTGTAGATGACACCGCACTCGGAAGATAACATTCAAGGCTAAAATAAGAGTATATTTTCTGATTATTATTCCAAATGAGAGGGCTTTCAAAAGTGCTTACTTTACCGTGAACAACCTATACAAACCATTTCTGGAAGGCGAAGCAAGGAAAGCCAGAACTGGAGTCCTGGAAGATTCGCGTTATTATTTAACCCTTTAGAAAGGCACAAATTTTCTGGCATTGAAGACAAGGTTGAAGTGAGCTGACTATATTCGCCTCTACCGCAATATCTAGGGACCTGAAAAAAAATCACGAGTTCAACTCCACGGTTTTGTGTGCAATCACGCCCATTGGTTGCTTGCTGCCACGTTGAAGGACGATGATCGGGCGTGCATTTTGTCGCATGTTTCTAACTGGCCCAGGGTTCTCCAGGAGATGTCAAATAATGCACGGACCAATAGCAAAGGAGACACGGACATAAGAGTTCTCCAATTCTAGCATGTCCTAAATTTAATCAGCGAATTTTCCATCTCTTTGGTAATTTCACTTGTGTTGGGATCTGCGTTTCCACATGCCTTCGTCCTATTGGTCCTGGCTACGCCGGGCACGCCTACTGTACTGTGAAACATTTATTATTGGCTCGCCGTAGTCCAATGGAGTCGCATGTAGACTGTGTACCAAATAATGTGTCGCAACAGCTGTAACAAGTTCTACAGTCCATCATGTCCAATTGAGAACTTATCAATAAACCCGTTTTATTGTTATGAATTAAAAAGTCGACTGGTTGTAACATTTTAATTATTCCGATAAAGTCCAGCGACATTCTGAAACCATAAAAGTGTGAGTTTGGTCTTAAAAAGCAAAGACATTGCCATATAAACGTAGCCCGGAATATATACGGGCATACTCCTCAAAAGGTCAAGGACAGACATAACTTCAAGTTACTGTGCGTTCGAACGACTTGAGCCATTGACCGAATACACTTATGGCACTCGTCGCAGAACTCTTGAGCCAATATATATGTTCAACAGTGGAGTAGTCAATAAATTTTAAGGATACGAAGCAAGTAAGTAACGATGATTAGAGTGCAGTGGCCAGAAAAATCACGAACTGTGCTCACTTGTTTTTAAGGCTAAGGAGTCTACCCTCTCACCGAAAGATCACGCGAATTTTGCATGTCTCTACCCAGAACATAGAATCCCTAAGCAACAGTTTTCGCCAACTTCTTTAGCAAATATTTTCCCGCAGTAAAGCTGTGGCTGAGCGGTTAGCCTGCTCGCCTCCCGCCCAAGGCGATCCGGGTTCAATCCCCGGCCGGGTCACTCCGGATTTTCGCATCTGGGGAATCGTGCCGGACGGTGCCATTGGTCAGCGTGTTTTCTCGGGGATCTCCCGTTTTCCCCGCCCCTTCATTCCGGCGCTTCTCCATACTCACCTCAATCACCATCATCGGCTCTCAAGACCTCGATGTTAAGAGCCGCCCAAATCTCTTCACTCACTCGTGTGAGTTGTCTCAGAGCATGGTGATGTATCTAATTTTTTTGCCAATTCGCATCGTACATTCGCATCTGTTACTATTATTCTGAAGATTGCTTCTCCGTTTCACAAAGCAAGCAGATATAGGCCTACTTGCCGTATGCAATGCCAAACAAGTCCCGCAAGTTGTTTAAAAATGTCCTGTGCTTGAAAAATGTCCTCTGCTTTACAAATGTCCTGTGCTTTACAAATGTCCCGTGCTTTACAAATTTCCTGTGATCATTATGTGAAGTACTTGATCGTAATTTAAAACGATTTAGATTTTGCGTCACCAC
This sequence comes from Dryococelus australis, assembly GCA_029891345.1. Lineage (NCBI taxonomy): Eukaryota > Metazoa > Arthropoda > Insecta > Phasmatodea > Phasmatidae > Dryococelus > Dryococelus australis. Next base: position 14,662,544 of record CM057008.1, on the reverse strand, counting down.
AAAAGAGAAATTTATCAAATACAATGTCTTGAATAATGGATGACGTAATCTGGACGTCAAAATGCGGACATTTCGCTTTGTAAAAAAACGGAACGAAATTGGTTTTTCAATTTTTTTTGGGCATGCTCCATATTTACACGATGCCAATTTCCACACATCACTGCAAAAATGGTAATATTTACTGAGCAATTGTTTGTAATTTTTGAAATGTTTGCAATAGAAAAAAATTTTTGTTGTAAAATTACTCGTTTGTAAAACTTCAAGAGTCGTGTTTGTAATGGACTTCAAGAAATTGTTGTACAATACTGTCCTGTATCCACGAGCTCAAGCAAAATGGCGGACATCCAACAATGTAAAACCGAATATAGCTGTTTGTGCAAAAACCATGGGAGATGTGAAGTGTAGTTACGAGCAATAATGTGTTGCAAGTTGGAATAATCATAATAAAACAACTAATTTGAATACACGTAACGCTATTACTCATTAACTGTTAATGTTAATGTTTCATATCTACACAGAACACTTAAAATAAAACTAATGCGTTCTCCTTGACCGAATAGATTCACTAATATTTTGTAGGTATATACTGCTATAGGCAGTTCACGGTAAAATGAGCACTTTTGAAAGTCCTGCTTAAGATCTGCTTGTATGTAAGTTGTGTATTCTTCCGCCTTATGTAACATTAACATTGCCATGTGCCTCATTACTTTATTCATGCGTAGGTCATGTGAAACTGTGAAATTGATATAAAAATAAATATTTTACAAATCTGCTTATTTTTTTGCTTCGATGCATTAAAAAAAAAAAAAACAGTAGGTGAAAAAAAAATTCGAACTATCACAAATGGTTACCTAACATATTTATTTGATGTTAAGATATGGGACTCTTCCATTGATGTTAAGATATGGGACTCTTCCATTGATGTTAAGATATGGGACTCTTTCAAGCCATCGTTACAAACTTTATCAGGCGCATGTCACTCAGTGCGCTCGTTAAAGTATATGCAGGCAGGGCCAGTGTGGTTTTTCTTAAGTTGGTTTCAAAAGTGCTCACTTTACCGTGAATAGCCTATACAATGGAACTACAACTGTGGTAATGTGTAGTCCGCCTGCAGACATTAAATGGCATTATAAAGTGCAGCAATTCTGTCATTCATTAACCCAAGTCCTTCACAAGGCGTGAAATTGTATTTATCTTGCCAATTACATCCATTAAAGAAAATAGCTGCAAAGCTCGTAAGGTAAGTTGGCGCTGTGTATAAAGTTGTGGGATTACATCGCAAGGGCCGTGGTGGCAAGACAACTTTTTTTCGAGAATTATATTTTGAAATAATTTTTTCCCCTATTATCGCTTATTAATTCATAACATTTGTTTTCTATAAAAAAAAAAAATTAATGTTCACATCTTAGTAATGAAAGTTGTAAAGCCTATCATTTGCAATATTACACGTATATGTTTTGCAGATTTTACTACATAGTTGTTGTTCTACAAAGGACTTTCTTGGTAACTGGGTCTCCAAAGATTTCTCTTGTAAAAGTACAAACAAATTTTCACAGATAAATTACATTAGCTGCACCTTCATAACAATTTTAGAAGCACATATAAATATGAACTTAAATACTTTAAGCAAAGTAAACACAGAGCATAAAATTTAATGATTTCTAGTGTTTAAAACATGTTAATATTTTTCGCGTGGCATTAATATTTAAGTGTTATATTTGGATTTTATTTTTGTGCAGTTGTTTAAAGGACGATTTGGTTAAACTCAAATGACATGCATTTTAAGCTAATTCTTCCAATTTTATCGAGCTCTTTTCACGGAACTGTTTGCCAAATGATCTTGTGAATGTTATTAGTTAGGTAGAAATTATAAAAAAATAATTTGATATCGCGTGATCATGTCTTGTTTCATAGTAATTCCCCGCCAAGGACCACTTATAACTGGCCTTGCGGCCACGTGTCGGATCACCGTAAGAAATGAATAGCCGTTGTTTGATGGCGGTGCCTACAATAAGCACGCAGCGCTGCACAGAGCTGCGGAACGAATCGCGACGTGTATTTAGATCGGTCATTGTTTATATCTCCGTGGCAGTTCCTCGCGTTATCCAATCGGAATGCCGATCAAACAACTCTTGTCGGTCGAAGTCTGTGCTTGTGAAAAAAAAAAAAAAGAAGAATAAATAAATAAAGACTGAATAGTTTGAAATGTAGACGCAAGATTTTATTCCATCTGTAAAATGAACCCTTGTTAGTAGTTTTTCACACTGAAAATCTTGCATAGGCTCTAAGCCGTGACCTATGCGTGACGTAACAGTTTCGTCCGGCCGATTAGGCGAGTGACGTGGGCGTGACTCAGAGATCGGTATGAAGCTTTTAAACTCGCCTGAGTAGAAACGATAACTTCTAGCAGGAATGGGGCAGTTACATTTTATAACCGTTGCCCACCGCGCTTTCATCGCGTTACAAGGAAACTGTGCAGTAGACCTTATCGCATGACATAACACTCCCGTTTTAAATCATTTCGTTTTTACCAAGGCAAAAATTAATTTATCTTAAACAGAAAGTTGTTCACGGTAAAGTGAGCACTCTTGAAGCCCTGGTAATTTTTTTCTTCGAGCCATTTCTTATCCTTTAATCACATTTAAAAATAAAAAATTGTCATTTAAGAAACAAACACAGTGTATACATTCCATCGCAATAGAAAGTTTACGTCTGAGGTTAAAATAAAATATATTTACTGGCTATAGTTTTAAGCGAGAGGGCTTTCAAAAGTGCTCACTTTACCGTGAACAGCCTATAGGTCGATACTCGTTTTCTACGAGAAGACTATTCTTACACACCTCGACTGCTTGTGGACTTGGGAAGTGGGCATGGAAGAATTATGCAATTAAAGGAATCGATAGTTTATTATAACGTAGTAATATATTCATGCGATAAAAAAAAAAGCGTCCCACTGCTAAAACTAATCGAGCGCTTTTAATAATGTCTCAGTTTTAGCGTAAAATGTAGCTTATCATATTGTTTAACACAAATAATGCCATGACTACGTCTCATATGGGGTGTGTATATATATATATATATATATATATATATATATATATACGTAATATTTGGATCATGTTAACATAAGAACCGACACTGCCCAATGTAAACTGTCATTATAATGAAGCATATATATATATATATATATATATATATATATATATATATATATATATGCTTCATTATAATGACAGTTTACATTGGGCAGTGTCGGTTCTTATGTTAACATGATCCAAATATTACGTACAATAATTTCAGTAGCGATAAACACCCCCCCCTTTTTTTTTGTAGTACTTAGTAATTTGAAATGACGCCAACACGAAACGCTTAGATCATGGCGGCGATAGCGAATGAGATGTAACGACTATGCTGCACCGGTTATTATGCTAATGGTCGATAACCCTTTATTGGGACACGTACATTTGAATTTCCTTGTTGCCTCTCTGGAGATATTTTGTGCGTTTTTTGATTGCTCGACTGTACTAAACGCAAGAAGCTCCAGGAAACAGATTAGAAGCAGATCTGAGCTACTGTGCTACTGGGTGGGGCCACAACATGTTTTCCAGCTACACACGAATCAGGTAAATTAACGGAATATACTGTGTCGTATGAAGCAGGTAAATTAGCATAGCAGAGGAGAGAGTCATCAAATTTTTTCTTAAGCTAGTTGTATGTGCATATCGAAGGGAGGTGGTTAGGTAAACACAATTTCTATATGTAGTATACTTGTAAATGTGGTTTACCAAAAATTCCAATTCTTGTATTTTATTTAGTAAAATGTTTAATATTTTTCGTTATAAAATCTTGTTATAGACTATAAAGCAATTTAATGCCACGTTTTCCGTTTTGGAAAATTAGTTGCCAATATGCTAAAAGCGTATCACATCCCTTGTATGCTGCGGTGGCTGAGCGGTTAGCCTGCTCGCCTCCCACCGAGGCGAACCGGGGTTAAATCCCCGGCCAGGTCACTCACGGATTTTCGCTTGTGGGGGGGGGGGGGGGTCGTGCCCGACGATGCCGTTGGTCGGCGGGTTTTCTCGGGGATCTCCCTTTTCCCCCGCCCTTTCACTCCGGGGGCGCTGCTCCGTACTCACCTCAATCACCCTCATCGGCTCCCAAGACCTCGCCGCTATGAGCCGCCCAAATCTGCTCACTCCCTCGCTCACACAACACACGACTTGCACATGCGCACGTCGTGAGAAACACTCGGTAGAATGTGTAGTCACAAGAAGATGCAAACAAAGAAGAATAATGAACCAGCGGAATACACGAGATTAACAAGAGGGGAGAGGGTCGTAAATCACTCACACGCAGAAGGCAAACAAAAGTGCGTGGTTGCACTGTTTACGGAGAACTGAACCAACAGTCAACAGAAGCTGGCAGTTTGAAACGCCCGCCCGCAGACTGATGCGCTTGTGGGCTCAAGGTTTACGCGTCCTCCAAGTTGACAGGTAACTTCACTACAACCCCACACACGCCTCGGCTGAATGTGTCCCGTAATATCCGACAGAAATGGAATTCTGGTACCACGCACCGTAAATCTCACGCATTCTCCATACAATTCTGGTACTCCAAAATGAAGCCTCCCCTCACAAGCACAATCATTCTAATTTTGTTACAGTAATTTTAAATCCCAAATGAAATGAACACAATTCTCAAACAAAAGTTTAAAATGCAATTTCGATTTTGGATTGCTATTGGTTAGATTTTATACCTATTAATTTTTTTTCCAGAATGCACAGAGATTACTTACCGATGCCCGTTTTACGAAATGAAAATTTAAACATTTAAACATTATTAGATAGGACACTAAAAATACATAAATAATTTTAAAAAGACTTTGTGGTAATGTAGTTTGATTTAACACTATGAAATGTTACAAACTACGTGTTCAATATAACGTTTTAAGCAGTTGTGATATACACAGTAGTTTAAATTTTAGTTTACAAAATAATTTAAATAACTTTACCTAGATCAATAAATTTTTAAAAATATTTGCGACTAGCAAAAAATTGGTATATATGCGTGCCGGGAGGAGAAAGTTCTGGTGTCTGGTACAAAGAGACAAGATCTGGTACAAATACCAGAATTCGGGTACGCCTGGCAAACACTGCATTTCTCAAGTCCCCAAACAAACCGTGTTTGAGTCGCTAAGCTTCTTGCACCCAAGCATACAGCATGTCGCGACAAACTACTGTTATTGGCATTAGGCGCAATGTGACTTGAGATACGACTCGAGCCTAGCGATTTCCCTGTCTAAGACGCCAAACTTTGGACCGACAAAGTCCGGGTTCGAATCACCATAAAAGCCGGGCATGGCGGATATGGTTACCAGTTAAATGCGTAAACTCGTGGCGGTGTTCCATAATGTTATTCTGCGAGTAAAATTCACTCTTCGGCTGTCCCAAGACATTATCAGTAAATATTTTACTCGCTCTTGATGGTATGCCAACGCTGCAGGATAATGTTTAACTAGAGGTACCATACGCAGATGTGTAAAAGGTCGTCTTGTCAAAACATTTTAACCCTCTTCATTTCCGAAAACAACCCCTTCATTTAGGGGCATGGTGACCTATAATCTGTCCATAAAATTGATCGCTTTGTGATAATCTTAACACCTTCGTATTTTGCGATATTTGAATGAATAGTGCAATGGAGGTGAATGACTAGATTAAGTTTTTTTTTTGGATATTCGCCATTGCTATTCAGATGTCTGTCGTGGAAACAACAGGACTTTTTTATTTACACGGGAAAAATACTTAAATGTGTCATGCAACCTATGGACAAGGTTGCTTGTCACATTTAAGTATTTTTCCCGTGTAAAAAAAAAAGGTCCTGTTTTTCCACGACAGACATCTGCATCGCAATGGCGAACGTCCAAAAATCTCCATCTAGTCACCTTCGTATTTTGTTACTGATGGTGGTGTAAGTTGCAATTACAATTTCATAGGTTGCTTACCTTATTCCTGTGGTACACTGTCCACGTTTGTTTTATTACACCCGTAGTAGTTCACGACATTTTAAAATAAAAACTTCTTGTTTTCTCGTTCTCAGAGGTGCGCAATCGCCTTAATAATCCACTTCAGGTCACAAGCCCTACGTATCTTTTCTACCTCATTTTTCACAAGGAATTGCTTCCAAAACCAATTTAAGGTGTTAAAATAAACGCGTATATGTAGATGCGTACTGACCTATACAGCGTGTTTTTAAAACACAGGTGCAAACTTCGGCCGGCAATTCAGTACAGAAATATAAGACGAATATGTATGTACAACTTATCCCCTAAAGCGATTATTAAGGGAGCTATGCGCCCCCACAATTTGAGTTTTAAAATGCGTTTAGTTGAAAATATCAGAAACCACTTGCGATCAAGCAACAAACTGGTGAATAGTGTTTTGTATAAAGGAGATCTTACACATCTAAAAACGCAGTCGATAATATCATCCCCCATCCTTTTGGAAATGGCTTTTGGCGCCTTGCTCTGTAACACTAAGTTCTAATCAATTTTTAAAGATAACCTGTAAGCCAGGACGTGTAAAAAAAAAAGTTTGTTTTGTCGGAACACTCTCAGTTGAACCGTTTGTGAGTTAATTCATGTTGAATATTCAAACCAGAACCTATGTTGCATACCAGGTAGGCAAACCACAATTCAGAGCAAGGCAATTTGAACGAGGACTTTTCAGGGTCACACAGCGCCCTTAATAAAAACTTGACGAGAAAAGTGTACGTTTTAGTTTAATAATTTCGTCAGAGATACACTGCCGAAGTTTGTCCACATGTTTTAGAAACACTTTGTATATTAAATTGTATAATGACCCCTATCCGATCAGACTTTTCTCGCCGATAGGGATGAAGCAAGGTGATTGAAGGAATGCAGAGGCGAATGTTTCAGATAATGGGGTTTCTCGGGGTGTTCCCTTCATCCTCCTACCCTCCCCCCATCGGACACGGCATTGCCTTACATCTCCACAACACCTTCACGTCAGCTGTGTCCCAGCAGGAAGGCGGTGCTCTTAACCTCAAGTCGGTGCTCTTAACCTCAAGTCGGTGCTCTTAACCTCAAGTCGGTGCTCTTAACCTCAAGTCGGCGCTCTTAATCTCAAGTCGGTGCTCTTAACCTCAAGTCGGTGCTCTTAACCTCAAGCCGATGCTCTTAACCTCAAGGCGGTGCTCTTAACCTCAAGGCGGTGCTCTTAACCCCAAGTCGGCGCTCTTAACCTCAAGTCGGCGCTCTTAATCTCAAGTCGGTGCTCTTAACCTCAAGTCGATGCGCTTAACCTCAAGGCGGTGCTCTTAACCTCAATTCTGCCGTGTGTCATCCACCATCACGCTTTCGGGCGGTAACACATTGAAGTTGTGAGGAGGGGAGAGATTTTGGCTGCCCTTAATAGCGAGATATTGAGAGGAGCCGATGAGGGCGAAGTGAGGTGGGTATGGATCAGCGCCGGAATGCAAGGGCGAGGGAAACGGGAGATCCTTGAGAAAACCCGCCGAACCAGCGGCATCGTACGCCACGATGCCCACATGCGGAAATCCGCGGGGTGCGACCTCAACCGGGAATTGAACCCGTTTCGCCTTGGTAGGGTAAGAACGCTCTAGCCATTGCGGCAACAGCGGGCGGGCTCCTAGATCTAAGTCTTGGTGTGAAATACACGTAGTTTGTCCTAAAATCGTTTATTATAATTTTAGGACAAACGATTTTAAAATCCTGTGAATATATTTTAGGACAAACACCTTTTGGACAAACGACTTAATAAGAAATGCATTTTGAAAGTAACACAACGATTTTAGGACAAACGCTTTAACGATAAATGCTTTTACAGAAAAAGTAATTTAGGACAAATGTTTTTAGGATAAAATACTTTTAAGCAAACATAGTTTAGGACGAACGACTTTAGGACAAAAGATTTTAGGACGAACGAATTCAAAGTAAAGAAACCTCGAAAAATGGCTCTAGGACAAACGCTGTGCCCCCGTTATCATGAGTGGAGCGTTTATATTTATGGCAAACCAAGTTGGCATATTTTTTCTGTTATTTTTTTTTAATTTTAGAGTAGGAAGTATTATATTAGTAATACGTTCAGGCTTGCCTAACAATTCCACGTTTTAACTTGACTGACGTATGGATAAAGTCAACAGGCCCTTGGTTGTTACGATTTTACATATTATCGACTAGAGACTATGGCGTGTTCGTGCTTTTATACTGAGCCGAGGGGAGGGCAACGTTAACGAAACTGAAGTTATTTATGAAGACTGGACAGAGCTCAATATAATTATTCAAAGTTACAATACACATAAGATATTGGCGAGGGAGGTTGTAATCAGTTCCAACACACGACTAACCTGAATGACAACACCGCTAAGGGCTGAATATTGCGTCGGAAAGAGACGAACGGCACATCAAGCTGCAACTTGAGGGCTTCTTATAGGCGTGGGTCCACTGACAAGACGCTAAAGGCTGTTCATGATAAAGTGAGCACTTTTGAAATGAACCTTAGAAAAAAGTCACTGCCCCTACCTGCATATGATTTAACGGACGCAATGAGTGACATGTGTCCAGTAAAGTTGGTTAACGATGGAGGGGAAAGTAGTTCCTTATATTAACGTCGAACAAAAAGGGTTAGGTAATTATTTGTGGTAACTTAAACAATTTTTCTCGCTCTCTGTATCTTTAATGCATCGAATTGTAAAATGAGCAAATTTGTACAATATTTACTTTCCTAATAATTTCACAGTTTCACTTGACCGATGCATGAATAAAGTGACGAGGTCCATAGCAATTATAATTTTACATAAGGCGGAACAACACACAACGTGTATTCAAGTAGATCTCAAGCAGGGCTTTCAAAAGTGCTCATTTTACCGTGGACAGCCTTTATCAGAGTTACTAACGAGAGTTATAAAGTCAGAACCATAAGTCCAACTGATGAACTAATGAATAAATTGTAGCCACGCCCCTGGTCTAGAGATATTTGTGTTGGAGAGGCCAGCTTAAAAGGGCAAATATAACACAGCGTACGAAGTGTTGCCAAGTATTATACAATGTGTTTTTGAAAAACATGTCTAAATTCAAATCACAGCATCTATGGTCTAACGTAAACAAATATCCTAGTAATACATTTTTTGGAAAGTTCATCTAGAATTTTTCAATTTAAGCAGAAGTTTGGCAAAATAACGGGGATAGTCAGTAACTTCACATACCTGCGAGAACAGGAAGTTGCATACCACTAAGGCGAACGAAACTGGCGCGCCCTGTGGGAACTAAAATGCAAACACTTGTGGTGACCTTCACTGCTCAGTTGCTAATCTCTCATTGGCCATGTAATTTGACACACGTGTACTAACAGGCAACCACTAGCGGCGCTCATGTACCTCGAGTATATGTTGTCCTGTGTGCAGGCGCTCTCCGCATGGCGCTCCATCGTGATATGCAACTTGCAGTGCACGCAGGTACCCATAGCTGCCGACTACCTGCGTTGTTTTTGCCTATAACTTGACACGCCCGAATTTCGCGAGATGTCCGCACATGCTAGATTTAAATACCCTACGCGCACACCTGTAGTATTCTTTTGCTTATTGGCGGCGTTTATTTGTGAGAATACATTATCTTACTTGACTGGCCAATCGAAATTTGGTTACTCCGCTACTGTACGTCTGTGATTCCCGGGCAGACACGTAACGCCTAGATCATTCAATCGCTGAAGTGGATCTGAGCTAAAGTTTTATGAAATACAACTGGTCGTGAAACATTTTCGCGAGATTCGGGTGTCCCTACCTATAACTTAAAATTAAAAAATACTGGATGACATTAAAAATATTTTGTTACTATGATTTGTTGTTTATATTAGTTCACACATGCTGTGGTTTAAATTTGGACATGTTATTAAAAAAACACCCTTTAAAGATTCTGGTGGCGTTATTATCCCGAATACCGAGACGCCGGGAGGATTGATCCGCTGGTGATTCAGTGCTATGTTTGGATAACTGTATCCTGTCTTGTATTCCACGCCTGGCCTCGTTACCAACGTGGGGCCACGGTGGCTGAGCGGCTAGCCCGCTCGCCTCCCACCAAGACGATCCGGGCTCAATCACCGGCCGGGTCACTCCAGATTTCCGTATGTGAAAATCGTGCCATACGATGCCGCTGGTCGGCGGGTTTTCTCGGGGATATCCCGTTTGCTCCGCCCTTGCATTCTGGCGCCTCGCTTCACTCCCATCGGCTCTCAATACCTCGATGTTAAGAGCCGCCCAAATATCTTCACTCACTAATGGCGGATTTTTAATTTGTCCCATTTAATTTTCAAAAAGGCGTCTCTATTTTGGAAGATAACATTGGTGTAGTAATTGGCACGTACCAATCTACATAAATCCTTTACAAAGAATACACTACCCCAATGTAAATGTTTCGGCGTAAGTAGTTAGAAATTGTGGATTTAATTGAAGACCCGCCTTCTTGAGATACGTGGTAACGATATAGCCTTATTTACATACGAAAATAAAGCCACCATTGCCATTTCGACATAGTGGCCTCACTAGTTCGTACTATTGGACCTAGAGTGCGTTATAGCCACCATTGATTGCATTGAAAATCCACTCCGACTGTAGAATGCTTATTTTTTTCATTTAAATACTAGATCAGAGTCTAATACTTGTACAGTCACTTTACTGGCATAAACCGAGAACTATCTTGTGTGTATAGTCTATTCGCAGTTTCTTCACACTTTTTGAATCAAACTTTTGAAAAATCACCTCGTGTATGGCGTGTTTAGTTAGTTTCTAAACATGCCATGTACCACAATCGTTTTATATATCTCTGTTAACACAAAACTTCTTATCTTTGCTTATAAATTATAATATTGGATTTATAATAAATATGAACAAAAACAGTGAGAAAACATGAGTGTTGGTAGCGCTTAGTAAGAAATAGTTCCCATACAAAGTACTATGACAGCTGAATGCGAGCGAATTCGGTGCGATGTCCCTCTGGTGTAATTTTCCAGTATTAGTTAAGCTTAGTTTCCACGAGGCGGAGGAATTTCCCGGAAGTAGAACTTTAGCGGGGCTTCAGAAAAGTGCGAAGTAACCGTGAATGGATTATAGTATGGAAGACTAAAATATAATGTATTAACCGCTTGGTCACGTATAGATTAATGTATATCAATTTTTGTTAAATATTATTTCGTATTCACTTGCAGTTTGTTCCCTATATACAGGTTGCTTAGTGACAGCTGGACGCTGCTTCGGAGTCCAAGTCATCCGTCATATTTAAATTATTTATTTAATTCTTCCTGGTTTAAATTTCGGATGTTTTATTGAAAAATGCGACAATGGAAACTTAGCTAGTTTCTTCACCCATCATTACATACATAGAATGTGAACCACTAACGTATATTTATGCAACAACTATCTTGAAACAAAATTTTATGTATTAATTAACTCTCAAATTTTAATGACAACCACGAAACACCTATTAACAATCAGGTACAAAAATGTCCATAGAAATATGAAATGTAATGATTCTGTAACGAACAAATGCCAGTAATGACCCTGACTTTTCGTTATGGCATTAAGACGAATAATTTATCTGTGAGGGGCGATACAGCCCCTTAAAGGATGGATAGTACGTACTATCAGAAAAAAAGGAATATTAGTATAGACTATTCACGGTAAAATGAGCACTTTTGAAAGCCCTGCTTAGGATCTATTTGCTTACGCATTCAGTATTCCTCCATTTTATGTAAAATTAATATTGCCATGGGCCTGATCACTTCATTCATCCGTCGGTCAAATGAAACAGTGAAATTAATAAGAAAGTAAATACTTTACAAATCTGCTCGTTTTTACACTTAGATGCATAAAAAAAAAAAAACAGAAAGTGGAAGAATTGATTTTAAGTTACTACAAATGTCTAGGTACATAACACTTTTTATTCGACTTTAAGATATGGAACTACTTTATATCCAACGCTACCAACTTTACTGGACGAATGCCACTCAGTGCGCCCATTAAAATATACTAATGCAGTGACAGTGACTTTTTTCTAAGGTTCATTTCTAAAGTGCTCAATTTATCGTGAGCAGTCTTTAAACATATGGCTAGGGATATGAAAATTTCGCGAATTCATTTCGGGACAAGATAGACGTCAAATACATATACAGTGAAGTCACCTTCGCAAATGGATCACAGTTTATTAGACCCACCCTGCACGCCTCTGAGCCAATAGCAGGCTTGCAAGGAAGCACCTTGAAAATCCCATAACTGCCCAGGTGTGGAGCAATGGCCAGTGAAAACACAGCCGAGCCTCCAGTATGCAGAGGACTGAGGAGTCTAGCCTACAGGTCATTGAACTCGCGAAATTCTCCTATCCCTAAGTGCTTGATGAAGTTACCGTGAATGGACAATAAGGACGGAGCTGGTCAGCAACGGAGCTGTTCAGTCGGGCAGAAGGACAGTTAGAGCCCGACAGTTATAACTGGAGTGTGGTGCTTTTGGCGAGAGGCTGTCGGCCAATTAGCGAGCCCCGTTCTTACGTCCTGTTAGCACGACTGTAACAACCTGTGTTTTAAGGTCGCCGGGACGTCCAACAGCTGAACTAAAAATACCTGTATGTGCTACTTGTCCTAAAGCCCCTTCCACACTGTCAAATTGCTTCAAATAAGTTTGGTCAAATAAAACTGGACAGTTATGACGTCATCGAAACGTCACAAACGCCGCCATATTTGTCTGAAAAAGTTGGACGGCTTCAAATTTAGAATAGGTCCAACCGGTTCTAAATTTTATTTGGTGTTTGGCGGTCTCAGCCAATCAGAATCGTGCATGACAAAAACGGACGTCAAGAAACTTAAAAATAACGAGCTATTGCTGGATACGAACTAGGTTATGGAGATAATTAATTTATGCAATTGCTGCCTGGGCACAAATGCTGTTTTGACTGACTATTGCACATAATATTACCAGCCCAAAGGCATTAAATTTCTTTGTGCAGGAAACGTCTCCGATAAATAAAATTCAAATTTAGTAAAGAAGTGAAAATATATTACAACATTCCTTACATTTCTCCCTGTAACGGTCAGCACGGAAAAAGAAATACGGTATCTCCCTACTAAAATATTTTAAAAATAATAATTCAAGTTAGATTACCGCAATAAAATTTTTGACAGCGTGACACATTTTCAAACACGTTCAAGATTATTTCATAAAATTTGTCGGAAGGAAAAATTTTATGGCCATATTTTGTCTTGAAGTTTTATTGTCAAATATAGTTGGAGGCGAAAATTTGACAGTGTGACAGGGCTTAAGAGAACACAAGTCCAGCCAGAATAAAACATTCTTCCATTTAAGACTGTGGATGAAGGTGTTCACATGGAGGGGGCCGCGGTTGTACATTGGTCAGATCAGACTACTCACCTCCCACCTAAGTTAAGGTGTATCAGTCGCCGCCATCTTGGATTTTCCGAATTTTTTCTTAAATTGCATCACAGATTTTGCATTTTATGCTGGGCTTCGACAAAGCGTAGGGCATTACACTGCACATGTTCTAAAACATGCCTTGCTATTGTTGTAAAACATGCCTTGCTATTGTTGTAAAACATGCCTTGCTATTGTTGTAAAACATGCATTGCTATTGTTGCCAGGTTCATTTCTGTAACCGAAAGCAAAAAAAAAAAATTATTTTCCTGCCTTCAATCACTAGTGAAAAAATACTAAATTATATAGAAAGGGAATAATTTGATGAAGTTTAAGGCGCTATTATTTATGTAATGTCATGCGAAAATTTTCATTAAAAGTTCTTAAATGGAACTCATGACAAAAATACTGAAAATCCAAGATGGCGGGGACTGATCCAGCAGCATCGGTTGCACGGAATACTACGGAAGTTATGAGACGCGGCGAAACGAACTCAAAATTGCGCCCCCCCCCCCTCCTCTTCCCTAGCGATGCTTCTCAGCCCTCACTCAACGTAACATATTTTTTGATCATTTGCCAATCGAGTGGTGTAATTGAATTTTGAATGTAGACGATAGATTCGGAGCAGCGATGCCTAACTCTATCTCCCGATTTTGTTATCATCGGATTTTCTGGATTGCCCCCCACTATGGTTGCGTATTTAAAGACTTTTCCAATTCAAAAAGTGGATAAGAGATGTTTTGTAATTGGCTGCCTCGCCTATAGGTCCGGCTGCATGCATCTACTATTGAGTTGGCAGGTCAGAATGTCTATTACGGATCTATCTGCGGGAGAAGTCTTGCATATGACGTTTGTTCGTGTCTTTCGCAAGACGCCCTCGTCAACACACCGTGCAAAGAAAAAAAAAACCCTGTTAACAGTCTCGTCTTACATAAGGCATCCTTAAGAGTGAGATGGACCCCTGCGTCCAAGGTCAAGAAGCAAGGGGAGCGTTACGGGCGACACTAACACGCACGCCTAGCGCCTCATCGCTCCTACGCGCAAGGCGTGCAGTGTTTCCGTCATAACGCTTTACTGTGCAAACTAGATCTGTCACATAGCGGTTTTATTACACGTTATGAAAGTACATAGATTAAACTACGTCCATATCTTTGTACTTCTCTCTTGCCGCTTAAGGAACTACATAGGGAAGCTTTAAAAATGAGATATTTGACTACATTTACGAATTTTTTTCTCCAAGAATACACTTAATATGACAAAAGTAAAGAAATAGGAGCATTTATGATAGTTTTTAAAAATCTTTTGTGACAAAAGTTGTATTGGCAGAACATTTATTTACCGGGATATGCGTATTCGCGCAAACAAATATTTCGCAAAAAACGCGGGGGTTTATCCCACTCTTAAGGAGACCGCCTATCCCGGCGTTTGAACTGCGATGTAGAGTGTTTGTAATACTCGTATTTAATGAAACTATTAAACGTTCATCTAATGTGCTGAAATATGAAAACAACACACAGGGGCTAAAAACGTATTAAAATATATGTTGATAAAGACTCTACAGAGGTTAAGATCTCACTCATCCCGCAACTAACAATGCACGGAAACATTTCACGCGGTTTAACTAATTCTAGAAAAATTATATATACCGCATGCCAAACTTTTCAAAATTACATACGTACGTTAGTTTCGCAATAACGCGCAACGCAAAAACGTTGTTCATGATAAAAAAAAAAAAAAAAAAAAACAGATTTCATAAAGGGTTTTTAATTAATTTCTTTTGTTTAAATTATTAATAAATGTCTTGACTTTGCCACAAATTCAGGACTTTTCCGCTTGCTGTGTTGCGATTTACAAGTATCGCGATCAAAATCAGCATGCAGAATGTTCGGAAATCAAACGTCCAAACTACGGGAGGCAGGAGTCAATCGGTAGCAGTCAGTCGTCAGGAGTCAGTTTGTAGGAGACGGTTTGTAGGAGACAGTCGGCATGAGTCAGTTTGTAGGAGACAGTCGGCAGGAGTCAGTCGGCAGGAGTCAGTCGGCAGGAATCAGTCGACAGGAGTCAGTCGACAGGAGTCAGTTTGTAGGAGACAGTTGGCAGGAGTTAGTTTGTAGGAGTCAGATTGTAGGATACAGTCGGCAGAAGTCAGTCAGTAGGAGTCATTCGTCAGGAGTCAGTTGGCAGAAGTCAGTCTCCCTAAGCAAAAGGAGAAAATTACTATACAATGTTCCTTTTGGTGAATGCTATATTATTTCTGCACTAAATTCGTAACATTTCCCTTTGAATTAAGCTTGTTTGTGAACACCCAGTGTTTATGAACACTGTTTGCTCTTGTAAAAGCCATTGCAGCCTTGGAGGGGATGAATAATAGTTACGGAATAGAGTTATTGCTTATAAGTTGGCTTGGGTATATATAAATAAATTCAAGCCAAACACTTACACAAATAAATAAAATATATTACTCATTTTACCGCCAAATTTTAACCGACCTATTTGAACGCACATTGTGGAGAAATTATCGATATGCCGAACAAAGGTTAATTTTACTCAGGTTAGGTACAAAACGTTATTTATTATAGGAGAGTTTGGCATAGGTAAAAATTCCCACTGCTAAGGTGCGCAGTGTTCCAAAGGGTAACTTTTAAATTACATTCTAAGCTACGTGAATAATAGAAGCCAAAGATTTTATTTAGTTACGAAGTTGTTTTATATTTGATTTACGATTATTACAACTATCCTGTTTTTGAACACAGAACGTAGTAAAAATATGGTACATTGCCGAGACTAGCGTTTACCTAGTGACAAAATTTTTTGGTTGCCAAACTTGTAACAAAGATCTTCCCAAACTGTAGTAGAAGTAACCTTAGTCCCGGTTGCAATAACATATTTCCCGATTCGAGATCGAATGAACCTAGTTCTGAACCAGGATCCAGTTTGATCTTGGTTCCAATGTAAAAGTGTTGCACCAACGAAATTTCATGATTCTGGATCTCTGATTCGTAGATCTTGGTTTCAAGGTGAGAGATCAAGATTAAGTATGAGACACATTTCGCTATTGGTTTGTAATATATGACGTCACGGAAGATGGCGTATTAGATGTGCAATGTTTTATCTGTTTTAAGTGAATGATTGTTGTACGAATTTTAATGAACAATATTCAAGTGCGTATAATGTTGTTTTTAATTTCTCAAGAAAACAATCGAACGTTGTTCTATCTGTTGGCGTATTTTCAAAATGCATTTGTCGATGATGGCTTGCTGATCTCGGATCGAGATTTCGAACCCCCAATTTCGGCGGTTCGAAATGAATTTCATCTCGATCTCTAGTCCAGCTCCGAACTCGAGCGGTGCCAACAGTTTTCTGTGTCGATCTTAGATCGATATTTAGAACCACGGTTGTGCAACCGGGCACTAGCCGAAGCCAGCGCGATTTGGAAATGCGTCGTGTGGACGTTGGCTGCCTGGAGCGCCCCGTGTTTTATAGGCCCGCTTGTCGGCGTATCTTTTCCTTGCTCTATGGGCGGCGGGTTGGCGCGGGAAGGTAGTGTATTCCAGGCGTGGAGCTCGACGACACTTTGGAACTCCTGGAACAGGTTTCACTTCCTGTCGAGCCGCTGGA
Source organism: Dryococelus australis (assembly GCA_029891345.1). Taxonomy (NCBI): domain Eukaryota; kingdom Metazoa; phylum Arthropoda; class Insecta; order Phasmatodea; family Phasmatidae; genus Dryococelus; species Dryococelus australis. The sequence continues at coordinate 14,645,477 of CM057008.1, read as the reverse complement.
GGTCCGATACTTCGACCTCTCGCAATAAATACGGTACCGGGCTGATCCGATGCTCTCATTCCGTAAACGGAGTATCGGTAAGGTTTGAACTCGGTTCAATCAACTGGAAGCATAACAGTATCCACAACTGCGTATAACAGGCAGTGTGCATGAGAGTCCCTGGAGTCCCTGACACAGCATACAAAGGAAATACTATAGTTATAATTGACCTGAAGAACAACGGTAGATGTAGAAACCCATACTTTTAATTTTGCTTATTTTTAGTGTGTGTACAGTTTAATTGGCCTGATTTATCATTTCAGAGATATCAACTTATTTTAATGTGTCCTATATATTTCGTTGGGGGGGGGGGGGGGAGGGAGGTGGTGGGGTGAAACCGGAGATCCCTCTCTCCAGCTAACCTTTTCCATCTCCGCCCCTGCATGTGTGACAATGTAGGTAGCAACAACGTGTGGTGAACTATTGCGAGGTAAGCTGTGTTTTTCTCTGTTATATACCTGTCCGTTTGCTAGTTTTCACATCGGACACTTGGGGCCGCGGTGGCTGAGCGGTTAGCCCGCTCGCCTCCCACCAAGGAGATCCGGGTTCAATCCCCGGCTGGGTTACTCCGGATTTTCGCATGCGGGAATCGTGCCGGACGATGCCGTTGATCGGCGGGTTTTTTTTTCTCGGGGATCTCCCGTTTCTCCCGCTCTGTCATTCCGGCGCTGCATCATACCCACACTTATCGGCTCTCAGGACTTCAATGTTAAGAGCCGTCCAAATCTCTTCACTCACTCACTTCACATCGGACATTTAAACATAGTAAAGCAGTTGACATCACAGCACGTGTGCAATGGGTGCCTCGCCGCTCTCTCGTGAGTGGCCGCAGTACATTCAGTTTCTTCCGGCCCCAATCTGGTTACTGGTTCCTGCTGCGTACAGCACTGGGCAAGCACCAGCTTCCTTTGGCAACATTTCACCACACGCCACTTGTTGGTAGTGTGTAGCAGCCAGTGGAGTGGAGAGATTTCGGCGGCTCTACCCGTCGTCGAGGTCTCGAGAGACGATGAGGGTGAAGTGCGGTGAGTATGAAGCAGTTACGGAATTCAAGGGCGGGGGGAAACGGGAGATCCTTCGGCTCTGGCATTTAATAGTTATTACGACCACGTACATTAACACCAATCTGAGGAGTATTTAAAAATCATTTTATTCAAGGACGAACAAAGCCGAAATGCTGTGTTTACAAACAATACTTACATTAAAATTTAGCTGGATAAATTTTAAGTAAAGGCTGTCCACGATAAAGTGAGCACTTTTAAAATCAAACTAATAATAAAGTCACTGCCCCTACGTACATATATTTTAATCCGTTAACCTACACATAAATTTTTCCAGGTGTTAAAAAAAGAGAAGATTTTGGCTTAACATATAGTTGCGAATTCCTTGTATTAATTTACTTGGTGCAACCTATAGAAAGGCTTTCTATTGGTCCATGGCATCGGCAGCAACCAGCAATATAATTCTAGTACGCTAGCAGCGACCAATAGAATTAACCACCGAAAAGACTCTGTTTGTGTTGGTGCCAGCTTCTGACCTTGTACAGCACTCACCATGATTTTGCATATTTTGCAACATATTGTATGTGAACGTGTATACACGGGATAATATGTTAAGGGGTTAACGGGCGCACTGAGTCACATGCGCCCAGTAAAGTCGGTAACGATGGATGGGAAGTAGTTCCTTATGTTAACGTCGAATAAAATGTGTTTTATTTAACCATTTGTTACAGCTTAAATTATTTATTTAGCTTTCTGTTTATTAATGCATCAAAGTGTAAAGATGAGCAGATTTGAAAAAAAAAAAAATTTACTTTTCTAGTAAGTTCACAATTTCACTGGGCTGATGCATGAATAAAGTGATGAGGCTCATGACAATGTTAATTTTACACAAGGCGGAAGAATACACAACGTGCATACAAATAGATCTTAAGCAGGGCTTCCAATAGTGCTCATTTTACCATGAACAGCTTATAGTAATGAAACGCAAAGAAATCCTACGTAATTTTATTATCATACAGTAAGTTATCGTATTCCTGCTTAAACTCGCTCAGTTGTACACTGTGAAAAATTTTCTAGTAAATTTTCTAAACTGTAATGGAAGCTTTTAACCTATATTTTGTATGGAAATACTACCATATATCAGGCAGAAAATATAGGAATGTTTCACACTGCTACAATACATAATTGGTAACTTCCATGTGTATTTGATTGTTTCCTGAGCAAATGTAGGAACGCTACCATGAATGTATGGGAGAAAATTTTACCACCCGTTCGTTCTCACTATACATATACACTGGTATGGTATGTTTGCGAACAATTTTTTTATAGTGTAGGCTGGACTATCGCGAACAGGTCTAGAGCATTTCTTGTGTGCTTAGCTCGTATTCTGTACCGGACCCAGGATAATTGAATTATTTAACTTTGCGATTATTTCTGCTACTGCCTCTCTTATCAAATTTTTTAAATTTTGCTACTTTTTTTTTTTCAACAACCACGGCTTTACATATCAAGTCAAAAACAATTCTTCGGTACGACTGTAACGGGCGAAGTGTTTTTTTTTTTTTTTTTTTTTTTTCGAAACTCTTTGTTTTACATGGGATGGTTTTATTGACTGAAATAATTCCCTCTTCCCCAAAATTCACCTCATGTGTAGAGACCCGGAACTTTCGCAAATTCATTTGAGGACAAACTACACTTTCAACACACTTACATTTGACTTCCTTTCCCAATTGGGTCGCAGTTCGTAAGCCACGCCCTCGACGGGTTCGACCCAATAACTGAACTGCAAGGGAAAAAAAACAGCACCGAATTCCGTGCCACCAATTCTGGCGCAAAACTCGAGCAACAGCCAATGAGCCCCTAGTTGACGCTCTAGTACATTAAGTTGCTGGTTGCCAAATGAATCCACGAAATTCCAGAGTCCCTAGTTATGAGCCGAAGACACAACGAAGTTAACCCATTTACTCTAAAGGCTGTTCAAGATAAAGTTAGCACTTTATAAATGAACCTTAGAAAAAAATCACTTGCGTCTATTTTAACGGGCGCACTGAGTGGCATTCGCCCAGTAAAGTTGGTGACGACGAATGGAAAGCAGTTCCAATTCATGACGTTGGATAAAAAGTGTCAGGTAACCGTTTGTGAAAAACTTAAATCGTTCCTTTCCCTTTCTGTGTTTCTAATGCATCGAGGTGTAAAAATTAGCACATTTGTAGAATATTTTCTCTCATAATCATTTCATAGTTTTACCTGACCGACGTATGAATAAAGTGATGAGGTCCATGGCAATGTTATCTTTACATAAGGCGGAAGAATACACAATGTACATACAAGTAGATCGTAAGCAGGGCTTTCAAAAGTGCTCTCTTTACAGTGAACAGCCTATAAGAGGAAAATTTTGGCACGGTGTTTCGCCAAACTCTGTTGGACCGTTCTCCACCGTTATAGGCTGTTCACGGTAAAGTGAGCACTTATTAAGGCCCTTATGAATTTTTTATTTCATCCAATTCCCATTGCAATGTGACCAATAAACACAGTGTATACATTTCACCGCCATTAAAACTGAATGCCTGAGGCTGCAATAAGATATATTTACTAGCGTTTAATGCCTGTTGCGAGGGCCTTAAAAGTGCTCACTTTATCGTGAACAGCCTATACGGAAGAAACAAGAACGATTCAAACGCAGGCTGTCCACGAATCGCCTTAACTTGGTTACGTGAAAAGCTGACAAACCGGCTGAGCGAGCGTATTTGGCTCTCAGAAACACGTTCCATGTCACCTTTTACGTCTGTTCATTCGTAGTACAGAAAGTCGCTCCCAATGTTTTCGCGAAGCATCGTACCGTGTTCGAATTGTTACTACAATACATTCACGATCACTCCAGCCTTTTCTCAAGCCCTGTTCAAGTTCTACTTCCAGGATATTCCTCCGCCTGGAGAATTACACCAGGGGACAACGCACCGAATTCGTGCGCAGTCAGTGAAAACAGTATTTTGTATATGAACTATTTCTTACCAACATACCTATTTTCTCCCCGTTTTTTTATTCGAATTATTTATAAAAGAATCATTATAATTTATAGATAAAACACGAATAACATTTCAACTCAACAGGGAAAAAAAAGTATACTAAAACGTTTCTGATACATGGTATATATTGTAAATAACTAATCACGTCATACATGGGGAAATTTTTAAAATGTTCCATTCAAAAAGGGCGAAGAAACCGGGATTGGACTGTACAGTCTATTCGCAGTTTCTTCACAGTTTTTGAATCAAACCTTTAAAAAGTATTCTCACGTGTAGCGTGTTTGGTTCTTTTCTAAATACGCCGCGTAACGCACGCGTATTAATTATACTCGAGTCAACACTTTGATGTCGGCACACTTTAACCAGCTTTAAAGACAAGCTAGACGCTAGTCACCTATATCCATACCGCTACAGGGACACCGTGTTATATTGGTACCTATTGTCACTTAACGCCATTCTACTGGTCAAAACGACACCAGTCTTTCCGTATTGGCCAGCTGCCAACCAATGGAGTGCCGAGTTTACCGTTTTCCAACCAAATGTTCTTTCGTAACAGGATGTACATACCAGCGTGTTGATTTCCGTTAATATACAAATATTTGCCGTTCATCTATGAAGATCGTTGTTCATGTTGTATTAGTTCCTATTTAAATTCCTTATCAAAAAAAAATTATGTTAGTTTACCGGGACCAGTTTTGTTTTTTATGTGGAATGAAATATTCAAACAAGTGTTGCCCAAACTACACTCGAGTATAGTCCTCAGAGTGTTAATATAAAATTACCATATTTCTGGTTAATTTTATCTTTAATTAGTATTGTATTTATCGATTAGAATATAAATGAAATAAGACAATACCTTTTAGTTACCTTTGTTGAAATGATCAGCTTGGTTTATTTTATATGCACATTAGAAAAACAATACAATTCTGACTTTTATTTAATAAAAAAAAAAGCGAATGAAGAGAATTTTATCTGAGGAGTACGCAGTCGCGCATAAGGTCTACAAAGAGGGTTATCGTGGGTTGCATACTGCCACTATAACTAGGGACAGGACAATTTCGCGAGTTCAATTCAGGACAAGCTAGACGTCAAAAACACGTTTACACTGAAGTCACCTTTGCAATTGGATCACAGTTCATTAGACACTCCCTGAGCCAACATCAGACTTGCAATGAAACAAGTAGCGAGTGCCATACTGCCAGGTGTGAAGTAACAATGGCTACTCACTAGAGCAGCAGCCAATGAACAAACATGTGAGGCTCGAGTGTGCACAGGACTGTGGAGTCTAGCCTACAGGTCGTTGAACTCGAGAAATGTTCCTATCCCTAATTATAAGGCTTGCGGGGCAAACGAACTGACAGCTACCGTGTATAAGAGTGTTTTGTCCGAGCACATGACTTCTCTCATCTCTTTGCAGCTGGGATTCCAGACGCAATATTCGAAACACCTGCGGTCCTATTGCTTTATTCTTACCTGTGTGTATGATATTACACTAAGAGCCGGTTGCCTCAACATCGCCCCGATCCGAGATAGAATGATCCTAGTTCCGAACAAGGATCCATTTGATCTTGGTTCCAATGTAAAAGCGTTGCACCAACGAAATTTCATGATTCTGGATCTCCAATTCTTCGAGCTTGGTGTCAACGTGAGAGATCGATATTAAGTATGAGGCAAATTTTGCTATTGGTTCGTAACATATGACGTCATGGAAGTAGGCGTATTTTTCACTATAGATAGAACTAGATGTGCGATGTGTTATCTGTTTTAAGTGAATTATTGTAGTAAGAGTTTTACTGAATAATATTCAAGCGCGTATATTGTTTGAATTTCTCAGAGAAAACAATCGAACGTAGTTCTTCTGTTGCCGTATTTTAAAACTACATTATTGTCGACGATGGCTGCTGATCTCGGATCGAGATTTGGAACCGCCAATTTTGGCGGTTCGGAATGAACTTCATCTCGATCTCCAGTCCAGCTCTGAACTCGAATGGTGCAACAGTTTTCTGTGTCGATCTTAGATCCGATCTCGGATTGCGTTTCGAACAACGATGGTGCAACCGGCCCTGAATCAGTGATGACGGAAACTGTACGTCGTTAGAGTGAAGAGATCTGGGCAGCCCTCAACATCGAGGTCTTGAGAGCCGATGAGGGTGATGGAAGTGAATATGGAGCGGTGACGGAATGAATGGGCGGGGGAAACGGGAGATCCCCGAGAAAACCCACCGACCAACGGCATCGTCCGGCACGATTCCCACTTGCGAAAATCCGTAGTGACCCGGCCGGGGATTGAACCCGGTTCGCCTTGGTGGGAGGCGAGCATGCCAACCGCTCGGCCCCGTTCGTCATTAGAGGGTCAAAAATTAAGATTTTTATATAAAAAACATTTGTTTTGTAATTTACATGTGTTTAAATGAAACTTAACACTGTCAAATATTACACTATTACAAAAATCTTGAATAACGTGTTTAATGTTCAAGCTTACTCATAACTTAACACACACACACACACATACATACATATATGTGTATATATATATATATTAAATTTTAATATTTTTATTTTAATGTGATAACTGATAAAGTTTATAAACAAATATCGATTCATATATATTATAGGAATACTGCACCATTCACCTGGAAGAATTTAAAATTTTAAAGAAATCATGCCTGTAAACAAACACTCGAGATTTTTTTTACGAGTTTATTTCACAGAAAAAGTCACCGTTTTAGTGCTGGTTTATGACTCTTACAGAAGATCATTAGGTCCTTATATAACCCCCTGAACACAGGCATGCACAGGGATACGAAATGGTGGCAGCAAATCGCAAAATGAAAAGTGAAGACCTACATTCGCGACATTAAAAACAAAGTAAGAATATATTAAACGTTAAACATATTTTAATTTAGTGGTCTTTTGAAGCGTGTAAAGTGTCAAGATAAAATATGTCGTTGACAAGATTATTTTTTTATTTTCCTATTGACAAGATGCATTTGTGGTTGGGGGTTGGCGGGGGGGGGGGGGGGGTAGCTGCACCCCCTGCGCACGCATATGCGCCTAACCCGTTGGTTCCGCCGGGCCCTGGACTGAGGCCATGTCTCAGTTCAGGGGAACCTACCCCTGCTTTTTGGAGTATTGATTGTTTATATTTACAGAAAAAACTACAAACTACTTCTATACGCAACTAAAGGCTGTTCGCGGTAAACTGAGCACTTTCGAATGGCCTGCATTATATCCACGTGGATAAACATGGTGTATTATTCCGCCATATGTAGAATTTAAAATGTCATGGGCCTCATAACTTTATTCACGCGTCGGTCTAGTGAAACTGTGACATTATTGGAAGAGTAATTATTTTTAAAACCTGTTTAGTCATACACTTATGAATAAAAAAATAAAAAACAGAAAGCAAAGGAAATAATTTCATTTTTCACAAATCTTTATCTTACACTTTTAATTGAAAGTTAAGGCATGGAACTACTTTCCTTTCGCTGCTACCAACTTTAATGGAATGAAGGGGCGAGGGAAACGGGACATCCCCCCGAGTAAACCCTTCCGACCAGCGTCATCGTCCGTCGCGATTCCACTTACGAAAATACGGGAGAGAGTCGGCTGGGGATTTAACCCGGTTCGCCTTGGTGGGAGGCGAGCAGTCTGACCACTCAGCCCCCCCGCGGCCCCGCCGACTCGTTAAGGAGGTAGATAATAGATAAGTGTGGCACTACACTGCGCATTATACACTCGAAATTCGAATCAGTGGTTGATTCAACTACACGAATCAATGAAAATGACTCAACTTACAATCAGTGGAAACCAACGATTGGTTCTGTGAAAACATTTCAGTAATTGGATTAGTGACATGACATTATTTCACTAATTGAATTAGTGACATGACATTATTTCACTAATTGAATAAGTGATGGCTGACTACAGTAGCAAGTTAAGTGTGGTTTTTATTGTATGTAGCAAATAAATTACGTGAAATAGACATATTTGCGATCGTTTACTATTTATAACGCGCGATTTATTGAAATTTCGAAAAGTAAAAACATCTTAGGGGAGCGGTCGGGATTGAATTCGCGAACATTACGTTTCTAGGCCGTTACTTCGCCATCTGCGCTACCCCGCCAAATTGAAATATCGGGAGGAAAATATTTGTCTAAGATTCGCTTCGAAATCGTGAAGAGTTCAATGATATGCTCTTACTTTCGTGTTTGGTTTGATTGGTACCGTTAGGATTTTTAAAACGAGTAGTACATACGAATGCACTCTTTCCATCACATTATATGCCGTTTAAAAATTCAAACAGAGTACTGTGACCAATGACACGTAGAATAAACGAATTACGTAAAAACGGAATGAAAGGCTACGTGTTCCTGTTACCTCATAAAATGCCGTTTCTAAAGACACAACACATATTACAAAGTGTTTTGTATCGGTTTTATTAGTTTATTAGTTTTATTTAACTTGATACGCCTTATTTAACGGCAATTTTTAAACGTTTTTAATGGCCGTTTCTACACTTTGTTTAACTGATCTATCAATTAAAAATAAACCACTGAGTAAATAGTGAAAAAAAATTACTTATGAATCTGTGGGAAATGTCACTGAATCAATAAGTGAAGAAAATACGGCTTTCTTTTTCACTAATTCGTCAGTTAAATTCACTGAAGTGACTTTCGAATTTCAGATACGTTTGACTGATTGAGACAGTGAAATTTTCACTGAGACAGATTTAGAGTGTAGGATATTCAAGGCAAACTGAGCACTTTTAAAAAGCGGAACTTAGTATCTACTTATATGCGCATTATTTCTACGCCATATGTACTGTACAATTAACCTTGCCAATGGCCTCATTACATTATGGATGCGTCGGTCAAGTGAAACTGTGAAATTATTAGACAAGTAAATATTTTACCAATTTTGTCATTCTTTCATATATATGCATTTATAAAAAAAAACATGAAGAAAAAACATTTCCGTATTCGTAAATCATTGCCTAAAACATTAAATTTGACATTATAGGCTATTCACGATAAAATGAGCACTTTTGACAGCCCTGTTTAAGATCTACTTGTATTAACTTTGTGTATTCTTCCGCCTTATGTAAGATTAACATTGCCACGGGCCTCATCACTTTATTCATGCGTCGGTCAAGTGAAACTGTGAAATCCTTACAAAAGTAAACATTTAACAAATCTGCTCATTTTTCGCTTCAATGCATTAAAAAAATAATAATAATAATTTACCACAAATGGTTACCTAACACTTTTTGTTCGACTTAAGATACGGAACTACATCCATTGTTACCAACTTCACTGTGCGCATCCCACTCATTGCGCCCGTTAAAATACATGCAGGCAGGAGCAGTGTCTTTTTTCCAAGGTTGATTTCGAAAGTGCTCACTTTATCGTGAACAGCCTTTAAATCAAGGAACTACGTTTCTTCCGTCGTTGCCAACCTTACTGGGCGCATTCCACTGTGCGCGCCCGTTAAAATACACGCAAGTAGGGACAGCGACATTTTTCGAAGGCTTGATTCTTAAAGTACTGACTTGACAGTGAACAATCTACAGTCGGGTTGGATGTTCGTCTGTTAGCGGGCCTCGTTTCACTTAAGCACGTACGTCTTTCGTCCCACGTAGCAGAGAACTTAACGACGTAAACGTCCCGTCCTACGCGATTGTCCGCCGCAGATGGGGATTGATGCCCATCTCGAAGGTCGGTCCATACGCACAAGGCTTTATTGAACGGGATTATCCCGCAATGGTTTCCCGCGGCTTTCTGCTTTGCGGAGGGCCGGGTGGGAAACACAAACGCCGAATTTTGAGCACGGGAAGGAAATTTTCCACACCCGAGTTCTCTCTTGGGCTATCGATCTCGCGTTCTATCTCACGAACGAAATACACTTAGCCTAGAAGAGACAGTTTCAATGCTTATACTGAGTTGTAACATATGTTTACATGTTCCGATAAATTTAAATGTTTCTAATTGTAGCTTATTATGGTTTTTTCCTTGTGCTCCGTTTTTAATTGAAGGAGAAACGGGAAAGACGTGAACATTAACTGCACACATACGCTAACCGGAATTCGAACTCGGAACCCTTTATAGCATAACACTAGCTGACCCGTGCGACTTCGTTCGCATGACATGTAGGAATTGTTTTCTTATTTTTGAAATAAAAATTTCGCTTTGCTTAGGTTTTATGAAGTTATTAAAATAAAGCCCGCAATAATTTCACCAAGGTTTTATGTCTAAAACAGTAATATTGCTTCTTTCAGGTTTAATGGAGTTATTAAATTACACCCTGTCATTGATTCGCACATGTTTTATGGTTTTAATGAAGTAGATAGCTACATACCTAGCCACTGAGCCACTGAGGCCCCACTTGATGTAGTTGTATCCACTAAGCCATTACTGCCCCACTTGGAATATTTCTAGCCACTGGCCCACTATGTCTCTTGAGAAGGTAAAGGAGGACAGGCCATAGTCAAATAGAGAAAAGAGAAATGACGGAACCTTTTTTTTAAACAATGTTTTTTATGCAGTAATCCTAAGAATAGCTTAATCCTGTACCTATGTACATCCCTGATCATCATCATATATTCCGGAACCTTTTGAGATATCTCGATGAAACAAAGACTAAGTTAGTCCGGGAAATTATCACAGATCTATAGACTGTGATAATTTCATGTTAATACGTTAAGTGGTTTTTGAGTTAAATCTGGTCGGACAGACAGAGAAACATGAAAAAAATTAACATTAGATGTGGCTTAGTAATTAATTATACTATATGAAAAAATAATTAAAAGTGGAAAATTCTAAAATCAGGGATGACACTTCTATTTTATTTATTTGTAACATAATATAGTAATGCTACTAACTGCGTTGCTCATGTCGGGTAAAAATGATAGTATAAGAAAACCAAAAAAAAATGACTTTGTGCGGCTAACAAAATATATAGGATTTAAGTTGGCGGGAACAGTTTAATTTAATCGGTGTAACTGGCAGTGGATGATAATATTTGCTTGAATCGGTTCTGCTTATCTGATCAGCCGTGACGTGACTGACCCAGCATGTACTGTTCTGACACAGACAAATAGTTCCCTAGGGTCGTATTTAAGTATATACTAGGAGGGGGGGGGGGGAATTTTTATACGTGGTACGAATTTACACTGAATTATTGTTTACATATTAAGTTCCCGAATTTGCCACCAGAGATAATAAAATTAACGTGTATCCACCGCCTTGCATATTATTTTCAATGTGTATGTTCACGTCTACGGAATATCTTCAGAAGGCGGTGGCCCATTCATCCACCCGTCGAAAGTTGAAGTTTCGGACATATTTGACGGACGGGCGGACAGAAGAACAGTTGTCCTGCGATTCGTTGAAGATTACGTCACCGCTGGACGGACGGGCGAATGACGAGCACGACGGAAGAATGCGAGTCCGGCTCGACTTATGGCGAGAAGGCGAACTGGTATAATAGCGACGATCTATCGCGCTCTTCGGCATCCTTCGATGGCTTGTTTGTGGTGTTAAAAAAAATGAAGGATGCGGCTGTGTTGGGGACACGGCCGTTTGTTTTGCGGGATTACGTCTACGCTGACGACCTTGATGCATTTTTTACGTCCCCGACACCGCTTCACTCGATCGTATAGTGTTTTATCGGTATCACTGGATTTCTTTCGAGATGCTCTTTCCAACCGTATACGATTTCTGTATTTCGCCTTGGCTTTTTGATGAGTACAGGCCGACATTGTGTTAATTTTTCATAATTTTTTACAATAAACGCGTACAATTTCACCATAACCGCGCCACACGAATGTTTTTTATACACGCAAACGATTGATCTTGACGATAGCTGTCGAGATTGAAACTCGAACGAGCGTCGTAGCTTCTAGTCAAAAATTATACCACGCGGAAGTTATGAGGCGCGGCGAAACGAACTCAAAATTGAGGTGCCTCCCATCCCCCCCCCCCCCTTGCCATTTACCACCCCCAATCCACCTATCCCTCGCGCGATACTTTGCAGTCCTCACTCAGTGTAACATAGTATTTGATCTTTTGTCAATCGAATGGTGTAATTGAATCTTGAATGTAGACGATAGATTCGCAATGCCAAACAATATCCCCCGATTTTGTTAACGGATTTTCAAGAGTTCGTCCCACTATGGTTGAAAATTTAAAGACGTATTCACGTCAAAAGAAAATTCTGAAAGTACCACAACGCCCAACTAGCTATTGACCTCACTAAGTAGTATAAGCGAAACGAATAAACGACGAACTCATAATTACGTCACACTATTAACTCTGCCAAAATTCGGCGAACTCTGTATATAGGAACGCATACCAGTTCATAGTGCAGTCGTTATGTCTGTATGGCTGTAAGGTCGATAGCTAAAGGCTGTTCACCATAAAGTGAGCACATTCGAAGTCAACCTTATAAAAAAGTCACTGCCCCTGCCTGCATATATTTTACCAGGCGCATTGACTGACATGCGTCTAGTAAAGTTGGTAACGATGAATGGAAAATAGTTCAATATCTTGACGTCGAATAAAAAGTGTTAGGTAACCATTTGTGATAACTTAAATTATTTCTTTCGCTTTCTGTTTTTTTTTAATGCATCGAAATATAAAATTGGCCAGATTTAGAACACATTAATTTTTCCAATAATTCCACAGTTTCACCTGACCAACGCATGAATAAAGTGATGAGGCCCATGAAAATGTAAATCATACATAAGGCGAAAAAATACACGAAGTGCATATAAGCGGATCTCAAGCAGGGCTTTCAATATAGCTCATTTTAGCGCGAACACCCTATAGCTAAACGCTGTTCACGATAAAGTGAGCACTTTTGAAGTCAACATTTGAAAATTGTCACTGTTCCTTCCTGCATATATTTTACATGTCATACAGGCTGGCGTGCTCCCATTAAAGTTGGTAGCAGCGAAAGGAAAGTAGTTCCATGCCTTAACTTTCAATTAAAAGTGTAAGATAAAGATTTGTGAAAAATGAAATTATTTCCTTTGCTTTCTGTTTTTTATTTTTTTATTCATAAGTGTATGACTAAACAGGTTTTAAAAATAATTACTCTTCCAATAATGTCACAGTTTCACTAGACCGACGCGTGAATAAAGTTATGAGGCCCATGACATTTTAAATTCTACATATGGCGGAATAATACACCATGTTTATCCACGTGGATATAATGCAGGCCATTCGAAAGTGCTCAGTTTACCGCGAACAGCCTTTAGTTGCGTATAGAAGTAGTTTGTAGTTTTTTCTGTAAATATAAACAATCAATACTCCAAAAAGCAGGGGTAGGTTCCCCTGAACTGAGACATGGCCTCAGTCCAGGGCCCGGCGGAACCAACGGGTTAGGCGCATATGCGTGCGCAGGGGGTGCAGCTACCCCCCCCCCCCGCCAACCCCCAACCACAAATGCATCTTGTCAATAGGAAAATAAAAAAATAATCTTGTCAACGACATATTTTATCTTGACACTTTACACGCTTCAAAAGACCACTAAATTAAAATATGTTTAACGTTTAATATATTCTTACTTTGTTTTTAATGTCGCGAATGTAGGTCTTCACTTTTCATTTTGCGATTTGCTGCCACCATTTCGTATCCCTGTGCATGCCTGTGTTCAGGGGGTTATATAAGGACCTAATGATCTTCTGTAAGAGTCATAAACCAGCACTAAAACGGTGACTTTTTCTGTGAAATAAACTCGTAAAAAAAATCTCGAGTGTTTGTTTACAGGCATGATTTCTTTAAAATTTTAAATTCTTCCAGGTGAATGGTGCAGTATTCCTATAATATATATGAATCGATATTTGTTTATAAACTTTATCAGTTATCACATTAAAATAAAAATATTAAAATTTAATATATATATATATACACATATATGTATGTATGTGTGTGTGTGTGTGTTAAGTTATGAGTAAGCTTGAACATTAAACACGTTATTCAAGATTTTTGTAATAGTGTAATATTTGACAGTGTTAAGTTTCATTTAAACACATGTAAATTACAAAACAAATGTTTTTTATATAAAAATCTTAATTTTTGACCCTCTAATGACGAACGGGGCCGAGCGGTTGGCATGCTCGCCTCCCACCAAGGCGAACCGGGTTCAATCCCCGGCCGGGTCACTACGGATTTTCGCAAGTGGGAATCGTGCCGGACGATGCCGTTGGTCGGTGGGTTTTCTCGGGGATCTCCCGTTTCCCCCGCCCATTCATTCCGTCACCGCTCCATATTCACTTCCATCACCCTCATCGGCTCTCAAGACCTCGATGTTGAGGGCTGCCCAGATCTCTTCACTCTAACGACGTACAGTTTCCGTCATCACTGATTCAGGGCCGGTTGCACCATCGTTGTTCGAAACGCAATCCGAGATCGGATCTAAGATCGACACAGAAAACTGTTGCACCATTCGAGTTCAGAGCTGGACTGGAGATCGAGATGAAGTTCATTCCGAACCGCCAAAATTGGCGGTTCCAAATCTCGATCCGAGATCAGCAGCCATCGTCGACAATAATGTAGTTTTAAAATACGGCAACAGAAGAACTACGTTCGATTGTTTTCTTGAGAAATTCAAACAATATACGCGCTTGAATATTATTCAGTAAAACTCTTACTACAATAATTCACTTAAAACAGATAAAACATCTCGGAGAACCAGAATCATGACGTTTCGTCGGTGCAACACTTTTACATTAGAACCAAGATCAAACTGGATCCTGTTTCGGAACTAGGATCATTCGATCTCGGATCGGGGCGATGTTGGTGCAACCGGCCCTAAGTGATACAAACTGTCGTATGTGCGTACACAAGTTCTTAAGGCCGGGCTACAATTGACATACAAGTAACACATTCACAGTTATAACGCCAAACATATACAATACACAACACAAGCAAAGTGGCCTTGCTACAAATTGATATAACGATAGTAATATTAGTTAGTTTAAGTTGCTAAATTTTAAGTTCTATATAGTTGGTAGTGGTTTTTTTTTGTCAAAAACAAAAAATCTTTTCAAGTGACCTGAGACGTTTTTAAAATAAGAAATTATTTTCATTTCAATTTATATTAACATTACCTAAAAACGTTATAAAACTTCCGTGATTAGGATTATCCAGAAATCAAGAAAAGAAAATAACTGCCGAGAAATGAAGTCAAATACGCACTTTCTTGATTCGTAAATTAGTTTTTCATTTGATAACGTAGTATAAGTGACGGGGCTTCTGATTGACTGAATATTGATAGTAACAAAGGAAAGTTGAACTCGCCTTGTTACTATAACTGTGCTTAGGTACGTGCTTATCGTTATCCGTGATTGTAGCCACTCTAACTGAAAACAAGCATTTTAACTCTTACGCATATCACTGTGTTATGTTAACGACGTGCTTAAAGCAATTGCAGCCCGGCCTTTAGAGGACTCTCCAGTAATCACCCATATTATAGTCTATTACCGGTTTCCCCACGCTTTTCGAATCAAACCTTTGAAAAACCACTTCATGAATGATGTACTTCGTTGTTTCCCAAATATGTCTGCATGTCTCACAATTTTTTTATACTTGCGTTAACATAAAATTACCTTACCTTCTATTAAATAGGACGTTTAATTAAATCTTGTATATAAATTAATATATTTCATTGACGATTAATACGAACAAAACTGGGAGAAAACAAGTACGATGGTGTATAGGCTGTTCACGGTAAACAGAGCACTTCTTAGAGCCCTGCTTATGATCTACTTGTAAACACCTTGTGTATTCTTCCGCCTTATGTAAAATTAACGTTGCCATGGGCCTCGTCACTTTATTGATGCGTCGGTCAGATGAAACTGTGAAATTGTAAAGAACGTAAATACTTAACAAATCTGCTCATGTTTACACTTCGATACGTAAACAAAACAGAAACTGAAAGAAAGAATTTTTCATTATCACGAATGGTAACATAAAACTCATTATTCAACGGTAAAATGCGGAACTACTCTCTATACATCGTTACCGACTTTACTGGGCGAATGTCACTCAGTATGCCCATTAAATGCTGTTCACGGTAAAGTGAGCACTTTTGAGGCCATAGTTACTTTTTTATTACAGCCTTTAATCAAATTTTGAACTATATATTACCATGCAAGTAATAAACACAGTGTGTAGATTACACCACACTCGGAAGTTCAAATCTAAGGCTAAAATAAAATATATTTATTGACTATTATTCCCAATGACAGGGCTTTCAAAAGTGCTCACTTTACCTTTAATAGCCTATAAAATATATATGCATGCAGGGACAGTGACTTTTTTCTAAGGTTCGTTTCTAAAGTGTTCCCTTTAACGTGAACAGCCTTTAATGCCTAGTAGGAAATAGTTACTGTGCTAACTTTTATTACAGTGAATGCGCACGAATATGACGCACTGTCCCCATGGTGTCATATCCTCGGATCGGTTAAGCTTTGTTTGCATGAGGCGGAGAAGTATCCTGGAAGCTGATCTCTAGCAGGGCTTCAGAAAAGTACGGAATAACGGTGAATAGCTTTCTACTGACAATTCGGCGCGCGGCATCCAAGGCTACCACGCGGACTGCAATCGATAGTAATTTTTCGAAGTTAAGACTTGAAAATCGTGTGACGTAAGACGATATTTGTGAGATTATTCAGAACAAGTATACAAAGATAAAGGAAATGAGAAATAATATTCGGGAATCCCAACATACTCAGAGCGCAGCTAATTTTAAGAGGAACAGAAAATACCCGTCTCGTAGCTGATAGGCAAACCAAACAAAGCGTGGAACTGGGGCCACGGTGCATGAGCGGTTAGCCTGCTCGCCTCCCACCAAGGCGATCCCGGTTCAATCCCCGGCCGTGTCACTCCGGAATTTCCTATGTGGGAATCTTGCCGGACGATGCCGTTGGTCGGCGAGATTTTACTCGGGGATCACCCGTTTCTCCCGCCCCTTCATTACGGAACCGCTCCGTACCCACCTCAATCACCCACATCGGCTCTCAAGACCTCGATGTTAAGAGACGTCCAAATCTCTTCACTTCCCTTCACATACAATTTTATTGCTGGAAAGCACGTTTCCGAACAGTATATTAAGAGATACAGCTGTGCGAAATGTAGGTTTCAGCTATGTTGAAGGACTCGTGAATAGTATTGATAACAATCATGATGTGTTGAGAGTATTATACGTATAGGTTGTTCACGGTAAATTGAGCACTTTTGAAAGACCTGCTTCAGATATACTTGTATACACGGGTGTTTTTCTGCCTTATGTAAAATTAACATTACCCTGGGCCTCATCACTTTATTCATGTGTCGGTCAAGGGAAACTGTTACATTATTAGAATAGTAAATATTGTATAAATATGCTAATTTTTACACTTCGATGCATAAAAAAAAAAAAAAAAAACAGAAAGCAAGACAAATAATTTATGTTAGCTTAAATTATTATCGAACACTTTTTATTCGAAGTTAATATATGGAACTACTTTCCCCTCTATCGTTACCAACTTTACTGGGCACACGTCACTCATTGCACCCGTTAAAATATATGCAGGTAGGGGCAGTGACTTTAAGGTTGATTTCATAAGTGCTCACTTTATCGTGAACAGCATTTACCTCGTTTCAAACTTTGTTTCCGAAAGAGACCAAATTGCAGCGAACGGGATATACGTACGTGTTGCTGTTAAGAGTGTCGCCACGCCTGAATGCAGGCAACCCGCGCACTTTTTCAAACGGGTTGCGGAGAGAAGACGTAATTATAGGGCGTGCTCCCATCGCCGCAATCGACGTACATGTGCGTGTGTTTTTGCGCCGCCCTGGAGAGAAAGTAGTTCCAGCGCGCTGCCGCCCCGTCCACCTCTGCCTCGCATACACACTGCGGGCATATGGTCTGGTCTCCTTCAATTTGACGTACCTGAAAGTCCACTTCTTCGGGTGCAGGCATATACTCGGGTCTTCTTCAACTTGACGTATCTGGAAGCCAACTTCTTCGAGTGCGGGCGTATAGTCTGGTCTCCCTCAACTTGACGTATCTGAAAGCTCACTACTTCGGGTGCGGGTATATAGTCTGGTCTCCTTCAACTTGACGTATCTGTAAGCCCACTTCTTCGTGTGCGGGCATGTATATAGCATGGTCTCCTTCAAGTTGACGTACCTGAAAGCCCACTACTTCGAGTGCGGGCATATAGCCTGGTCTCCCTCAACTTGACGTAAATGAAAGCTCACTTCTACGTGCCGCGAAAAAAAAATAATTATAAGGTATCCATACTGGTAAATATATTTGTGACCAGCAAGACTTGAATTCTAGCGGCCAAGAGTTTGAAAGTGACACCCAAGTACAGGATATTCACTATTAGTTGAACTCTTTTCAAACTTGCCTTCTCGTTTTGTATCCGTTCGCCACGTGTAGAAATTAACGTTGCCTGATCACTGTATTCAAACGCAATCCAAGTAAAGCTGTGGGGCTGTTAGGAATATAAACGTGTTACTACAGACTATTTACGGATTCTTTGCACTTTTTGAATCGAACCTTTGAAAAATCACTCCTTGCATGACGTGTTTGGCAGTTTTCCTACATTTGTCATGCATCAAAAGCATTTTATACTTTTGTAAACATAAGATTACCTTATTTCTTGTTGTTAAAGAATTTTTACTTATATTTATATATAAGTTGTAATATTTCATTTGTAGTTATGAATAAAGACACAGAGAAAATGTGTATGTTGGTAACGCTTAGCAAGAAATAGTTCTCATGCTAAATATTACTACACTGAGTGCGCACGAATGCAGTGCGTTGTCCCTTTGCTGTAATTTTCTGTGTTTTGTTTGCATGAGGCGGTGGGGATATATTGGAAGTAGGACTTTAGCAGGGCTTCCGAGAAGGTGGACGTAACTCTGAATGTACTATAAAATGCAAGTTCGTATCAGTCAGTGGGCACGTTAAAATACATGCAGCTAAGGGCAGCGACATGTTAAAAGGTTTGATTTCAAAAGTGCTCACTTCATCCTGAACAAACTTTATCGTGCAGTAGCCAATTAGACACGAAGCCCGCTCACAGAGCCACGCGAGGCCAATCACAGAATGGCTACACTTACATCCGCCGCCGAGCAATTTCGTATCGCTATGTTCATCTAATCTGCGCGGTTAAATTTAGCTCCTGGCAATATTTATTTTCGAGAAAAGAGCAGACTTCGCCGATATTTCCCAGAAGTCGGTTGGTTCACGGTAAAATGAGCACTTTTGAAAGCCCTGCTTAAGATCTACTTTTACGCACGTTGTGTATTCTTTCGTCTTATGTAAAATTAACATTGAAATGGTCGGTCAAGTGAAACTGCGAAATTATTAGAAAAGTAAATATGTTGGGAAAAAAAAAATTTTTCTGTTTACACAAATGGTTACCTAACGCTATTTATTTGACGTTGAGATATGAAACTATTTCCCATCCATCATTACCAACTTTACTGGGCGTATGTAACTCAGCGCGACCGTTAAAATATATGCAGGAAGGAGCAGCGACATTTTTCGAAGGTTGAAATCAAAAGTCCTTACATTATCGGGAACAGCCTTTAACCAGCTCGTATTGATGTAACAGTGAGTTAGTGAAGAGATTTGGGCGACTCCTAACAGCGAGGTATTGAGAGCCGATGAGGGTGATTGAGGTCGGCATGAAGCAGCACCGGAGTGAAAGGACGGGGGGAAACGAGAGATCCCCGAGAAAACTCGCTGACCATCGGCGTCGTCGGGCACGATTCCCACGTGCGAATATCCGGGAGTGACCCGGCCGGGGATTGAACCTGGATCGCCTTGGTGGGAGGCGAGTAGGGCTGTTCGACATCATGAAAATTTAATATCGATATTTTCCCACAGAGTTAATCTCTATTTTCGATATATCGATATCACAGAAAACTTCGATAATATCGAAACATCGATATACCGATATTTTTCAGTTTATTACCGTTCGATACATTAATTTTCATATCGATAATTATCGATATATCGAACAGCACTAGAGGCGAGTAGTCTAACCGCTAAACCACCGCGGCCCCGATAGGAGAAAGAGGAAGGGGGGGGGGAGAGAGAGAGAGAGAGAGAGAGAGAGAGAGAGAGAGAGAGAGAGAGAGAGAGAGAAAGGCTGGCTTCCAGCGAGCGCTTGTGAGAAGGCAAGCCACGCTGACGAGAAAGGTCAGCGGTCTGCCACGACCCTCGCGGGACTGCGCGCTCTCTCCGACATGCGGTGACGTCGTCCGCCACGTCACCACACCCCCAAAACGAGTTTCTTCCGCAGTTCTCTCTCCGCCCACGTGATCCGAGACTCGGAACACAGCGGTCTCTATCCCAGGACCCTAGGTCGACGTGCGTGTCATTATACGGAAACGTTATATCTCATACCAACCCTTCAACATATTATCCCGAGTATACTCGTACACCATAGAGTAAATAAGCTGTATACCAGAGTGGCAACAACAATGTTATTGAGCGGTCGCTAATTTTTTTTGGCCCTTTCCACACATACCAACATAGTATAGGCCATTCACGGTAAAGTGAGCACTTTCTGAAGCTGTTTCATTAGACATAATAACCAATAAATATATTTCATTGTGGACTCGGACTTTTGGTTTTGGGTATGGTGAATGTATACACTGTGTTTATTACTCACATGGAAGGACTTACATTAACAAGCGATGGAAGGATATAAATTGGTAGAAAGAAAAAAAAGTAACTAGGACTTCAAAAGTGCTCACTTTACAGTAAACGGCGTATAGGCACAATTACTGCATCACTTCGAACTGCGAAGTTGACGCTACTGAGTACTTACAGCGCTTCTCTGCGAATATACCGTGAACTTCTTAAAACTGCTGTTCGCGGTAAAGTGAGCACTTTTTAAGGCACTGCTAAATTTTTCCTTTCAATTTATTTCCACGTTTCCGCCCCTTTTTAATGTCAACATTGCAGTATGACTAATAAACACAGTGTATACATTTCATCACTCTCAAAAGCTAACGTTTCATGCTGCAACAAAGTACATTTATTAGGGGATAATACCTTTTGGAAGGGCCTTAAAGAGTGCTCAATTTACTGCGAACAGCCTATAATCACAACCACCGTTCAATATCTTTAGGAAATTTGAACATTTGTGGAGCGGAGCACCTTCAACAGTGTAATAAAATGAATTATGTGTGGGATCAGAAGACTACGGCGTTCTGTCAAGAATTCCAACGCATTTCGGAAATTCAAACTTATCCTGGGGTTACGCTTACATCAACAACAACAGTATGGCCAGGCAGGCAACATAATAAAAGTGGACAGGCAAAATTTTTTTTGCGTAAATCTGTGATAATTTTTTTTTTGCATGTATATAAAATACTTAAGCTCCCGCAGTGTAACAACTAGGAAACAATTTGTAACTACTTTAATGGGTGTCAAAAGATTTCACTAAAATGAGGGAATGCGTTGAGAGGGCATGAAAAAATAAGCGACCTGTCGTTCCCTATCCTGTGAGCTCCCCCTGCTCTTTCACGTATGATAATATGTTGCAAAGAAGGTAAAGTAATGGTCGGAGCTGTACAAGGCCAGTAGCTAGCGCCGATACAGACAGCGTATTTATCCTGGTTATGGGTATTGGCGGCCTTTGGCACATCAACATATTATTGGTTGTAGCCAGAGCCATAGGGTGATATATATTATTTTAATAGGTTCCATCGTATACGTTAGCACGAGGAATTCGTAGCTACTTGTCAGACCAAAAATATCCTCTTTTGCAATAACTGGAACGAAAAATTAATGTGTACGTTAAGGGATTAAAGGGTAACCTTACCCCACCATTACTAATTCTTGTTTTCTTTTTTTTTAGGATGTTTACATTAATAAAAAAAAATCTTAAGTTCCGCTAACATTAACTATAGGCTATTCACATTAAAGTGAACACTTTTTGAATCCCTCTCATTTGGAATAATAGTGAATAAATGCATTTTGTTGTATCCTCAGACGTTAACTTTCAGAATCCGGTGAGATACATGCATTGTTTTTATTACCTACATGACAATATTTATTTTAAGAAGTGGTGAGCGGATAAAAAATGGCTGATAAGAAAAAAGTAACTAGGGCCTTAAAAGTGCTCATTTTACCGTGGACAGCTTATACCTATTGAACTTACATATCAGTACGTAGACATAACGACCTAATTACGAACTCGTGCATATGTCACAATATTGATTTGCCACATTTTGACAGAATTGAAATTGTTACGTAATAATGAATTCGTAGCATGGTACTGTAGTGTAAAATCAAAGTCTAGTTGGGCAAAGGGGTATTTACGATTTTTTAAAATTGTATACAAGCAATAAAAACCGCTCTCCTACGGCATTTTTTTTCTCTAACCTACGCCGAAATGGGTTTGCATAAGGGCGAGGGTCCAACATGCTGCGCGCCGGACTTCGTCGCGCGCTCTAGACAAGAGTGCGGGAACGATGGTGATGGTGCTGCACTCTGGCGGGCGTTGGGGGGAAGCGTGGTGGTAGTGCGTTCTGGTGGCCAGCGGGAGAATGCAAAAACGGGAGGAAAGGGGTGGGCTACAAGAGAGAAAATAAAGGAGGCCGGAAGGAATATGAGAAAAACCCCAAGTGATAGACCGCACGAGAGAGAGGATTGATAAGGTAGAGAGTAGCAGCAAGGAATGCCAGAGCGTGAGACAAAAGAAGAGGAATGCAAGAGCATGAAGAGATTGGAAGGAATGATAGGGCAGTAGGGAAATAAAGGAAATTCTGAAGGAAAAAAGGGAAATCCAAGATTGCCGCCATTGGCAAGGAATGACAGAGCAGCCAGGCTAAAGGGAACAGATATTTCATTACTATTGGTTAGGGCAAGCATTTATTACAATTCGTGCCGAATGCGGACTGTAGCGCTTAAATAAATATAATTTCTCAATTTACAGCGAGCTTAAGAGTTAGTGGTCCTGACGTACATTACAGTCGCTGTTTGCGCGTATCTCAGAAAATAAATGTCCTGGGAATATTAGTTAAGAAAATATAAAAATCAATTATCTAAGCCCGTACAATTTTGTTTTTGTAATATTAAGTATATTCTAAGAGAAATAAAAAGTGTTAATGGTTAGGAATAGCATTTCTAAAGCTTTATTGCGCAGTTTCTTCTAGCAGGCAGGGCAAAAACAAACAGGTACAGTGGTAGT
This sequence comes from Dryococelus australis, assembly GCA_029891345.1. Classification (NCBI taxonomy): domain Eukaryota; kingdom Metazoa; phylum Arthropoda; class Insecta; order Phasmatodea; family Phasmatidae; genus Dryococelus; species Dryococelus australis. The sequence goes on along the minus strand of CM057008.1, from coordinate 14,622,201 downwards.
CTGATCTACGGGGCTTTCGTCTAGTGTAATAAAATCCCACTGCTACAGATCTCATTTGCACAGGAAAGTGTAACATCAGAAGCACTGCATGCAGGTTCAGCGCCGTGAGTGTAGGGGCGACGGGGCTCTGGTCATGTGTGTTATTGTCACCCGTATCACTGTGCCTCGAAAGCGGATATATACAGAATGCTGCAACATTGTGTGCCAATACTTCGGGGAATGATTCCTCACGTCTGCAGGATGAAAAAAAAAAAAGTTACATAAAGATAGGTCCGCAAACGCTTCGTTTCTTTACTACAGCACGTAATACATAACGTACAGCGTATGCCCGCGGGCTGGATCATGTTACTGTGTAATGCCATCCAGCTGTAATTGGCAGGCCCAAACCAGCCCCGAAGGAGTCCTGATTTGAATCCACTACACTTTAATTTGTGGGAAAATTTGAAGGCTCTTGTGTATGCAACCCCAGTGGACGATGTGGGCACCGTATTGTGGCGGGTTGCGAAACAATCAGCAATAATCCAGGGATCCGTCAACGCATCCGGGTGTCCATGCAATGGCGGGTTGATGCATGTGTTCCTGCTGATGGAGGGCATTTTGCACATGTCCTTTAGGGCCGACGATAAGATTTCACACTTGTGCAACAAATTCCTGTGCAGTTTCTACTGTTGTAGGTGTAGTATCATAGCGTAAGGTGCCGCGTATCATGCAAACGAACGCTGCGATGGCATTCCACAGTAACATGATCCAGCCCGCGGGCTTTACACTGCACGTATGTATTAAGGGGCTGTAGTACAGAAACGAAGCGTTTGCGGACCTATGATCATATAACATTTTTCCATCCTCCAGATGTGAGTAATGTTCCCTCGAAGTATTGTGTGTGTATATATAGAGACACACACACTCATGTAAGTGACCTGTTTGGGGCGGAAATTTACCCTATGCCGAATTCTCTGATAAGAAACGTCGCTTTGTTGCCAACCTCAGTAGAATAAAGAACCTTAACTCGGTCTACCTCATCATCTTTCAGTCTGCGAGCTCGTCGAGGCTTGGCAGCCCACTCGGCATGCCAACGTGACGGTTGCAGCAGAGCAGAGGATGTATCATCAACCGGCGACTGCAGTGCAGAGCGTGAGATGACATCCTTGAAGCGGCCGGAGAGACAGCACACTCTTGCGAGGTCAAGCGTGGGCAACAGGCAAATACGAACCTCTGCCGCGAGGTTAAGGGGATATTTCTCAGTTTTTTTTTTTTTTTGGAATTTGGTTATCTGAGAGTGATTTAGAAAAGTGTCCCCTTAATGCAGTTGTTAGTGTTGTCAAATAATTATAGTATTCAAAATATAACACTCGAATTTCGACACAAGAGTGTTCTATGCAGGTTCAAAGTGTTGAATCAGAGTCTAAGCGCGGCATACTGCATTTATCTTGTAAGCTACGAAAGGAACAATTACAGTTTCGCTTGAATGAATAAAAATATATTTACGATAAGTTTGACCACTATATTCAACAAAGTTCAGAGCACCAATACTCGCTCACTTGTATATAAATCGCACTCATACTGAATCAGTATGTTCTGCACACAATACAGATTGCATTATATGCCATTTGACTGGAAAGAAAATATCTATAAGCAAAACCTTGTATGCTTCAGAATTCGGGAAGTTAAGACTTTTGAGTGTTATATTTTGAAAGCTATAATGATTTGACAACTAATAACTGCATGAAGGGGGCACTTTTTAAAAGCACTTTCAGATAACCAAATAAAAAAAAAGTGAAATATCATCTTAACTGGGTACCACGGAGGCCCACGCTTTGTTTGTACTTTATGCCCCGACTAGCTTTTACCCGCGGCTTCGCGCGCGTGTGTATACGGATAAATAATGAAGTTTCGTGACACTAAGGCACGTCCCGTTACATAATCGCGGTGCATAAAATTTTCTTAGCCACTGAGGCCCCACTTCACATAGTTATATCCACCGAGCCACTAAGGCACGTCCCGTTACATTATCGCGGTGCATAAAATCTACTTAGCCACTGAGGCCCCACTTCACATAGTTATATCCACCGAGCCACTAAGGCACGTCCCGTTACATTATCGCGGTGCATAAAATCTACTTAGCCACTGAGGCCCCACTTCACATAGCTATATCCACCGAGCCACTAAGGCACGTCCCGTTACATTATCGCGGTGCATAAAATTTACTTAGCCACTGAGGCCCCACTTCACATAGTTATATCCACCGAGCCACTAAGGCACGTCCCGTTACATTATCGCGGTGCATAAAATCTACTTAGCCACTGAGGCCCCACTTCACATAGTTATATACACCGAGCCACTAAGGCCCCCACTTGAAATCGCTCCATCCACTGAACCATCGTGGCCACACTTAATTAACTCAACATCGAAGCGAGTTATAAAAAGTAGCATATGTCACTCTCCGACCCTCCAACTATCTCTGTGCAAAAAAAAATCACGTCGATCTGTTGCTCCATTTTGACGTGAAAGAAGGACAAGCAAACAAATACACTTTGGCATTTATATATTAGTAAGGATCGTGCGCGAGGCGTGCTGATATTCACTGACACGTCAAAAGTCACGGGGCCAGCAGTCGGTTAGCCCTTTGCCGAGTATGCACCTATATAAACTGGGTTACGTATTTAAGGAATTTTTTTGCTCTTGAAGACAAAACAGGCAATTTTATATTTGTACTTTTTCCCCTGGATTTTTTTTTTTTTGGAATCTAAGTAAAATATTATAAATTGTTAATATTTCAGTTCTTAAGAGCAAAACCTATCTTTTCAATAATTTCTTAAATGAAGACGTTGGATTGTAAAACTTGTCACCTCTGCCGCTACGTATTAATAGCCACACAGACAACGCGCGACTTCATTTGCTGACGGTCAGCCAATGATAAACGTTGCAGAGAACAATACGCTTGTCCGGAGTAGACAGGACCAATAAGACGACGGCAAGTGGAAAAACAAAGACCAATAAAAGTGACGTGACATTGCTGTAGTGGAGAATATAGTCAGTTCACTTCCACCTTGTCTTCAGTGACAGTATTTCTGTGCCGTCCCAAAGGGTTAAGGTAATTATCGGTGTGTAGACCTGCATCATTTGGCCTTTGGAAATTTCACCATATGTGTGATTTCATATATTTTTTCATTAGAGGAGCTATATGACGAAATCGATGGGGTATCCCAGAGATGTTTTCAGGGCATCTTGGGAAATCCTTTTCTAATACCCTTCCTCCAAGTAATTATATTCTCGTGAATACTCAGGATAAACTATACAGAGAAATCCCAGGGTTAACATTTGGATATCCTTAGCGTGGTCTATCGGAGAACAGGGAAGATCCTGAGAATATCCCACTGATGTATAACAAAACTCTAGATATGCCCTGGTAATATTCCACTACCCCATTAAGTATATCCTGCATCTAGCCAAGGGATGATAAAAGGACGCGTATCCTCAAGGTACCTTGGTATATCCCGGTATAGGCTGTTTGTGGTAAAGTGAGCACCTACCTCTGCATATATTTTAACGGGCGCACTGACTGGTATGCGCCCGATAAGTTGGTAACGATGTAGGGAAAGTAGTTCCGTGTTTTAACATTGCGTTAAATGTGTTAGATAAACATTCGTAAATAGTGAAATAATTTATCTTGCTTTCCGTTTTTTTCAATGCATATGTGAGCAAGAAAAAGCAAATATGCAAGGTATTTAAGTTTATAATAATTTCACATTTTCACTTGACCGACACATCAATAAAATGACGAGTCCCACAGCAATGTTAATTTTACATAACGTGAAAGAATAGACTTGCATACAAGTAGACCTTACGCAGGGTTTTCAAACGTGCTCAGTTTACCGTGAACAGCCTGTGAATAAGGCAGTCCGATCGTTCTGCGGGATAGGGACGCAAGAATCTCGAAAGTGTTGGGCGGATCGTGGACCAACTCTGGGTGTTTCAGAGGCGGCGAGGGCAAAGGTTGGTCGTTGACGTCAGAGGTGGCCTGGGTGGCTGCCGGAAGTGGCTGCACCAGACGTGGTCACCTGTGAACGAGGTCAGGGCGAGAGCGGGGTCATCTGTAGCAGCTACGTACCTCAGGGAGACAAGGAAGTGGTCGGGCGCTCCAAGGCACTTACATCCCAGTGGCGTGTGGTGAGTTTCTTTACAGGCTAAGCAATATAATAGTCCCACAAGCTCCGAGTGTTTTAGATTACATTTTCTAGTGCCGGGCTGTGGTTTCATTTTCGATTTCTACTAACAAACGTAACTTCCAAATGTATTTACCGTTTTATAATACCTAACAATAGTTATAAAAACGGAACGAAATTATAATAATAATAATTAAACTGAATATTATTTAGAGAGCATATTACAAACTATAAGAAAACTCCCGTTTATCCGAGCACTTCCATCCACCTTCTAAGGTAAAATGTGGGACTGGAGGAAGCAAACAGAACGACTGCTTACCCTGCTGAAGGAACGCGGCAGGGTAACTCGCTTAACGCTAGTCGCTCCCGTTTTTGGAAATAAATGCTAGATAGCAGCACTATACGTGTACAGTAGGGAATTACGAAAACTCTGTTCCTTAAATTGGAAAAGGGAAATTCAGATTTAAATGTGTTTAAATTTAAAGTTAAGGCTGATTCATCCTTTCACAACCCCGAGGGGAAATGACGTAGAGTGCTCATGCAAGCTGCGCTGAAGCCACTCTCCGTGATCTGCATGGGCGTCACCAAGATCTTTTACAAGGGGAGGCATAGGAATTAGCAAAAGTTCCCTTCAGAGGACTGTGCGATTTACAAATAAGTTTTACTCTAAACGCATGCAACACACATCCACAACTTGCAATGTGAATAAATTACTTTATCGTTAACCATTTACAATATAATATTAGATACAAATGCACAAACAAATATAAAAATAACATGATGGACAACCAGGAAGAACTCAATTACTCCTCCCAGCAGGGACTTCCATTTTGAACTAACGTCGCTAACAAAAAATATATTTGTTATAAAAATAGTTATTTCACATTTTCTAAAAAAAAAAAAAAAAAAAATACAGCTTCCAGGGGAGGGTAAGTGCTCTTCCCCCCCCCCCCCTGACAGCTCCTGATAACGCCCATAGTGTTCTCCAATATTGGACTACTTTTCTGCCAGTAGCGCCATCAAAAAACAACGTATATAACGTTTGTGGCTAGAAAACGTTTTTTTAATAAATGTCTTATAATTGAATGGACCCCCGCATTTTTGTGAAATAGTTGTTTATGCGAATACGCATATCTCGGTACGTAGATGTTCTGCAAACACGACTTTTTTTTGTCAGAAAACATTAAAAAAATAGCTGCGCTCCTATTCTTTTACTTTTGTCATATTAAGTGTACAGATTCTTGGAGCCAAAAATAGGTGGAAATGGTCAAATATCCCATTTTTAAAGCTTGCTTATGGCGGCATGAGAGAAGTACGAAAATACGGGCGTAGTTTAATCTGCGGTCTTTTATCGCGTGTAATAAAATCTAGTTTGCACAGTACAGCATCACAGCAGAAACACTGCACGCCTTGCGCGTAGGGGCGACGAGGCACTTGGCGTGCGTGTTAGTGTCGCCCGTCTCGCTCCCTCGCCTCTTGACCTTGAACGCGGGGTTCCCACGAGGGGTCCATCCCACTCTTAAGATACGTGTGAGTTTCCCCTGGCCTAGTTTCAATGCAACTAGAGCATACGCTACTCAAAAAAAGTTTTGCGCCACCAGGATCTCCGAGTTACTCAGGGAAAGATTCTGCAGAATCAGTGCATGGTGGCGCACTCGTTGGAAACAATGGCCGTTCACAGAGAAACTGTAAACTCTTAGTTGCAGCGGTGGCTGTAGCGGTTGGACTACCAGCCTCAAACCTAGGTTCGATCCCTGATTTTCACTGCTCGGCGGGTTTTCTCCGGGATCTTCCCTCTCCCCCCCCGGGCCCACTTCATTGCGGCGCTGCTCCATACTCACCTAGCTTCACACTCATCGGCTCTGAAGACCTCGTTGTTAACAGCCGCCCAAATCTCTTCACTCACTATAAATTCTACCCCAGTTTCCTGTTCCTGCGTGTTTTGTTAATGGCCGTCGTTAACAAGAGGGTTTGACTGGGCACTTTTCCTCCTTTACGAGCATTCGAGATATTTTCAAATAATTTTCTACATATTTAGCATATGACGTCATTTTCGTTGTGATGTGAAACAGTTCTCTGAAAAAAAAGTGACACAGTGAAAAAAAAAAAAAAAAAAAAAAAAATGGCACGAGTTATATAAACTTTAAATTCATACTTTTTTTTTTTTTGCCAATATTAAAATTTTACTTCAGTATTACGTTAGGCTACAGCTAATGTTAATAAAATATCATGAATGCGGCTATTTGAATGTTCAATTTTAACCTACTTTCCGAACGAAAGAAAGCGTATGAGATAAAAAAATTTTGTCTGCGAGTGTGTGCCTGCCCCCCCCCCCCCCCTTGGTTATTCCATTTTTGAACGCGTCAACTGAATTTCAGCAAACTTGATAAACAAACAATAATTAGTAGGTAGTAAGGACACCTGACTTTTATAGGTTTTGACCACGTTGGGGACTTATTTTCAAAATGGCGGCCATTAAAATTTTTTGGGTGATTATCGTATTTCAGGAACCAAATTTTGTATGCTGGCAGATCATTGTGTAAACATTAAATTTTGAGGTAAATATTGGTTTTGATTTGCCATTTTGGAAAATAGCATCAATTAAAAAAATGGATATTTTACATTGTATCTCGAAAAATAATTCTACCAATTCTCATCCAACATGGCATGCAAGTAATACTATGGTAGGCCATGCAAATGCAAGTTATTGCACGAGATTAGTTACTTATTTTCATAATGGCGTCCATACAAATGTTTTAGGTTTATTTAGTATATCTGCCATACCACTTAACCAATTTCGATCAAATTTTATACTGAAAGTGAACATAATATATTTCCAACAAATAACCAACTTTATCGGCCATTTTGGAAGATAGCGCTATACGAACAAATAAGTTTAATTCTAATATGCCGTAACTCGGTATATAATTAACAGATTCATATAAAATTAGGAAAACAAGTAGTATTTATGCCGATGGTGTAAAGTGATATGTTTTAGGCATGTCAGAAGCTTATTTTCAAAATGGTGAATCAGCATCATGCAGGTTATAAATGCGAACAATTACCACTATCACGAGATCACTTAGAGGCCATGTTTATGTTTTTGTAGTAGTATATTTAGTCCGGCAAGAAGAGTATAAAGTCACGCCTTGTTCTAAATGAAATACTCGTTACGGAATGCAATCGTTTGTAGGTTCACTTCGCGTCTTAAGAGCGACTCCTGGTCATTACAAACAATTTTTTCTACACGTATTGCAGATACGGATCTTGTAACATCACTAAGAAGAAAAAATTACAAATGTTTGTAAATTAACATACAAAGAACACGTCAGTAATATTGCCAGTGTACAATCCATTATAACCAAGAACGTTTGCTGTATACTAACCCACAAGTGCGGGGACAGTAAAGACTGCGACATCGATTCATTATAACCAAGAACGTTTGCTGTATACTAACCCACAAGTGCGGGGTCAGTAAAGACTGCGACATCGATTCATTATAACCAAGAACGTTTGCTGTATACTAACCCACAAGTGCGGGGCCAGTAAAGACTGCGACATCGATTCATCGTTGCTGCTATCTGATCGGGCGTGCTAGACAGATTGGGACCATCTTTGACTTATCCCTGTCTGGCATTACATCATTTAGTTGTGTTTTCCTCTCTGATGTTTGTTGTTCCGCCAGTGTTCCGTGTACTAATGACTGCGAGCGATACCTACTTGTTGTTACACGACACGTCTGTTCTGACAATCTTCCCGAGGAGCAGACGAGAGAGAGAGAGAGAGAGGAGAGAGAGAGAGAGAGAGAGAGAGGAGAGAGAGAGAGAGAGAGAGAGATAGACACATCGTTATCAAGCTAGTAAATTGCTTGTTTGTCTGCGCGAGTCAATGGGTCAATGAAACTTCTGCATCCTCACACGCAAGTGTGCCTTTTTTTGGCTAGGGAAGTGTGGGCTATGTAAACAACTTCGAAAAAAAAAATCTTATGGATGCTCTTCACTGTAAAATGAGCACTTTTGAAAGCCCTGCTTAAGATCTACAGTCCATTCCCCATTGGAAGCAACTTTCTCGGAGCCCTGCTAAATATCTACGTGCAGGTCCGTTTCGTATCCTTCCGCCATATGTAAACAAACATTGCCATGTGACTGCCATGTAGCATCTGTCAAAATCAATGTTTACATTCCATTGTGTGTGTACATATGTTCGTATACTTTCGCTACACCTAAAAATAAACATTGAAATGTGACTTCTACTTTTATACCTGTCAAATGTGCTGTTTACTGTTTACAGTTTTTCAAAGAATTCTGTCTTAGTTCTATTTAAAAAACAGTTTCGTACGAATATTTACAGTTTAGGCCTATACAATTATTTAGGTCAGCTTTATGACGGTTTAAAAATGCCTGAATTAACGATAGTTATTACGGTTATGTTACATTAACACATTTGTTTTCCACGACAGAGCACATTATACGTAATGCACGTTAATATTTTGCCGCGACTGTGTTAAACACTGTAACAACTGCTGGGTAATGAACTGTAGTAATTACTGATATGTGTTGGGTTATTTCTTTAAAAGGACGTTCTCAGTTCGAAAAACGAAGGAATAGACAGTCCAACGAAAAAGCGGCATTAAAATCAAACACGCAACTCCGTTCGCTCATTTTTTGTTATAGAAACTTAAAAGATAGCGGTGAACATCCACACAAATAAGTAACTTTTATCCTACTCATATTTATATGTATTGCTACTTACTGTGTAATAGGTTTATTGAAATTTATTGGGGCTGGGATTGGTTATTTTGTTGGGATTGGTGGTAAATCACGTTACACGACTGTGTTTCAAACACCCAGGGCAAAGGTACAACGTTGTGATAAATAAACATACGTGGATGTGAATAAATAACTTCGTCATAAAAACAGTTCACATTTACAACGTATAAATAGTTCACATCAAATATTTGAAATCACGCACACACAGATCCAGCGTAACTATCACCACACAGCCACGCCACGCTATTTCACACGCTGCGGTTAACGAAACACACCGTTAACAGTATATTTATTACTGCCGTGGAAAAACAGATTTGTCACAACCTCGTAACTTGCTTAGATATGTTAAAAAAACACAACGTCTACAAACATGATGTAGTAATTTGAAGTATTTTTCGGAGTAAGAATAATTTACGCTTCGTTTGGTAAAACAGCAACACGCCATGTCATGGCTCGCCACGTCTGCCAACTTCACTTTGTTTCTGCCCAGCCGTCATATCTAAATATATTAAAATGAGTATTCAAACAACAAAATTTCTTTTCAGTTGTAAATTACAAATTTTAAACTCATTATTTTGCTGTAATAAGTATGAGATATGCTACAATTGAAAACATGTACAATTACGCGTTCTTGCGAAGTGAAACTTCCCGAGTGAGAGCGAGAGAGAGAGAGAGAGAGAGAGAGAGAGAGAGAGAGAGGAGAGAGAGAGAGAGAGAGAGAGAGAGAGAAAGCTCGCTCAGCGGACAGTTGCTTAAAAAATTGCTCTCGTTCGATAAAACAACACCGTACCATCACGGTCTACTCACGATATTTCCCGCTGTTATTTTAAACTGTATAAATGAGATGTTGCCATCGGGGCTACCTAAATATTTAAATATTTCAATAGGCATAGTTTAATTTACAAATGGTATACTAAAAAACAAAGTTAAAATAATATTTTAACTGTGAACTATTTCTCACCGGCCGTTGCCAATATGTCGCTGCTCTCGCTGTTGTTAATTCATATTTTAAAAGAAATAAATATTACAAGTTATAGAAGATATTAAGGTAAAGTTTCGTGTATTCCATAATACAGTACTCTAAAGTTAACCATAGTGTTATATATTTGTGGAATACAGGTTATTGAAAAAATAGGTTGACATGTTTTGCATAGAGTGTTTTTTCTAAAGTTGATTTTCATAAGTCGCTTCCAATCGGGAATGGACTATACTCGTATGCACGTTGTGTATTCTTCCACCTTATGTAAAACTAACATAGCCATTGGCCTCATCAATTTATTTACACGTCAGTAAGGCAAAACTGTGAAATTGTAAAAGGAAAGTAAATATTTTAGAAATCTAGTAATTTTTATACTTTGATGCATTAAAAAAACACGAAACGAAGGAAACAATTCAAGTTATCAGAACACTTTTTATTCGACGTTAAGATGAGGAACTACTTTCCATCCATCGTTACCAACTTTACTAGGAGCGTGTCGCTCAGTGCGCCCGTTAAAATGTATGTAGGAAGTGGTAGCAAAATTTTTCTAAGGTTGATTTCAAAAGTGCTAACTTTATCGTGAACAGCTTTTAGCAGCTTTATGCCTGTTACTTCAACTGCGATGCATCACTAAGAAAATTATTATTTTTAAATAAAAAAATGACGTAGGCAATAAAAATAATAATCCTTTTTAACTCACTCTACAATAAACACCAACCCCGATATTACGAGACTAATTCGTGAAACACAACTTGGATAAAATTACTATGGACAGTAAAAATTTAAACTATTGGGAAACGGACATCCTCATAACTTCAAAATCTTTACCTGAAGGCATGTTAACTATTTAACACCAGAGTGTTAGCTTATACAGGAATTTTATTTTCCTGTGGAATTACTCATTTACATGAATTTTATTTCTGCGATTACCTGCAGCCCTACGCTTTATGTTCCGTTGTCAAAGTTCTACTTTCAGGATATTCCTCCGCCTCATGCAAACAAAGCTTGACCGAGTCTATAAAGTTACACCAAAGGGACAACGCACCGCATTCGTGCGCTCTCAGTGTAATAACATTTTGCATAAGAACTATTTCTTACCAGGTATTGCTGATACACCAATTTTCTCCCAGTTTTTATTCATATTAATTTTGAACACAATATTGTAATTTATAGATACATTACAAGTCAAAGTTCAATTCAATTCATCTAAGGGGTCACGGCTGCCGAGCAGTTGGCCTTTTTTTTTTTTTTTTTTAATTTATTTCATTAACTCTACTTAGCAGTACAGCCATCCAGGGTGTTCAATTCTATCATGACTACTACAATTTAAAAAAAAAAACGCTATATTAGTTATATAGATCAACAATTTTTTTTTGTGGGAGACCGACTGTTCGTCTGGGCGCCCGTAATTTAAACTACAAATTCTATTTCTTTTCAAAAAGAATCATTCACACTTCCTAGGAAGGTGGTGAGCTATTCTGCCCCGACTGAGACAGCTCACCGACGGGTATCCTTTCGGCCGCCTCCCGTTTCGCCGCCCCCGCCGGAACAGACCAGGGACCGGGATTCCCACGAATCCGCTCGCGTGACCAGACGCCGTCGGACCCGCACACAACTAACTAGCCTTTCGACCGGTCCGACATGGCACCCAACGGTCGAATGGCCCCGTCCACGAACCCGAAGGCCCCTAGCCCCCTCCCTATCTGTTCTATTCTCTTTTTATTTTTCCCCCCTCGCCCACTGTTCTGTTCCAACCTAAGCATCGTCCAGGACATCGAAGTACCCCTTCTGGACACCCAGGTCTTCGTTTCCCGACGGACGAGGGAATGGAGCTCCGCTCCTATGACCACTCCCCACCCCCTTTTTTTACACACACACATCAACCAACATATTATCACAAATCACATCTTTGCCTCATTTAGATTTTCTTCTCCACAGTTCCTTCCTTTCTTCTTTCATCCGTTTCAAATCTTGTCATTCTTCTTATCTTTCTTGCTGCTTCTCTTCCTCTTCTTCTCTCTTCTGTTGTTCTTTCTACTTTCCTTCTCTGTTTTCCTTCCCAATTTCTTTCCTTTTCTTTCTCTTTTTTATTCTCTTCCTCCTTGTTCGTCTATTTTTCTCCACATTTCCTTCAATTCTTCTTGCATTCATTTCATATCTCGTATTCTTCTTTATACATTTTTCGTCTTTGGAACTTTTAAATTTTTCTTCCCGGCTGTTATCCTGCAAAACTTCAATATTTGCTGAAAATTCTCTTCCTTATCTAAAAAAGAGAATTATTTACAATTCTTATTTAATTTAAACGATAAGAGCGGTAAGCCTGCTCGCCTCCCAACAAGGCGATCCGGGTTCGATCCTCGGTCAGGGTCACTCCGGATTTTCGCATGTGGGAATCGTGCCGGACGAGGCCGTTGGTCGGCGGGTTTTCTCGGGGATCTCCCGTTTACCCCGCCCTTTCATTCCGGCGCTGCTCCGCACTCACCTCATCGGCTCTGAAGACCTCGATGTCAAGAGCCGTCCACATCCCTTCACTCACTCATTCAATTTATATATATAAACAAGGTACTTTTAGGTTAACAGAAGTATAAAATGTTTGCGGTACGCGACATGTTTGGGAAACGAGCAAACACGTCATATATGGGATAATTTTTCGAAGGTTTGATTCAAGAAAGTGTGAAGAAGCAGCGAGCAGAATATACACAGTATTACTGTCGCACTTACAGAGAGAATTCCGCGGAACTAACACGTCCATCACACTGTTGATCCAGCTGTTTTGAAAGTTGCACTGACGATGGCTGAATACGCGCGCAAGACGATGTCCTGTCTGCGTCGTCTTTATTCCATGGCCACGAACTGAAGCACCTCAGGAGAATGATGCAAGCAAACTGTATATTTACCCGATTTTCGATGCAAGTCGTTTTCCAAAGGGTTTATCGAAATTTTTGGCCCAAAAACGCGCAAATAATAATTTGCAACACCTTTATAAGATGATAGATTTTCACTGCCTTCATTATTCTCGGAGCGATGATGAAAGAAAAGAAAGGATTTTTTTTTCTTCTTATCTTCAATCAGAGCTCCGAGAATAACGAACGCAGAGAGTTTTTAACCGTCTAATAAGGGGTTCAGAATGGTCGTTTCCGTCTTGTCAAACCAAAAATTTCGAGAACAACCTCTGTGAAACAAATTTTGACAAAAATGATATAAATATACGTTTTTCGTGCACCATTCCTTCTCCGAGAAGCGCGGGAGCTGCTACAAGCGCTACACTGCCACGCGCTACAAGTGGACCCCATCGCTACTACGCTCAGGGTTTTGCAGTGTTCTCGTGGTGCTGCGTATACCTACAGCTCTTTCAACGGTGACGCTATCATTTCATCGGTGAAAAGTCTGTAGCGAAGTTCAATAAAGGGCCCTATTGCAGTTTGGTTCGTGTCCGGCTAGCATGTTCGAAGATTGTGCAACCCGATTTTTTTAAAAATTATATTGGAGTGCTCCAAAATAAATTTTTACAGTATGCTTGGAAAGTGAACACTTTTTGAAGCCGTCTCATTTGGAATAACAGTTAATGTATATAATTATATATATATATATAATGTTTAGGTCGTCCGAGTTGTAATAAGGACGAGAATCCACGAAGAAAAAATGAGAGCTGCATGGAAACTCTTGACAATTTAATCGTTAAGGCTTTGCGTGATCCGGTAGGGTACAATCGCACCTAATAATATTAATTATATATATATATATATATATATATATATATATATATAATATATATATATAGTTATGTTAGACGTTAACTTTTGAGTGCGGTGGAATATACACTCTGTGGGAATTACTTGCATGGAAAGTAGCGGAAGAATGAAAAATGGTTGATAAAAAAAAATCGCGCCTCAAAAGTGCTCACTTCATTGCGAACAGCTTTATGGACATGGTACCCGGATGTGACTGGCCTGTTCTTCTTTGTCGTGGAGTGCAGCTGCGGTCGAGGTAGGCAGGAGGTTGGCTAACCTGCGCCGAGGCTCGAGTGGTTGTCCTTTCATAACACACTTCTTCTCCGGCGCAGGATTCTCTGCCGCATTCCGCGCTGCGAGGTTGGCAACGGCGTTCTCCGGGCCGACGCAGCCACCGTCTCTGCGCATGCGCGCATCCGAGAGACGCCGTAGAAGGTATAAAGGCTGTTCACGATAAAGTGAGCACTTTTGAAATCAACCTTAAATGAATTTCACTGCCCCTACCTGCATATATATCAACGGGCGCCGTGAGTGACATGCGCCCAATAAAGTTGGTAACGATGGATGAGGAGTTCCGTATCTTGTCGTCGAATAAAAAGTGTTAGCAAACTATTTGTGATAACTTAAATTATTTCTTTTGCTTTCTGTTTTTGTTTTAATGCACCGAAGTGTAGTAACAAGCTGATTTGTTGAATATTAATTTTTCTAATAATTTCACAATTTCACTTAACTGACGCATGCATATAGTGATGAGGCCCATCACGATGTTAATCTTACGTCAGGCGGAAGAATACACAACGTGCATACAAGTAGGTCTTAAGCAAGGCATTCCAAAGTGCTCATTTTACCGTGAATTTTCTAGAGTTAGGGACACCCGAATTTCGCGAAAAAATCTCACGACCAGTTGTATTTCACAACACTTTATCTCATATCCACTGTCGTGATTGGACGGTTTCCGTGTTACACATCTTAGGTGTTTGTGCGCGAATCACAGACGTACCGCATTGAAGTTACGAAATTTTGATTGGCCAGTCAAGAAGGAAACCGTATTCTCTCAAAGTCACGCCTCCAATAAGCTAAAGAAAACTGGCTGTACAGCCGTAGTCTATTGAAGTCTAGCATGTGCGGAAATCTTTTCGCGAAATTCAGGTGTCCCTAGGTACAGTCCATTCCCTATTACTTACAACTTACCCGAACCCCTGATAAGGTTCTACTTCCAAGAAAGTTTTCCGCCTCATGCAAACAAAGATTAACCGAGTATAGAAAATTACACCAAAGGGACAACGCGCCACATTCAAGCGCAATCAGTTTAATAACATTTTCATAAGAACTACTTTTTCTATGGGCTGTTCACGATAAAGTGAGCATTCTCGAAATTAACCTTAGAAAAAAGTCACTGACCCTGCCTGCATATATTTAAACGGGCACACTGAGCTTGGTAACGATGGGTGGGAAATAGTTCCATAACTTAACGTCGAATGAAAATTGCCAGGAAACCATTTGTGAAAACTTAGAATTATTTCTTTCGGTTTCTGCATTTTTTATACATCGGTGTTTTAAAAAGAGCAGATTTGTGAAATATTTACTTTTATAATAATTTCACAGTTTCGCTTGACCGACGCACGAATAAAGTGATGAGGCCCACGGCAATGTTAATTTTACATAAGGCGGAAGAATACACAACGTTCATACAAGTAGATCATAATCAGGGCTTTCAAAAGCGCTCAGTTTTCCGTGGATAGCATATAGTAACCTACAGCTTCTTATATTTATCTCCAACCTTAACAACAAGCCCCAACCTTAACAAGTACGGTTTGACAACAATATAAACAAAGTATAACATTCGCGGAGGCTTGGTTCCTACCTACCCTCTCGCAGCCTTGCATCATATAGGTATTTTGTAACACTGTAAAATGCTTTCCTAGATTTTACTTATTTTAAAATTTGAAAAAAAGTTATTAAGAAGAGTATTTTTTAAAATAAAAATTGAACCGTATTTCCATTTTGGTTGCTTTAGTAAACACATTTTGCCAAAGAATATCCATACAGTAAAATAATCATAATGATTTCAGTAATTGTTTGCAATAAAAACTAAGTAATATGGTTTACAAATATTTTAAATAATTAATCCGCTTTGGCCACGAGAGCCATTATCTTTATAGGGCCTAAGTGAAATAACTTTACGTAAAATAAATTCAGAGTAATATTATTAGGAGTCTTCCTCGTTGAAAATTATTTCAGAAATATGCTTTTTAAAGCAACCGAAATGGAAATAAGCTCTAATTTTGATCTAAAATTCTTTCATTAAAAAAATTAGTAAGCATATTCCAGCAACATATCTTTCAGTGTTATTGTGGAATGACTGTGTTTCTGTATATTATTTGGTAAAATTATTCGTAAACACACGGACATGTTCAGCAGCGTACACGATACATGTTATAAGTTATAGACAAAATACAAGTGTATGGTGTGAAATATATGTTACATACAATTCTTCTTGAGTTGACCAGTAATCGTAGTGTCCAAGTGCTGCTACAATAACTTACGTAAGGACAAAATATGGAGTTCGGCTACCCACTACTCATACGTAAACACTACACAATGCACGTATTCATACCACCACACTAAGGTGGAACAATTCAGACATGTATAGGCAGTTCACGGTAAAGTGAGCACTTTTTAAGGCCCTTTCAAATGCATTAATCCCTGATAAATATATTTCATTGCAGCCTCAGACGTTAACTTTTGAGAGTGGTGAAATGTATGCACTATGTTTATTAGTCATAGTGCAATTTTTATATTAAAAGTGGCGGAAAGTTAGAAATTAGTTGAAAGGAAAATTTTAGCAGGGCCTTAAAAAGTGCTCACTTTACCATGAGCAGCATATAATGGATCGACGCGGGGTTTGTTGGTAGGTGCTGACGCCTGCAAGATATATAACCAACTAAACCTGTTTTTTTAATTATTAACTATTGGTTGCCTATCCGCAGGCGCTGCGAAAATTTTATATTTTGAACACCTGTGCTGAAGAGCACGTGCTTGTGAATTGGATGCTATTTCCATCCCGTCTGCGGTACCAACAAATCTCGACACATAATCAGTAATATTCTATACTAAAGCAACAAGGCAAAGGTTTCAGTACAAAATATGTAATCACAACATTAAGGAATACGGAAAAGTCTTGCAACGCGCTATTTCCCGAAACACAAAATAAAAAATGGCATTTGAAACACTGGATGAATTTTTTATGTTGCTTGATTTAGTTAAATACATCTGAACACTGGTAACTACCATATATAGCAATAGCTTATATACATTGTCCAATTTCAGAGGAGTAATATATTTACATTTATTTGTCAAAATTAATGTCTTAAAATTAATAAAATACCATATTTGTGTCATTGAAGTTTATTATCGCAAATAAAAAATACTTTTAAAGCTTTTATTTTAAACGAGGTATTTGAGAATATGGAATTAGATTAATATTAAGAAGGGGAGATTTGTCTCAATTTTGTTATTGTTGAGCTCTACACAACAAATATTTACCATTGCATAATTACTTCATTTGTGGTTTTCATACCTAACAATTCGAAACGAGAAACAACTTCTATTCTATCAATCACGTAAATCAACGCAAAGGTCTCGACTGCATGGAGAGCTGAGACTAATAATATCAGGAACAATAAGGGCGAAACTGCCAGGTACATCACGTGCACCATAGCCCCTGTATTGCCTTGCGATACGAATCTTCCATGGTGGCTCGCATAGCGGCTGGGTGACCAGTTCTTGCACCAGGTCCTGTATAGTCTGTTCACGGCAAAGTCAGCACGTTTTAAGGCCCTGCTGAATTTTTCGTTTCAGACAATTTCTTATCTTCCCGCCAAATTTTTAATATAGACATTGCCATTTGACCGATAAATATAGTGTACACATTCCGATGCCCTCAAACGTTAACATCTGTAGCTGACATAAAATATATTTATTAGTTGTTAATGCGTATTTGAAGAGCATCAAAAAGTGCTCACTTTAACGTGAATAGCCTTTTGAAGCTCGTACAAGAGCAAGTACTAAAGCACGAACCGTGTAATATCGGTTTAAGGTTGAAGTAAAGCAACTGCCTATGGAGCACTTCACCTGACTGTACAATGTGAAGAACTCGTAAAAAAAATTACTACAGGCACCACAAAAATTTACAGAAAAGTGCGATTTGCGCTGTATATTAACGAAGAATGTGTATATATTTTGCAACATTATAAAATATACTTTTTAAATGTAAAAAATTAATCGATCGACAGAGTCCGCATTTTTAACAAAATTTCAGCCCATTTCCGTTTTGGATGTTACGGAAAGCAACATTTACAAGAAGACCTTCAAGGAAGATCACCATAATATCTACTGTGATCGTGTGTAATAAAATCACAGAAATAATGTGTCATATTAATTATATAATTAACTTTATTTATGTCAGTTTCAGCCATAAATGTTCGTGACAAATAGTTGCACATAAAATAAACTATAAAAATTATTTCCTATATTATTATTACAATTTTCTTACACGCAATCATAGTAAACATTATGACGATATTCCATGATGACAAAGATTTCCTTGCAAATTCTGCTTTCTGAAGTATCCAGAATGGAAAAATGCTTAGATTTTGTTAAAAATGCAGACTGTTTTTAATATTTTTTTTTTTTACGTTTAGAAAGTATATTTTAAAGGCTGTTCACGATAAAGTGAGCACTTTTGAAATCAACCATAGAAAAAAGTCACTGCCCCTACTTGCATATATTTGAACGAGCGCAACGAGTTGAACGTGTCCAGTAAAGTTGGTAACGATGGAGGAAAAGTAGTTCCATATCTAAATGTCGAATGAAAAGTGCCAGGTAACCGTTTGAGATAACTTAAATTATTTCTCTAGCTTTGTGTATTTCTACAGCATCGAAGTGTAAAAATGAGCAGATATGTACGGCATTTACTTTTCTAATCATTTCGCAATTTCACTTCACCGACGCATGAATAAAGTGACGAGGCTCGTGGCAATGTTAATTTTACATAAGGTGGAAGAACACACACCGTGTGTACAAGTAGATCTTAAGCAGGGCTTTCAAAATTGCCCATGTTACCGTGAACAGCCAATAGTAAAATATTTTATAATATTGCTATATATATATATATATATATATATATATATATATAACTATATATATATATATAAACTATATATATATATAGTTTATATATATATATATAACTATATATATATATAATTGTCAGAAAAGTTCGATTTATCCTGTATATGAAAGACGAATATATATATATATATATATATATATATATATATATATATATATATATATATATTCGTCTTTCATATACAGGATAAATCGAACTTTTCTGACAATTTTTATAGTGTCTGTATTATTTTTTATGAGTTCTTCACGTCGTGTAGTCGTGTGCAGTGCTCCGTAGGCAGTTTGCTGTACTTCAACCTTAAGGTCCTCGTGAGAAAGAAGGTAAGGAGCTACTGGTTGACCTCGTCGCACGGTCTCGAGGGGGAGAGGTAGACAACACGACACGACTGCGTGGGCTGGACCGGAGAATGGAGGCGGTGGGGCGCATCCCCGAGTTGGACTTGTCCAGCCGGTCTCTCCAGAGGCACAAGTGTGGCTCTCCAGCCGGATGTGACCTTGGCGCCGTGCCTTCCAGCAGCGACCACGTCACTGCCGCATGAGAGCGCGCGCTGCCTAGCTGGAACCACACCCCGCGGGGCTGGTGCCCTCACTCACTCACTCACCCACCCACTCACTCACTCTCTCTCTTTCTCTCTCTCTCCGTGTTACACGATCTACCTTACGTCTGGTTTTGTAACCTAACGCCATTAACGGTCCTATGTACTGAAACGTTTCCTGTGAAATCGTTGTTTGCGCCTAAACGCGTGTCTCGGTAAATAAATGTTCTCGAAATACAAAGTTTTGCCAGGAAAAAAAAAACTATTGTCTATACCGCAATCGTTCTACTTTTATCATAATAAGTGTATTAATGGAGAAAAAAAAATAGTGAAAGTGTTCAAATATCGCATTTTTAAAGCTTGCCTATGAAGTTTCTTTAAGCGGTAAGAGAAAAGTACTATCATACGCAGGTAGTTTGATCTGTGTACTTTCATCGCGTGTAATAAAACCTCGCTGTTACAGATCTAGTTTACACAGTACAGCGTTGGGACGGAAACACTGCACGCCTTGCACGCAGGAGCGATGAGGCACTAGGCGTGCGTGTTAGTGTCGCCCGTATCGCTTCCTCGCTTCTTGACCTTGGACACGCAGATACATAGTCCCCTTAACGTGAAATTGACAGTGGTAGGTAGGTGAACGTTTGCGAACACGGAAATGATTTTTCTTGTTTCCTGTATATTTTTTAATGCACATAAATGTAATGATAAGCAAATTTGTAACATATTTTTTTACATTACCATCACATTTTCACTTTGCCGACGCGTGAATAAAGCGGGCAGGCCCATGGCAATGTTAATTTTGTATATGGCGGAAGAACACACAACATGCCTTCAAGTAGATCTTAAGGATCCCGTCTACCCGTCGCAGTAGGTTTGAAATACACGTTTATCATCGAAACTGTTTAACGTGCGTCCAATGCACTGACCTACGAAAAGAACATAACACTTCAAACGATGGTTGTCGAGTGCTCTCAAAACATCGCGCGCATTCACGGCACTCCAAGATGGCTAAAAACAGCTTTTTTCAAAGCGCTGTATCTCGAAATATACGCGTCGGATACATGCAACACTACTCGAGAGCTCTGCATTGAACCTTCCGACAGCCTTTCCATCAATAAAATAATAGGTTCGCCGCTGAAAAATGCCATAGGTAGACGCAGCACGACGAGAACACTGCACGTCAGTTGAGAGCGTTGCGCTTAGAGGTGATAGCGCACTTGATATGGTCCATTCACGGTTACCGCAACCTTTTCTGAAGCCCTGCTAATGTTCTACTTCCAGGATATTCCTCCGCCTCGTGCAAACCTAGCTTAGCTAAGCCTAGAGAATTACACCAGAGGGACAACGCACCACATTCGTGCGCACTCAGTTGTAATGATATTTTGTATAAGAACTGTTTCTCACTAGGCGTTACCAACATACTTATTTTCTCCCTGTTTTTATTCAAATTATTTACAATGAAGCATTATAATTTATAGATAAGATATTAATAACATTTCAATGTAACAAGAAAAAAAAAGTAACTTTTATGAACACAAGTATAAAACTTTTGTGATACAGGGCGTATTTAGGAAATAACTAAACGCGTCATACCTGGGGATATTTTTCAAAAGTTTGATTCAAAAAGGCTGAAAAAATCGTGAATGGACTATACGCGTGACTGTACGGTAAACAATTTTCTGGTAAACTTCTTAAACTGTAATGGAAGGTTTTTACCCGACACACTGCATGGGAGTAATACCGCACGTCAAGTTGAAGATGTAGGAATGTTTAGCAACGCTACTGTACAAAGTCGGGAACTTCCCTGTGCATTTGACTGTTTCCTGAGCAAATGTAGGAACGCTACAGTGAACGAATCAGGGGGAAACATTACCAAGTTGGGAACTTCCCTGTGCATTTGACTGTTCCCTGAGCAAATGTAGGAACGCTACAGTGAATGAATCAGGGGGAAACATTACCAAGTTGGGAACTTCCCTGTGCATTTGACTGTTCCCTGAGCAAATGTAGGAACGCTACAGTGAACGAATCAGGGGGAAACATTACCTTTGCTGCTTTCTCACTAAGCATACACACTAGTATGGCAAATCTCCGAACAATTTCTCAGTGATTTTTTTTTTTTTTCGCCTTATCGTTCCCACCCTTCTCGATTTCAAACACAGGAAAAAGACTCTAGCTGGGCGGGAACTTCGGCAGGGATTTTGAGAGTGCCTGTACTAAACGTGTATCGAACAAGAAACACTGGCTTAAGAGACCGTACATATTAACGATATATTCGCTGAAGTGATAGGAATGAATCTCACTAACGTGCTTCCTACGAGCATGTAATCCAGTGTGTACTGCAACATACAATCCCGGTTGATAACTTCGTCGAATGACTGGCGCATCGAGTGTAGTCTGCCACGTAGCGGCGTGTCCATAAACTTATTCGACTGTGATACGTGCAAGTTTTTAGAACGGTTGTAAACAGTAATTTAAAAGTTGTCATCACCAATATTAATCGTCGTTGCCGTATCTTAAATCAATCTGGAAGAGTTCCAACCTCACGGATGCATAATCAAGATGGTGGCGTCCTTTTCCGTTTTCTTCATCGACTCGTTTCAAGTAGTAGCCGCGGGGAGCGCCCCAACGCTCCGAAACTGCGTCGTGATTGGCCAGGCACGAGAGCCGGTACGGAACCTGCCACGACAAATAGGACGTGTCCAATTACCAAACCTGGCACGAAATCTGGCTGTACGAGGCGGGAAATGCCATGACGGGCGCCACACTAGTCCGTACACCGGCCGCTATGACGGACTTTACGCAATCTTTTACGGGATCGGGTAACTTGCGACATCGCATTTTAACGTCGAGGCGAGGTTGTTTCAACTTGTAACGTGACCACGTTTAACTTAGCGTCCATCCGAGTTCTTCAACGAAACAGTCAACCAAAGTCAACGCGAAAGACTTCGAGGTCAATTCGGCGGGAATCGTCGACAGCGTGTCGTGTAGAGAAAGGACCAAATTGGCTCGGGGTTCAGGATCAGGGAAGGAAGCGCCAATGAAATGAAATTAGCGTCGCTGTTCGCCAATATACACATTATTTCATATTTGTACGCAATAATGTTCAAATTATAGACATTATTCACGAGTATTGATTCCTTGCACAAAAAAATTTCGTCCATTTGTACAGTGATACGTCAGAATAAAAATTTTTCTGTCTGCGGGACGCACAAATAATAACTAGACCACTTTTCAATATCAGATAATTCAAATTGAAATAATTTACCATGTGCTACTTCAAAAACCTTTAAAATCACTATATGAAATTTAGAAATTTAAAAAAATTAATCAAAATAAGGATAATAGTTTAATATATTTTATTTGAAGCAGTTATATCATTTCTTGTAAAATTCATGTTTCTAAACATTCGTTACAATGAATTAAGACGTTATATTTCAGTCGCCCCTGTTAAATTTTATGTAAATGCATTAGTTCGTATGTAAATGCATTAGTAGCTTACGCCTCAAATTAAAATTGTAATTTTGACATGTCATGATGCAAAAACTGTGCAATCTGAAGGTTTTTTTTTTTAAGCTAGAAAAGATTAAAGCCTGTTCACAATAAAGTGAGCACGTTTGAAATCAACCTTAGAAAAATGTCACTACCCATGCCTGCATATACTTCAACGGGCGCACTGAGTGACTTGCGCCCGGTAAAGTTGGTAACGATAGATGGAAAGTAGTTCCACATCTTAATGTCGAATAAAAAGTGTTAGGTAACCATTTGTGATAACTTAAATTATTTTTTTTCGCTTACTGTTTTGTTTATGCATCGAAGTGTAAAAATGAACACATTTGTTATATATTTTGTTTGATAATAATTTCACAGTTTCACTTGACCAACGCATGAATAAAGTGACGGGGCCCATGACAATATTAATCCCACATAAGACGGAAGAATACACAACGTGCATACAAGTAGATCTTTACCATGGCTTTCAAAAGTGCTCAATTTTACCGTGAATAGCATACAATTATAGGCTGTTCACCGTAACGTGAGCACTTTTTAAGGAACATACAAATTTTTCCTTTCATCCAATTTCCATCTCCCTGCTGCTTTTTCATAAAAAAAAAAACATTGCAATGTGACCAATGAACACAGTGTATACATTTCACCAACATCAAAATTTAATGCCTGAGGCTGCAACAATATATATTCATTTTATTAGCGGTTAATGCATGTTGGGAGGGCCTTAAAGGTGCTCACTTTATCGTGGACAACCCATACAAGTAATGTATACAAGTTGAATGGTGGCTTCGCACGACTGTAAAATGATGAGTATTTCTGGCGACCTGCTCACTTGAGGAATGAACTGGAATTCGCCTGGAGTGATCTCGGGCCGAGTTCAGGATCGGCGGATGAGGAATCGAACCCGGGTACCCCCATCTGCGTGTCAACAACACCTAGCCCACCTCTCTCGCACCTGTAAGAACTTGAGCAAGTAGAGTCACTGGACGGTTTCTGGTCCGTCGAACCGCCTTTCTTTATTTGTAGGAATCCGCTCGAACCGATAACAAAGGCCTGTCAGCTTCTCCTACTTTAACCCGATTGATAAACCAATCTCTTCTGGGAGAAGCCCATTGGATAGAAACCAAACAGGTTTTCCCCTTCAAGTTATTAACACTCCTACCCCACACTTGACAAGCAAGCGCACACATATTCGTCTGCAAAGGCGCTTAATAAAAGTGTCTTTCGTCCAGGACTTCAAACGTTTATTTTCCTACATAATGATAAAGAATTCCCGCTCCCTGAAGAACTGCTAATGTTTTACTAAGCCACAGTTAGCATAATAGAAAGAATTATCTTAATTATCACTTCTCATAATTAAGTCTGAATATCTGTTTATGCCAAAGTTATTGGTCCACAAGCCCACTAATATACTTTTCTCTGTTCCCAACAGCGTAAGTTTTGTATAAAAGGTGTTGAATAAAAAAAGTTTGAATTATTAACTAATCTGCGATTATTGTAGCAAATGAATGTGACATCGTAACTAGTTAATGCCTTGCAGTTGCCAAAGTTATCATTCCACAAACAAGGTCAACAATTTCCAAGTCAACTCCCTCCCTGTGATTTCAGCTGTCAGAGAGTCTTGTCACACCATTGATATAGACTCTTCACAGTAAAATGAGCACTTTTGAAAGCCCTGCTTAGGATCAACTTGTATGCACGTTGTGTATTCCTCCGCCTTATGTAAAATTAACATTGCCATGGGCCTCATTACTTTATTCGTGCGTCGTTCAAGTGGAACTGTAGAGTAATCAGAAAAGTAAATATTTAAAAAATCTGCTAATTTTTACACTTCGATTGATTTAAAAAAAACAGAAAGCGATAGAAATCATTAAAATTATTCTCAAATGGTTACCTAACACATTTTATTTGACGGTAAGATATGGAACTACTTTCCATCCCATGTTACCAACTTTACTGGGCGCATGTCACTCAGTGTGCCGTTAAAATATATGCAGGTAAGGGCAGTGAGTTTTTTTTCTAAGGTTGATTTCATAAGTGCTCACTTTATCTTGAACAGCCTTTACCTTTAAGTGTATTGTAAAGCTCGCCGTTATGCACGGTAGAACTCCACTAGAATGCCTTATAACAGAGATCCTCTCAAAGTTCCAGTATGAGAGTACATCAGAAAAGCGAGCCACTTTATAAGCACTGCAGTTCAACTATGGCAGTCTACTGTAAATGTGCCAAACGTTCACCGCAAAGAAGTTCATCTACCCACGACAGTGTAGCTGAAATCTAGCGGCGCTACAGATGATGTGAAGGATCCACCACAAAGATGGTGCACGCTAGCAGAGTTATGCCCGGTTGCACCATCGTGGTTCGAGGCTCGATCCGAGATCGGACCTAAGATCGACACAGAAAACTGTGGTACCATTCGAGTTCCAGAGCTGGACTGGAGATAAAACAGATAAACCATCACACATAATAAAATACGCCTACTTCCACGAAGTCATATATTACGAACCAATACCTAACCTCGATCTCTCACTTTGGAACCGAGATCGACGAATAGGATATTCAGAATAATGAAATTTCGTTGGTGCAACTCTTTTACATTCGTACCAGGATCTAACTGGATCCTGGTTCATAACTGAGATCATTCAATCACTAGAGGCCTGAAAAATTCGCGATGTCAATGGTCTGCAGACTGGACTCTACAGTCTTATGTACAAATATACCGTTGTCAGCTGCGCATTGGATGTCTGCTGCCACAGTGGAGGGTACGATTGGGCCACCGTTCTCCAAAAGGTGTCAAACACCGTGTGAACCAATGGCTAAAGTTTTATAAACCCACGTGTTTTGAATTCTAGTTTGTCCGAAAATGAATCCGCGAATTCTTCAGGTCTCTATCTATCTCTGATTCGGGAAGACGTAGTTGCAACCGGGCATTATAGAGTCCACTTGAGAAGCGAATGGTGAAGGAGGACGCCAGCGGATAAGTTGGGAAATGGCACGACTCACCTGAGAGAATGAGCAAGTCCTGAGCGTGTGTGTGTGTGTGTGTGGCACTCTGGTGAGACGATCAGCGAGAGAAGTCCTTTATCTGGTGACTTTGCCGCGCAGGTTAGGCTTGGTGTCATACACCAGCCAGGCCCATTCCTCGACTGAGCGGAACTTGGTTTGGAGCCCCGTGGCGAAGCTGTTGGCACGACTGAGGCTCGGGGCGGTACGGCACGGCACCGCTGCCAACTGCGCGACGACGATGACCGAGAGCTGTGCTTCCTGCAGCGGCGACGGTCGACGGCTGAATGAAGGGCCGCTCCCACCGCACGGCTATATATAGAGTGGCGCGCCGGCAGGTTTCCGAAGCAGCCCCGGGCCTTCTGGCCCCGATCGCCTGGTAGCGAACACGCACTCATCCGGGGGCTTATTCTAAGGCCGCAGTTACACGAGTGCTGTTACAACACATCCAGATAAATACATTCGGCAGCCATGTCTGAACAAGTTTAAAAACATAACGTGTTTTCGCGGTCACACACCCAAAGCACAATTACATCTATGGACATCCTAACCTTAACAAACATGTAACTTAAAATGTCCGAAATTTAATTATACTAGCCTCCAACATTTACTACTAATGAAATTTTTAATTCTTATGAAACCTACAATTTTACTGTAACGGCATAATGGGTGGTTATTATTAGTACATTCAACCTTAAACTTAAATTAATTCAACAAGTGCAGGAAATCCCGCCAAATTCAGCAATATTTATTACACAGTTTGTTTACTTGGAAGCAGCCAATAGCCGAGCAGCAGAGAAGAGAAGTCGTTCGAAATTATTTCTGAAAACGGTTCACGTGGAACGAGAAACAACTGCAATCGGAACTCGTTCTAAGGTAATGTAACCTCTTCGATATCTGAACTTGTTCTAATGTAACAGCGGCCTTGGTGATTCCTTTCGTTTCCACTCGACAAAACTATTCGTGATTACACGAATTTTCGTTTACTAAAGAAATGAGCTATTCTAGGCGCATTCTAGTGTTCGTGTGACGTCACTATGTTATATACAATAACTTCGTAACTAAGTAAAAGGTTTCTCCTTTTCTTATTCACCGATCTTAAACTCTTAGTTTAAAGTTACATTTTGGAACATTACGTACCTTGTTGGGGGAAATTTCCCTTATGCCAAACTCTCCCGTAAGAAATATCGGTTTGACCGTGATCTGAGTAGAATAAACCTCAACACAGTCGAGAGCATTTTACCCTTAAATCTCACGCCGCACAGACTTAAAAAATTTACACGAACACAATGTCTGATTTCAGTGAAAGGTAGGAAGGTAAAGGCTGTTCACGATAAAGTGAGCCCTTAAAAAATGAACCTTAGAAAAAAGTCACTGCCCCTTCATGCATATATTTTAATGAGCGCACTGAGTGACATTCGCCCAGTAAAGTTGGTAACTATGTATGGAAAGTAGTTCCATATCTTAACGTTGAATAAAACGTGTTAGGTAACTATTTGTGATGACTTAAAATTAATTCTATCACTTTCTGTATTTTTTAAATGCATAGAAGTGCAAAAATTAGAAGCTTTATAAAGTATTTTCTTTCTTAATAATTTCACAGTTTCATTGGACCGACGCATGAATAAAGCGACGAGGCCCGTATCAATGTTAATTTTACATAAGGCGGAGGGATACACAACGTGTATACACGTAGATCTTAAGCAGGGTTTTCAAAAGTACTCACTTTACCGTAAACATCCTATAGGTAAGTATGTCTTAACATCTCGACGACGGCGAGGTCATTTAGAAACAGAGCAAGTTGCTCAGAGAAGGAGGAATGGGGAATGTGTCGGCCACGGTCTGTGGCGCGGAACCGTCCCAACATTCGCCTGCAGAGTGACCTCGGGAAAATCAATAGAAAATCGAAATCAAGATGGTCGGACCGGGATTTGAACCCGAGTCCTCCTGGATTCACCATGTCTGGACGGTACTCAAAAAGAGGACATGTTCTAGTAACTAGCATTAAAAAAGATGACACTTGCAAGAAACTGACACGAAGAAAGTGGACAGACAATTTTACAATGGAAATATACAAAATCAGTATAGCATGCCGCAGGTCAGTTGGATATTACAATGTCACAAAATTGTGTCCAAAAACGGTTCTATATAACTTTTTAAGTAATACAATTTTTTTTACAGCCAGATAAAGTGATAACCATATTCGCTCCGAATATGAGAGTCGATTTAATTTAGTTTGTAGGTACTACAGAATATTTTGCGAAAAAAATAATAAGTTTTCGCATAAAACACAGTTGCACATAAGCATTGGACACGCATTATTTTTAATTGGCAGTTAATCACGTTCGCACAGCTCAGGTTCAGATATATTTATATTTTATATCTTTAACAATTTTATTTGTTATAATCATGAAATTTGGAATAGATTAGGCACTCCTAAATTTAGACATGTAAAAAAAAAAAAACAGCCAGGGAAAAATATAGGAGTGTTGATAAAGACAACATATAAATTTAATATTGTCTAAAAAGTTTGCACTTGTGCAGAGGAAGTTCATTGGCACCATTAACATATGTTTAAAGACACGAAAAACCACAAAGAAGCAAAGCTTTCACTTTTATTGGAAAAGAGGACATATCGATTTTTTTGTAAACCCCAGCTGGACAATTTACAAGACCTAAAAAAGAGGACACGTCCGAGTAAAAGAATACGTATGTCAACCCTAGCTATAGGAATGCCACGAAGCAATTTAAATCCCAACTGCTTCAGTTTAATTTCTATTGTAAAAACTGAAATATAATTATGGGCGGATCATACGAAAAAATTTCCATCACATTTCTTTGTCTTATGGCGCCAATTATTATTTTTGAACTATAGCATAACATGCTACCTACAAAAAAATTAAAAATTACTATTTACCAAAATATATAAAAGTAAAAAAATATCCCATAGCTTCCGTAAGTAATTTTTGTAAATTAATTTCTCACACATATTTTCACTTTAATCACACTCATATCTGATTAATACAGCATAATTATGTAAACCAACGAAAAAAAAAAATACTATTTTTAGGAACATGATCACACTTAACACTGTTACTATCACCGCAAAAAAAAAAAACATGACCTACTGACTGCAAATTGGTAACATTAGTGCAAGAGTACTACATGGGATTGTGAATCATCCAAAAAATATTACTCAATTAATGCAGTAAACTTCTGGTACGTTTGCTATTGATATCCTGTCGTGTCATGCCAGCAATGTAAATTTGCTACATAAATATAGTCACGCCCAATATCTACCAATTATTTCATAACTTAACTTATGAGCTCCCTGATCGTCTTTCTCAAATCGTTCTTTCTTTCTTTTTAATTTTTAAGGACGTTGGACCCCAAAAATTTAATAATTTTATTTTTGTACCGAACATGGTTTAACGTGTACCCATTAAATGTGATGACATTTTCCGTGAATAAAAATTTTTTTACACTTAATATTTTTTAAATAATTTGATTTCAAATTCGATTTTTTTTCTGTTTTGCTACAGCTATAATAATAAATAATAACTATGTTGTACAAATGAAACAAATTACGAAGTTAACTATTACCATGGGGTACCGTGTGACATATATGCCATAACACCAACTAATACGCCATATATACAGGATGTTGCACTATTGTATGTCAGTACTTCGGGGGAACATTCCTCACATCTGGAGGATGAAAAAATGTTACATGAACATGGGTCCACAAACGCTTCGTTTCTGTACTACATAATGTACATATAGTGTATGGCTCGCGGGCTGGCTCATTTACTGTGGAATGCCATCACAGCATTCGTTTACATGATACACGACACCTCACGTACACCTAGAATAGTAGGAACTGCACAGCAATCAGTTACACATGTGTGAAAGCTTATCGTCGGCACTAAAGGAAATGTTCAAAATGCCTTCCATCAGCATGAACACATGCATCCACCCGCCATTGCATGGCACACACGGATGCATTGATGAATCCCTGAAAATTCCTGACTGTTTCGCAACCAACAATCCTTTTGGTTACGGAGGGTGCCCATATCGTCCACTGGGGTTGCATACACAAGTGCCTTTAAATATCCCTACAAAAGAAAACAAGTGGATTCAAATCAGTGCTCCTCGGGGTCTGGTGTGGTGCTGCCAATATTACAGCTGTGATGGCATTCCACAGTGACATGACCCAGCCCGCGGGCCATACACTGTACGTTATGTATTATGGGCTGTAGTACAGAAACGAAGCGTTTGCGGACCTATGTTCATATAACATTTTTTCATCCTCCAGATGTGAGGAATTTTTCCCCGAAGTATTGACATGCAATATTGCAACATCCTGTATATATGGCGTGTTATTTGGTCATATGGCAATTATGTCACACGGTAGCCCATTGAATTAGTTAACATTGTAAATGTTTTCAGTTGTACAATTTAGTTAGCATATTTATTATTTGTAGCTGAAGTAAAAAAAAAAAAAAAAAAGATTGAATTTTACATCAAATTATTCAAATAACATAAGTGTATAAAATTTTTATTTGAGGAAAATATCATCACATATAATGTATACAAGTTGAAGAATGTGTGGTACAAAGATAAAATTGTGTTATTTTGGGGTCGAACACTGCAGCTGACAACTGAGCGGTTTCAAGGGACATTGAGAAAGTTGCGACTAGGGAGAGCCAAATTATGTAGGTTATTGCCTTAAGATTTAGCGAATCAGGAGTCAGATATCCCTTCTCCCCTCCCCACTCACAAACATAAACTTTTTATTGTTTAAAAACTTACTTGTTTAGAGCTCCGTCATGCTAGGCCACCGAGTTTCTCAGAGAGCTTTAAGGAAATGCTTCTTCAAAAATATTTCACGTGCGTAAAAGATGCCCTCCTAGAAACAGAATTCCGAAACCATTCCACGTCTGACGACAAGTTTCTGTTGTCTATTTCCATTTTTAACCTGTTGTATTTCCGATAGTGGAAATGGCTAAAACATACGTTTTTTACGGTCATTTTAGGGCAGTAAAACACGCGTGCAGGATATTTAAAGCTGTAATAGACACGTGCAGTGCACTTTTCGCTTTATTATTAAATTAATCTACAAAATAACAGAGAAACAGTCGAGTACCTCAAGAAGCGAGCCGTCAGTGTAAAGACCGCACGACAGTTTAGTGCCTTGTGGATAGAGACGATGTGGTATGTGTAGAGATGGTGGTTTATCGCAGGAAAATTTGACTGCTTGCTAGGATTCAACATACTCTACACATACCCGACAGTTTTCTTTCCTTATTGGCTATAATGCATGTATGAATATACTACTCCTTTTCACCAGGCAAATGGGCATTCTGATACTATAAAGCAGAACGTTCGTGGTTGGTCAGCAAACAATTTAGCCGAGTCAAAACCTTGTTCATCCAATAAAAAAAAAAAACTAGTTAGAGTATTATAGAAGCTATGTTGGCTCAAACATTTTTCGCGATTTTCCATCATCTCTACACTGTTAGAAATGTCTGTAAATTCACGGAAACTTCCATTTGGAAGTAGTATAAAATAGCCAATTCTGGGACACTATGCATCATGCGGTGGGACTGTAGACCCTAATTAGCACATTTCCAGGCGTCGGGCTGTGGATCCCAGGATCGAGAATTTCACTTTTATCCTTTTTTCCCGTTCAAAACAGTCGATTTTGTGTACAAACACCTCACTTGTATCCTTTTTCCCATCAAAATGTACCAAATTTCCATCCCTTCACCAGCGGCCGTCTTGGTAGCCAGTGCTGATTAGAATAATCCGGGCAGTTTGCCCTTCGTGGCGGCGGATTACCCAACGCGACGGGATCGGTCAGAGCTCCTCTTAAAGTCGGAGATTCTCATTCCCCGGCTGCCATCTTGGTATTGCCGACCTATGTTTACCCAGCACAACTGGCAACCAGCTGAGGATGTCTACCTTTTGGCAGCCAGAACCTCGCTGGCAGCGGCGATGGCACATCAAGGCATCGCGAACGATCGGATCTTGTGTAACACTGCCAGCCGCGGGGTCAAATATGCCCCATGCTAACTTATAAGCATAATTGACTGTAATTTCCGAACCATTGAAGTTGTAGTCTCCAAATTCATAACAGGCACCATCCTCGACTAGGAGAAGTGTCGTGATGTCAAGTATGTCATATGACAGTGTATAAGCATAGGTGGGTGTAATTTCCGAACCACTTGAGTTATAGTTAGAAAATTCATAACACAGACATCATCCACGACTCGGAGAGGGATTGCAGGGTCAAGTATGCCCTATGTCATTGTTAAAGCATAATTGGGTGTAATTTCCGAACTGTGTAAGTCATAGTCACAAAATTCATAACATAGACATCAACCACGACTATGATAGATGGCTGTAAGTTACGAGGCATTTAAGATACAACTACAAAAAAATCATAATACATGCATAACCCCAATGAAGAGAAGGGATGTGCGGACATCTGCATGTCTCCCCATTCTTACTCACCCCTGTCTGTCATGTCCCCTCGGTGCCACTGCCTGGCCACCCACACACACACATACCTCTTTGCACACTACCCCCCTCGGCTCCTCGACCAGAACACTCCACTCGCCCTCGTGCTCTCTCTATCACTTGTCCTCCCCCTCTGCCAGCCAACATCAACCCCTAACCATACATCCTCGCATGCTCGCCACTGCCCAGCCACTTCCTCACTGCGCGCCGACCCACGAGCACTCATGTAACAGAGAGCAGACACCCTGTACGACCCTCGTGATCAGAATTACCATCCGCATGTGATTAAGTACGACCCTATGTCCCCAGAAAGAGGCCAAGTGAACCAGAATGTCCTATTTTGTATAGAAGCACACTGCCTCCTCCAGTGGCCTGTTAGACATTATAAAATACAAAATATACTCACACACCATGTCACCAGTGTCCATGATGCGACTGATCGCCAAAACGCCACCCACTCACAGATGTCCTCGGCATCCGACTGCAACAAAGCCCACATCACCACTAACCATCCGCGAGGGTCCACACGACGAAACCACCCCACTGCCAGGCAACTATTTTGGCTGTCAAATACATAAAAGTATCATCCAAAATGACGAAATGGGTCGCAGGAGCAAGTATGTCATATAAGCATAGTTGGCTGTAAGTTCCGAACTACATAAGATATAGTTGTTAAATGCATAACATACATCACTTAGGTTTTTTTCACGTACTAGCAAGCTACTACTACAAGTTGCCCTAGGTGGCCACCACCTTGCTGCCTTCAATGTGTGTACCTACTTCCAGACAGCGAGTCGTGTACCGAAATATCGATGTACGTATGTATGTAATGAGATGTCACTCACAATGAATACACAGTCATTGCTAGACAGCCAAGTCCCCATACATACAACAATACATGCTAGAACCATAACCTTCCTATTACGAAATGAAGTATCCCCTACTTTAAATGGTGTAGGAATGAATACTTGTAGGACACGAGCACATCTCATCGATGTGACCTCGCTGGAAGTGGAGACCACAATGTCTGGTCCTGTCATTCCGTGCACAATAGATAGCGACCAAGTACTAAATCCCTACCACCTCCCTCTTGTCATTGTACTTACCGATATTCTACTGAAAGGAAACAATACACATACCCTCAACAAACCTCGAGGTATCGCAGATTCGATTCGTGTAAAGATGCATCGCTCTGTGTGCTTTCTCACGCCTTCTGCTAGAGTGCACAAAAGGAAAAGAAAACCTACCAACCTGTATGTGTGTATTACACAAGCGACAGCTAGACAAGTCCATACATCGTATGGCATTCGACAAAAGCCATGTAAGCTCATCATTAATGCAAATTGTCAGCTTGGCCGAGCAGCCTAAGGCACCTGATATAAACTCTGGTTCCAGTAAAAGGAAGTGTGGTATCAAATTCCCGCAGCAACTGACACATTTTTTTAATTTTTGTTTTCTCTGTACTCTACTTTAATAAATATGGTATCGTAGGTTTGATCTTCATTGTGAGCACATGAAGATAATCGTATGTCCCACTGCCTATGAAGATGCTAGCATGATAGTCGTACTCTATCTCAAACATGCACTCACGTACCGGCCCTTTTGCAATTACAGACAGTGATATGTCACATAGTTGGCTGTAATTTCCGAACCATTGAGATACAACTAGCAAAAAAATCATAACATCAGGCTACACATTCTCCAGTATCTCCGATCTGCCCTCGTGTACCGAAGCAGGTAATAATACTAATAATAACAGGGAGGGATCAGGGAAGGGTAAAGGAGTGGCCAGGGAGGGGTCAGGGAGGGTTCCCCCTGCCCTGTAATACGAGCCCTACACACACATACAATGTAAATTATATGAGGCTACTCTGGTCAAACAACCCCCTTATAAACCAACTGACACGAAACTATCACCCACGACCAGGCCACGACTTACACACTCGTGTACCAAAGCTTGTGATTATAGTCAGTCGTACCCTGGATCGAACATACAATGTACAACAAGAATACTCCAACCTGCAAGCACATACTGAACCTTCAATGCTCACAGCTATTCCCCCTTGCAATAACATCGGAGGTACGAGCAGCACTCGTCATGTACCTAGACTACAATGTACATCGCATACTCAACCATCAACGATTCTACACAACTGAGTACACTCGAAATAGATATGGTGAGCAAGGAGATGTCACACTCATTGTAACTATGTGATTACTCTGTTTGTAGAGCAGAAGACCTTGAGGTCGCGACGTGAACTCACTGGAAGCTCATAGCACAATGATCGCTCTGTCTTTCAGTTATGATATACATTACCAACTAAGAAGGTACATCACAACCACTCTGTGTCAAAAGCGCATACTTGAAAGTAATTATTACATGTAGCCTGACGACGATGGTGTATGATCCTTGAAAAAAAAATGAGGTATCGAAAGTTCGATTCCCATCGAGAGTGAATGCTGACATCTCTTCAAACAATCCTTCGTCGTCGGTCCCACTGGTCATGAAAACGAGCATGTAGCGACAATGACAGTCATACCCCGTCCCCAACCAGCACTTGTGTACCGAACCATTGCAATTACAGACAGTCATACTCTTAC
Organism: Dryococelus australis; assembly: GCA_029891345.1. Classification (NCBI taxonomy): domain Eukaryota; kingdom Metazoa; phylum Arthropoda; class Insecta; order Phasmatodea; family Phasmatidae; genus Dryococelus; species Dryococelus australis. Next base: position 14,587,197 of record CM057008.1, on the reverse strand, counting down.
GACCTTACCTGCACTCATGTACCGACCAAGGCTTTATACACTTACAAGAAACCCTACTGGGCCAGCCCTGACCGAACCTTCAATGCTTGTACCTTACCTTTGCAATTACAAGAAGACATACTCTGCCGACCCTGCCCGAACCTTCAATGTATGTACCTACATAATATATCAAGCCTTTGAAATTACAAGCAGCCGACCCTTCCCGAACCTTTAATGCATACATTTAGACGGTTTCCTTCCAGCATTACATGTTCAACCATTCCACTATGATAACTGTGATGATATGTTTACCCACAGTGACTAGTCTGGCATCCAGGTACCTACAAACAGCTGCTTGCTCTCCACAGTTGAGTTTCGCCCATTGGAATGCACAAAAGGAAAATAAAAGTTATAAACTAATCGACAAGTAACGAGCACATTGTGAAATGTATGTCCATCACAAATAGCAGCAGTCGTAGGTCATACACACGCACTGTGACAATCCGAGACACAAACCGAGGAAGGAGGTATCACAACACACACACACACACACACACATGACAACTATGTATGTACTCAGCTCATAGATGTTGCAGAGCAGAGGTTTTACCTTAACTAGTGTAGCTGTTTCAGAAGACCTACAGGGCGTGAGCACATATCATCGTCGTGAACTCACTGGAAACAATAATCGCCCTTCCATTCCATACACGCAATACATTACCGATTATATGTTCGCCAGCAGACAATCGTACGTCGGAGGGGAAGGAAATGGTCATCTATAAAGCCCTAACCATACAATGCAAGAATGGTGTGTGTACATTGTATGCACACAGAAGGAAGTGTTCGAAGGAAGACTAAGTTGATCGTGTACGAGTGTAAAGAGGCCAACTTCACAGCCAGCAGTCGAGACATCGCAAACTAACATGCCATGTTCGTAATTGTAGTCATACTCTGTCTCTGATCTACACTTATGTACTGAGAGATTGCAATAATAAGTGTCGAAGAATGTATATACTAGTTGACACTTTTCAAAGACATTCGAAACTGTGTAACTCACAACCATCGATTTAAGTAGGTATGAAGTACTGCAACAGCACTGCATTGAAAGACTTTGCAAAATAAAGCAATTGCTCTCAAGTTGATACTAATAGTTCCCTCATCTGGTTTTCATGGCAATGTCATATAAAATAGGCTGGAATAGGCCAGTCAGATCAGTCGCTGTTCAGACCTCGAACAGAGAACATCGGCTGCTGGTAATGTATTCGTATTCGATGACGGAACAGGAAAGCTATTTGTGCTGCTACTGTAAGAAGACCTTTTTTCTACCATAACCAACTGCAGAGAACATGAAACTGGTTGTCATCAACAGAATCCAGACCGTACTATGATCACATGAGGGCACTATGATCACAGTGTAAATCACAGTTTGTCCGATATGGCAACTTGAGACGACATATTGCAACCTGTAAGCGTCGCCCTATACTGCCTGGAAGGCAAAGATTACCAAATAAACATGCAGATTCATCTACAAATGCCAAAGTTAGTATTATGCTCCCACGAAGACACCCATGCAAATATTATGACAAGACATTTATAAATGCATATGACGCTAGGAAACAGAAGACAGTACTTGCTAGAGGAATGCCATTCACAGGGCATAACAATGCGATAAGTGTCGAAGAATGTACGTACACAACACGGATATAAGTAGTCATTTGAAAATAAGAATGGAGAGACCACTGATAAATAACCTAAAGGTTATTCATCATCTATGATCCTTAATAATAATGGCTTTTTCCTGAAGCGATCTGCATTCAGGGGACACTTGAAAGATTTGGTTGCACCGAATATTTCAACTGCACCACACAAGTTTGCTCTTCCCTGACAAGTATGAGCCCTAATATAATGAAACAACTTATCGATGAGGTAGAACAAAATGGTCCTGTAAATTATAATATGTGGTTTGACTGTAGCTGTACAAAACCAGAGCCTCACAATGATGAATATTGTACCAGAACCTTCAAGAATATGGCTGTAGCTGTGTCGCATTCATCTGCAGCAGAAGACACAATTGTCGATAGCATATGCAATATATGTCAAGAGGAAGAAGAAATGGTGTCCAAAGGGTTAGAGTTGGAACCTGGCTTAGATAAATGCTCTTGAGTTGAGAACTAGTGGGCACGTCCCACTTCGCAAATAGACACAATACGATGTTCCCTGACTATGGAGAAGAAGATGTCAACATAGCTTCGTCTTCAGCCATCAGAAGGAGAGGTATAAATTACTCCCTCGACAATCAATCAAACATAGTTGCTAAACTGACTTGTACGACATCTCTACTGCAAGGAGACATCCGCGAAGAGCAGCATCGAGGACTCATCCATGAGAAGTCAACACTACTTAGTAGATGTACAAGTGTGTTTGTGTTTACACATATGCTTGAAGAGGATGCAATGGAGTACAACTGCATGTGAAACTTCCCTGATCGATCACCAACTACATGGTAAACAATGCAGTTACTGTGACAAGTTCTTCAGTAAAAGTTGCAATGCTCGTCATGAACAGAGTGACTGTACAAAGGCACCGACCTCTAGAATACACACATGTCTTATATGCGGTGCACTATTTGGTAGATGTGATAATCTAAAGAGACATACTGATTTCTGTAAAGATACCATAACTTTGCTTGACAGAAGAAGCCATGACAATTCCAGTCTTATTGCTGATTCGACATGTACACCAATATCATTATATGGACCTATATGGTGCTCCAAACCAGTGTGCGAAGAAGGAATTACGAGTTTTGTAGACCATGAAACACACAGATCATCAGAAGTTGTGATCAACACCCCTGCACAGCTAACATGTAGAGTGAAAAACTAAGAAGTTGCTATTCAGGATGTTGAGACCGACACTGTGTCTTCCAAGTTTGCCGAGAACAAGAATGTGACCTCCAAATCTGCTGGTAATGACGAGTCGACATCTGCAATACGAAAGTGTGTTGCTGAGACCTACTACAATGCGAAGACCAAGATTGCTGGTGATGGTGTGCCGACATCTGTAAAGCGAAAGCATGTTGCTGAGACCTACTCAACACCGAAGAAGAACATAGATGCAGTCATGTATCGTAAACCTTCTGCGAATAGTGTTACGAAGTCTGACTACTCGGATGACCCCAATGACCTTGTTTACAGATTATGATGTCTGGTTTCATTGCAGAGAGGTGGTTACATAGCTGTTATCAGAGAGATAAATTATATTATTGTTGAACTTAGAGTTGGAGGCTTTATTGAATGATATATGTGCATGTGTGAGTACGATTTGGTTACGTATGCCATAAAAATAAACATCAACAATATATATTTAATTTTTTTTCTTTGTTTTTTAGTTCCTGCCATCTAAGAAATGCACCTACCGCTATGTGCTAGCTCTTCGGATCGCTAGAACAGTATGTCATCATCATCATTTACCAGTGTTTGGCATAGCTATGGTACAAACTGCTGCTGACCTAAAAAAAATTATACATTCTCACATATCTCAGAGCTTGAATGAGCCAGAGAGCTCGTGCAACTGTGTATATACCCTCGTTTTATGCACATACGAAATCCTTATGTAATCTGGGTAACACACTACAAGGAAGCACGAAAAATATTTGTCAGGTGTAGGATTCTAACCTACGCTCCCCACACAGGGAACCAGAGCTTAAATCCAGCACCTTAGACCTCTCAGCCAACCTGACAATCTGTATTAGTAAGGCAATTACAAGGCTTATTGAATGTTATACTACATGTGTGATGTGGTTACTTTCTAATTTGAGTGGTGGTAAGGTTGAATATGATACAATACTTGATGTGCTCACATTTTATGTTGGAGGAGGCTGGCATCGTCGGAACAGAAGCGATGACTGAGTATTCATCGAAGCACATATGTACGTTATGTACAGAGAGCACATGACTACCCTTCATTTCGTACATTAAAGTCTCGGTACATGACGAACCGTGAGTGCATGTCATGCCTGAACACACTACTGTGGTCTTGGACCTCGGACACTCAGTGGTGGTGGTTGTGGTGGTGGTGGGGGACAGAGTATGGCTACAAAGGCTCAGTGCTTGGGTAATGTATGGCTCTGTGTATAATTACGTACATAGAAGGTCGTGGGTTCGGTACATGAGTGTGCAGAGACTGCCTCTAAGTACACGCAAAAAAGGTTCGGCGTGCAGGCTTGGTACACAAGTGTGGGTAGGTCCATGAAGACAGAGTATGACTACCTGTAAGTAATAAGTGTAAGCTGGTGTACGGCTGCAGTTAATTGGAGGCTTGGTACTCGCACAAGTGCATCAACTCGTGAATTTGAAAGGTAGCCAGGTGGTCGATATATGGTGTAGGTAGCTGATGGCCACAGCCACCATCTTGGACCGGAACTTCCTGCTCTGTCAATCTGATCTACCATCTTGGAAGTCGCACTGTCTAGCAGAATGGTGGCTAGTGGAGGGTGGAAACATTGGCGGTCAGTGCCTCATTAACGTTTATTTGGAAGATGACGGCTGGTGGCAGGCGCCCATGGTAGGAGCCAGTACACTGACGACTGCCATTGTGTGTTGTTGTACGGATGAAGTCTAAATGCCGAATCTTAGAAGTCGCACTGTCTAATAAAATGGCGGCTGGTGGATGGCGACAATATTGGTGGACAGTGCGCCGGCGATAGGCATTTGCAAAATGGTGTGCAGTGATAGGTAGTGGCCATGCTGGTGGCCAGTATGTCGACAATAACTATTTTTGGAAATGTCTGGAGCCATCTTGGAACATAACTTTCTGCTCTGTCAATCAGGTCCATCACCTCGAAAGTCACACTGTCTAGCAACATGATGTCTTGGGGCTGGTGGCCATGTTGGCAGCCAGTTCCACGACGACAGCCATTTGCACAAATGGCGGCACCAGTGTGGTCAGATGTCTGAATGTGGGTGGCCATGTTGGCTGCCAGTGATAGGCAGCCAGAAGGGCCAGCAGGCAGTAAAATGATGACAGCTATTCGCACAATGGCAGGCATGACACAATGGCAGCAGCTGGTGGTGGTGATGGTTGTGGTGGAGGTGCCACCATGAGAGGTGGCAGGCATGACCTTGACCTTGATATTTGATCACCATTTCGAACATATTTTTACTGCTTATAAGACTAAAATTATAATAAAAAAAAATTTAAATCATAAGACTGTGGCGGTGGAAGTCGGGGAAATACCCGACTTCGGCTTCGTCTTATAATATGCAGAAAGGAATGAAACTATTAATTCAACACAGATACATACCTCAAAACAAGGTAAGAACACAAAAGAAATACCAAAAACAGAAAAGTCCAGAATCAGGCAACACCTACGACTTTAACCTACTCGCCCGGCATTTAACAAGCGAATGGGGAACTCCGTGCCAACGCTCTGTATCTCTATACGTTGCCTCTACACGCTGGGACCTTATCACCGGATGTACTTCCGGGCCCCACCAAGCCGCCACTTCCGGACGAACAACTTCCGGTTACAACCAAGCACAATGCACTATCACAACTGATAATAACATCCTGTTACATGCCACACATACATAAATGCAAATATGTTGGCCAACATTTGATCCACAAACTTAACAAACATAATTACTCTTTTTTTCGGGTATGTTAAAGTGATCACTTCGAAAGGAAAAGAGAGGGGAATGAATTTAAATTTTCTTGCATGTATTTCGTCAGTCTAATTATATATATATATATATATATATATATATATATATATATATATATATATATATATATATATATATATATATATATATATATATATATATATATATATATATGTGTGTGTGTGTGTGTGTGTGTGTGTGTGCGTGTGTGTGTGTATGCGTGTTTACCATGTTGGACATTTCCATAAGAAAGCTCCATAATTTTGGCTATTAATTTTAATAAAAGGATTTTCCAAGGGTGCACTTTTTGAGAATCTAGTGTGATGTCCTTGATGTATATTTATATCCCTCTGTAAATTAAATAGCATAAAATAAATGTTTAAATATTCCCCCCTCAATACACCCACCCCCTTTTATACCTAAATTAAAGGAATATGTAAAATGCGAATAAAAGATGCAGTACATTTTGTACTTAAAAAATATTTATTTACAAATAAAAAATGCATAACACATAATCACAGATTTAAGATTAAAAAATACGTAACACTTATTCACGAATTGAAAAACCATTCCACAACACCAAGTATATGCATGTCGCCAGTAGTGTCAAATAATTTCCGATGCAACCAAAGCTGATCGCCAAACTCCATCTTCATCTTCTTACATGAATACATAGACACATTACCAAACACACTAATTACAGCAGTATTGTCTGCCTTGCCCTCGTGAACTGGAAAAGTATTCCAGCAGATTATCCTGTTAGGATCAATCTCACCAATCTGCTTTGATGCGGGCTCCTTCTCGAGATGAGACCTTCTAAAGAAGCACATTTCCAACAAACCACTGCCAGCTTTAGCAGTTGGTGTACATGTTGAATCAGCAGGAAGACTGTACTTGTCGTACCTTCCTGTGCCAAACAAAGGTACAGCACCTTTACACGTACCAGTATGTCTCTTTAGATTATCACCTCTACCAAATAGTGCACCACATATATCTCATGTGTGTATTCTAGAGGTCGGTGCCTTTGTATATTTGCTCTGTTCATGACGACGAGCATTGCAACTTTTATTGAAGAGCTGGTCACAGTAACTTCATTGTTTAACACGTAATTGATGACCAATCGGGGAAGGTTCACATATAGTTGTACTCGATTGCATCCTCTTCAAACATACATGTGAACACAATCACACATGTACTACTACTACATAGTATTAACTCCTCACGGACGAGTCCTCGATGCTGCTCCTCGCGGATGACTCCTTTCACTACAGATGTCACACAGGTCAGTTTAGAAACTGTGTGTGATTGACTGTTGATGGAGTAATTTATACCTCTCCTTCTGACGGCTGAAAACGAAGCTATGTTACTATCCTCTTCTCCGCAGTGAAGGAACATAGTCATGAGTCTATTTTCGAAGTGAGCCATACTCACTAATTCTCAACTCTAGAGAATTGGCCACCATTTTTTCTTCCTCTTAACATATATTGCATATACTATCGACAATCGTGTCTTCTGTGGCATATGAATGCGACACAGCTACAGCCAAAGTCTTGAATGTTCTGGTACAATATTCATAGTCGTGAGGCTCTGGTTTTGTATAGCTACAGTCCAACCATAAATTATATTTTACAGGACCATTTTGTTCTACCTCATCGATAAGTAGTTTCATTATATTAGGGCTCATACTTGTCAGGGAAGAGCAAACTTGTGTGGTGCAGTTGAAATATTCGGTGCAACCAAATCTTTCAAGAGTCCCCTGAATGCAGATCGCTTCAGGAAAAAGCCATTATTATTAAGGATCATAGATGGTGAATAACCTTTAGGTTATTTATCAGTGGTCTCTCCATTCTTATTTTCAAATGACTACTTATATCCGTGTTGTGTACGTACATTCTTCGACACTTATCGCATTGTTATGCCCTGTGAATGGCATTCCTCTAGCAAGTACTGTCTTCTGTTTCCTAGCGTCATATGCATTTATAAATGTCTTGTCATAATATTTGCATGGGTGTCTTCGTGGGAGCATAATACTAACTTTGGCATTTGTAGATGAAGCTGCATGTTTATTTGATAATCTTTGCCTTCCAGGCAGTATAGGGCGACCCTTACAGGTTGCAATATGTCGTCTCAAGTTGCCATATCGGACAAACTGTGATTTACACTGCCCTCGTGTGATCATAGTACGGTCTGGATTCTGTTGATGACAACCAGTTTCATGTTCTCTGCAGTTGGTTATGGTAGAAAAAAGGTCTTCTTACAGTAGCAGCACAAATAGCTTTCCTGTTCGTCATCGAATACGAATATGTTACCAGCAGCCGATGTTCTCTCTTCGAGGTCTGAACAGCGACTGATCTGACCGGCCTATTCGACCTTTTTTTATACATTTCCTGACAACCAGATGAGGGAACTATTAGTATCAGCTTAAGAACAATTTTTTTTTTTTTTAGAAAGTCTTTCAATGCAGTGCTGTTGCAGTACTTCATACCTACTTAAATCGATGGTTGTGGCTTACACAGTTTCGAATGTCTTTTAAAAGTGTTAATGCATACATACATTCTTCGACACTTATTACATTGATATGAAATACGAATGATACTCTGCTTACATGAACTTTGTGAATGTCTCTTTGAATTGTATGCATATGTAATTGTCTTGTTACAATATTTACATGGATGTTGTGGTGGTAGCAAAGAACTAGTCTTCGATGAACCCATATGTTGGACTGGCAATATTTTCAGAAATCGCTTGACAGGTAGTGCAGCACAACTGTTACATTTTGCACGATGTCTTTTCAAGTGACTTCGACGACAAAATCGAGATTTACACTTTTCACATCCGAACATACTACGACCTACATTCTGGTAACAACCATCTTCGTGTTGTCTGTAGATGTTTTTGTTAGAAAATACCTTTTTCAGTATCGACACGAATAACTTTCCTGTTCCATCGATGAATAAGCGCACAGCCAATGTTCACTCTTCGATGTCTGGATGACAACTAACATGGTCAACTATATACTAAAATCATAATATTTATAGTTAACTGCTACTGTGAGATTTATGTCTATCTCCAACCAAAACCAGGAGGAGGAACCGTGGGAGCGCACACTGCCAGAACGTCTCTACCATTACACTACATCAAGAGCTCTCAGTGACAGAACTACAGGTTTGATGGTGACTGTCAGCCGAACCTGCATCGGAACAACGACGATGACCTTGTCAGCTGCTACAGGTACACATATATCTCTGTCCTTCATGAGTTCCTTAGGAAATTAAACAGTGTTTGATGCTCCTTCAATGCTCTTCTGATATGCATTACACCAACACCTGGAATGTGGTGTGTCCATAACAGTAGTACATACTTGCAAACATTCTGTACACAGGAGACAGTCGCGTATGTATTCGTCCTATTGTAGATATGCGAGTAGAGGTTTGTAGTCATGCCATATTTCATGTCGAGCATATGACAGAAGGAATTCTTTAGGCAAGTGTGATAGCTCTGTTTCTTTGTCGAGTGCTGCAAGTGAATTAAGCTTTCCATATGCCACAATAGTTGATTGAATCTTCTAACGATTAGAACAACATGCTATATTTTTCACTGTGTTCCACGACAAGTTTTTGTCTTAGCTATGGTACAAACTGCTGACCTTAAATTATACACTCTCAGGTCTGACCGAGCTCGAACGACAGGCTTACTGTGAATGAGCCAAAGCATGCAATAGTTACTTTCAGGTATGTGCTTTTGACACAGAGTGGTTGTGATGTACCTTCTTGGTTGGTAATGTATACTGTACATGGAAAGACAGAGCAATCATTTTGCTCTGAGCTTCCAGTGAGTTCACATCGTGATCTACAGGTCTTCTGCTCTACAAACAGAGTACGTATGTAGTTGCAATGTGTGTGACATCTCCTTGACACCATATCTAATTCGATTGTACTCAGTTGGGTTGAATCGCCGATGGTTGAGTATGCGATGTTCATTGTAGTCTAGGTACATGGAGAGTGCAGGTCGTTCCTTAGTTGTTGTGTGTGTGTGGGGGGGGGGGGGAGGGATACAGAATAGCTGTGAGTATTGAAGGTTCAGTGTGTGCATGCAGGCCGGAGTATGATTGTTGTACATTGAATGTTCGATACGGGTTACAAACTGACTATAATTGCAATCTTCGGCACGCGAGTGTGTACATCGTGGTCTGGTCGTGGGTGATGGTTTCGTTTCAGTTGGTTCGTAAGGGTGTTGTTTGACCAAAGTAGCTCTGCATCATTTACATCGTATGTGTGTTTGTATGTGCACACGTATGGTCAAGTGTGTGGGGCTCATATTACATGGCAGGGTGGCCCCTCCCTAACCCCTCCCTGGCCTCTCACTGATCCCTCCCTTTTATTATTATTACCTTCTTTGGTACACAAGTGCAGATCGGAGATACTGGTGAGTGTGTAGGCTCTTGTTATGATTTTTTTTAGCTAGTTGTATCTCAAATGGTTTGGAAATTACTGTGAACTATTTGACATATCACTGTCTGTAATAACAAAAGGGTCGCTACATGAATGTAGATCGGAGAAAGAGTATGAAGGTCATGCTAGTATCTTTGTGGGCATTGGGACTGATGAGTATCTGTTTGTGCTCTCAATGGGGAATCAAATAATCTACAATATAATATTTAATAGAGTAGAGTACAGAAACAACCAAGAAATAAATGTGTTAGGTGTGGGGATTCGAACCCATGCTCCCTTTTACTGGAACCAGACCTTATATCAGGCACCTTAGGTTGCTCGGCCCTCCTGACAATTTGTTTTAGTGATAGACTTACATGGCTTTTGTGGAATGCCTTACGAAGTGGGGTCTTTTCTAGCTGTCGCATGTGCAATACATACGTATGGGTTTGTAGGTTTTATTCCTTACGTGCACTCTAGCAGACACTGTGAGAAAGCACAGAGAGTGATGCATCTTTACACGAATCGAATCTGTGATACCACGATGTTAGTTGAGGGTACATTCATTGGTTCCTTTCAATAGTATATTGGTAAGTTCAATGTCAAGGGGGAGGTACTGGGGATGTAGTAATTGATCACTGTCTATCATGCACAAAAAGGCAGGACCGGACATTGTGGCCTCCGCTTTTAGTGAGGTCGCATCGACGAGATGCTCTCGTGGCCTGCGATTATTCACAGTTACACCATTTATGTTAGGGGATACTTCGTTTCATAATAGGAAGCTTATGATTCTAGTATGTGTTGTATATGTGGGGACTTGGCTATCTAGCAATGACTGTGTATTCATTGTGAGAGACATCTGATTACATACATACATACATCAATGTTTTGGTGCACAGCTCTTGCTGTCTGTAAGTAAGTACAAACATTGAAAGTCCATGTATATTTGGCGATCAGTGGGGCTGCAAGATGGTGGCCGACTAGGGCGACTTGTAGTTGTAGCATGGTAGTAAAGAAAAAACCTCAGTGATGCCTATGCTATGCATTTGACAACTATATCGTATGTACTTTGGAACTTACAGTCAACTATGCTTATACTGCATTCTTACTCCTGTGGCCCCTCTCATCATTTGGGATGATAATGTTATGCATTTGACAGACAAAATGGTTGCCTGGTGGTGAGGTGGCTTTGTCATGTAGACCCTTGTGGATGGTCAGTGGTGATGTGGCCTTCATCGCTGTTGGATGCTGAGGATATCTGTGAGTAGGTGACGATTTGGCGGTCAGTCACATCATGGACACTGGTGACATGGTGTGTGAGTATAATGTGTATTTTATAATATCTAACAGGCTACTGGAGGAGGCAGTGTGCCTGTATACCAAATAGAACTTTCTGGCTCACCTGGCCTCATGCTGGGGACATAGGGACCTAGACATAGGTCGTACTTGATCACATGTGGATGGATCCTGTGCACGAGGGTCGGAAAAGGTGTCTGCTCTCTGTTACACGAGTGCTCATGGGTCGGCACGCAGTGAGGCACTGTCTGGGCAATGGCAAGCATGCGAGGATGTCTGGTCAGGGGCTGATGTTGGCTGTCTGTGGGGAGGACAAGGGATAGAGATTGCACGAGGGCGAGTGGGGTGTCCTGGTCGAGTAGTATAGTGCACGGGGAAGTATGTGGGTGGCCATGTGGTGGCACCAAGGGGACAGAGGTGAGTAAAATGGGGAGACATACAGGCCGACATATGGCCGCATGTCCCTCCTTGTTGTCGGGGGGTTATGCATGTAATATATTTTTTGTAGTTGTATCTTAATTGCCTTGTAACTTACAACCATCTATCATAGCCGTGGTTGATGTCTATTTTATGAACTTTGCGACTATAACTCACATGGTTCGGAAATTACACCCAACTATGCTTGTACACTGACATAGGGCATACTTGACCCTGCGACCCCTCTCCTAGTCGAGGATGATGTCTATATTATGAATTTGACGACTATAACTTAAATGGTTCGGAAATTTCAGCCACCTATGCTTATAAGTTAACGTGGGTCATATTTGACTCTGCAACCATTTTCCTAGTCGGGGTGGATGCCTATGTTATGAATTTGTAAACTATAACTTAAATGGTTCGGAAATTTTACCCAACTATGCTTATAAGTTAACATGGGGCATATTTGACCCCATGGGCAGCAGTGTTACATGAAATCCGATTATTCGCGATGCATTGATGTCTCATTGCCGCCACTGGCGAGGTGCTGGCCACTAAAATGGTTGACATCTACAGCTGGTCGCTAATTGTCCTGGGTAGACATAGGTCAGCGATACCAAGATGACCACTGGGGAATGAGAAGTTCCGACTTTCGGAGAAACTCCGACCAATTCTGCCGCATTGAGAAAACGGGTGCCGCGAAGGGCAAAATGCTTTGATTATGCTAATTAGCACTGGCTGCCAAGATGGCCACCGACGGCAGTAGGGAAATTAGGGACATTTGATGGAAAAAAATGGAAAAATGTGAGGTTTGTTGTACACGAAATCGACCTTTTGAACGGGAAAAAGGAAAAAAAAAAGGGGAAATTCTCGCTGCTGGGGTCCACAGCCCGACGCCTGGTAATATGCTAGTTAGGGTCTACGGCTCCACCGCCTGACGCCTGGTGTACCAGAATCGGCTATTTTATACTGCTTACGCAGATGTACATTTACTTTATGGAAAGCCACTCTGTAATGACGAATAGCAGAAATGAGCACCGTAAATATAAAACGAGGAAGCTCTTTGTATTCTTATAGCTACGAATTTGAGTCACGATCAATGCAGATTGTACCTGAAGCGTATAAAATCCCATTTTTACTATACTATAATAGTAATAGGTGAGTGGCAAGCCACTCATGTAGTGTCAATTCGTTTATTCATTATCAAATTCCGTTACAGGACAAAATATTTAAACTATTTTTAATTTCTCTGTTATATATAGTGAAATACATTACGAAAATAACATGACTATAAATTCAATATGTATTCCGTATTTATAATGAATATTATTGTAAAGGCGTGGTAGTTGTCCGGCATCTATAGCTCAGGGTGACGTACTTGAAGTCGGGGGGTCGTGGGTTCGCGCCCCATGTTCCTTCGCGGCAAATTTTCAGTTTGCCTGTCGGTTGCATTTGGTCTGGGAATTTGTCAGAAAGTCCGTCTAACTTGAGCTCGCCCACGTCACAACTTCAAATGACACTTACAAAAAAATTATGAGTGGGTAAATTGTTCGCCTGTTAAACTGCTTTTCCTAGTTCAAATCCCGCTACCGGAAAATATTTTTAATTTTATTCTTAGCTGTCGTTTTTATAGACAGTGAATCACCCACATACCGAAAGTAAAACTTTTTTTGTTACCCCTTTTATAAAGAGAAAACTAAGAAAAAAAAATACTTTCAAGCTTGTGGACATGTTCCGTGAATTCATGGAGATTTACGTGAAATTTATGGAGAGAGCGTCATTAAAAAAAACGAAGAGAAAGTAATTTAATGCAGATGTCTGGATAATTAGTTACTGGTACTTTCCGTAACTTTACGGACATTTTTTCTAACAGTGTACCTGGGTCATCCTCAGCCTCCTTCCACCTCCTAGATTTTAGGCAACGGACACACAAATACCTCCAGCCAGGCGGAAATTTTCAGAAGTTTTACATATTGGTATCAGTGATTACAAGAGTGCAGAGGCAACTACTGTGGCGAGTAGTTAGAGAATATGCGTTCTTGCACAAAAAGGGGCAGTGTTAGGAGCCAGTAGTCGCGCACTATCTTGGATGACAAAATTGCGGACATCTTGGATGTATTTTTATCTCCATCCGCCATCTTGGATGATGTCACTTTGCTATCTTTATTGCATCACCTGTCTTGATGAAATCACCATCTCCCTGTTCACTTCCATCCGCCATCCTGTATTCCAGTTTTATGCGCCATATTGTAAATTCTGTTCACTCTAGCTGCCATTTCGCTACCGATTTCTAAATTATCTCCGATGTCATCACTCGATCTCGGTTTCCATTGTCGCCCTCCAGGGGCGCTCTCTCCGACTGTTACTTTCGTTTCCATCATCGCCCGACTCTCATCGATTACTCGATCAAATGCAATCTTTGATTCTGGAGTTCACCACCAGGAGTACTGTCGTCATCCATCTTGTTTCCTAATATCTCACTTTCGTTCGACTGCAGATGCCCCGCCGAATAAACTTTGCTTGCTTGAATTTTCTCACGTTGTCATTGACCGATTAGCCGAAGGTAAACCAAAATCACTCATACCTTTGTCGTTCAGTTCTAAGAGTTTATTTTATATTTAGATTAAACATTCATTACACATGTCCTCATTGAAGGGAAAAGTAAAGTCCTGACTTTGTTGGTGAATTTAGTGTCTAATATATCTTCACACGGATCCTCTTTGAATGTTTCCCACAGTTTAAGTGGTTCAGATGGGTTGCAAAATAATAGTACTGCTAGAAATAACTCCCTTAGCTTTAATGGACAATGTGAAACAACGGCTTCTCTTAAAGTATTTTCCCAGTGAGTATCATTTTCTAATAAACAAACCTCTATCTCGGCAAGCTGCTTGATTTATTTCTTTCGCCACACCATCCACAGTTCTTAAGTGCTGAAATGAGGTAGGACCTCGTCCGTGAAGTAGCAAAATTCTGAGATACAAACGTTCTAACTTGACAGGATAAACACTGGGAACTCATCCAAAAACAGCATCGTTTTTTATTCCGGGATGCCCATCGACGTCTTCACCACGCTTTCTGCGTGAGAATTTGTTGTTGGCGCAAGGATTTTGCGAATTCATCAGAGTTCCATAGATAAAAATAATACGTGAGAGTTGTTTTCGTTGGATATTCAACAACCTGTCTCATATTGTCTGGTGAAAAGTACACTCGTCGTACGTTTTCTAAGTGTACGGCTAAATGTGCAACAGTAGAGTGTCTGTCCCGAATGGGAAATTCCAACATTCTCCATACCGCTTCCGATGTGCTGACGTAGCGCCCATTTAAATAATTTTCAGTTTCATCATTGGGATTTCGGACTAAAAAAGTGGCTTGGTCTGACGCCTTATTGATGTATTTACCTATGTATTTAATGACTTGCACGGAATGACAGTATTCTATGTTGATGTGCGCGTTAAAAGTTCGACACAATGTTGGAGAGTATGGAACGATCCATCTATTATCTATAGTAATAGTTCTTACACGAATATTTAAGGTAGCAACTTGACCGCCATTTTAAGCTTATCGGCGTCTATAAACAGGATATCTATTCCCACTGGTCTGTTTCTCAAGAACGAAACGTCCGGGATATTTCTTAGAACAGATCTCGTTTTTTTATATATGGTGATGTTAGATTTTGTTTCTCCTCATGGGCCATGTACCATATTTTCGGTCCCAATATCAAAGAATGCTGGGTAATTTTCTTTATCGGGTAGTTCTGCAACTATAATATCGTCAAGTTCGTCAGGTTGTATTTTTTTTCTAGCCAGAATAACGTATAACAGCATATGAGATTTGACTTTTCCAAAAATCTCTTCTTTTGTTATTAAGTTTATCAGTTTTTTTTTTTTTTCAAATGGAAAACCTTAGAAATAACACCGTGTCGGTCGAATGAGAGCTGGCCAGGAAAAACAGTTCTTGTTTGATTTCTGATCATTCAGGATTACACGTAAATTTAATCAATACATCGGGTCTGGCATTATTTCGAACATAGCACATAGCATCCTGGGTTTATTTCATGGATATATCGGGGAGAACCCGTAAAGATGATGGAAAAATAATGTGTTGTCTAATATTTGCAGCATTTACGGTCGCATCCTAATTTAAAGCATCTCTTAAATGTATATAATCCTCAGCTTATGGCTTCGAAACATGTAATTTAATCCTACCGAAATCATTTTGGCCGTAACGTCAACACAGTATTAACTTGACAAATCTTTGCAATGCCGTGTAGTATTAAAAGAGCTAACACTGACAATTAATCTGTATGCATAAAATTGCATACATGAAACCGTTTTATTTTGATCTGAATTTTGCTGAGGGATGGTCAGATAATAGCCACCATCTCCTTTTAGAAATATCAAATGATATTGTAACGGATCGCAGGCACGATGCATTCCTGACACTCATTTTAGTTGACCATCTTTGCAATGAAGCACTTCATCCACGGGTCCATTGTCCTCGCCGACTAATAAAACAGCCACTTCGTTTACTGTAGGCGAATTGCATCGCCCTCGATGTTGACTTCGTGGTGCACGATCGGCTGAATTATTAATTCGAAATTACCCGATGGAGAATTATTCTCTAGATTATATTTAAAACTGCGAATGCATACTACGAACTGTAATTCATTGACCAACTCAGTTTTTAAATATGGGGCACCGTTGGACCGCAAGGAAAGTTGATCGGCATCAGAAACGAAGAAAATTTGTAAAATTTGCGGACTTTGGCCTTACGATGGGAGTAAACTGCCAATCAGATGGTATATCTGCCATTGTATCTTAAAGGTAGGCATACAGTTGTTTTCTCGAATTTCTTGTGCGTCGAATGACATCATCTGAAATATAGTATTACACCTGTGTTAATTATTTAAAAAATGCGAAGGTAATGGATGACTGCCTGTCAATAGACTTTTTATTGTTTGTTGGGGGGGGGGGGGTTGTGTATTTAATTTTCCCGCAGTACAGCACATACCATTGGATTCATCGCACCATTTTTTTCTGCTAAACATTCAGAGCATGTTCTTTGCCCAATTCGAATATTTATCCGCTGAGTGTAATAAAAATCTGGATCATAATTGAAAGCCGATCTATTACCATGGGATGCGCGTTGTCTCTGCGCAGTAAGCCGCTGGGAGCGTTCGGTGCTAGGTTCCCTAGCGCGAGCCTGTGAGGTTCTTATATCTTGGCTGGCAAGCCGCTGCGAGCAATCTGCGATAGACTCTCCAATTCGACGCATTTCAGCCGCCATCGCCACGGATGTATTTATAGAAAGTTGCGATTTTCTTTTAGGCATGCTTTCTTATTGATATAGGCCGTTCACGGCCAAGTGAGCACTTTTGAAACTAACCTTAGAAAAAAGTCACTGCCCCTACCTGCATATATTTTAACGGGCGCTCTGAGTGATATGCGTCCAGTAAAGTTGGTAACGATGGAATGGAAATTAGTTCCGTACCTTAACGTCAAATTAAAAGTATTGTGTAACCATTTGTGGTAATATAAATTATTTCTTTCGCTTTCTGTTTTTTTTTTAATTCTTCGAAGTATAAAAATAAGCATATTTGTAAAATATTTACTTTTCTAATAATTTCACAATTTTACTTGTCCAACACATAAATAAAGTGACGAGGCCTATACCAATGTTAATTTTGCTTACGGCGGAAGAATACACAACGTGCGTACAAGTAGATCTTAAGCAGGGTTTTCAAAAATGCTCATCTTACCGTGAACAGCCTATATACTATTTGAGCCCTAATAACACGTGCAGCAAGATAATTCTATTATCAAATTGGCTATTTAACTGAATCAACATTGGCATAATATGTGGTAAACAATCAAATAAAGAATAAAATAATTAATTTTGTATTGTAGACAAATTAAAAAATTTATTTGTAAATTTTTTAGTTAGCATTTTCAAAAAAACTATACCCAATATAATTTAGTATGTCTTAATAACGGTTAATTGTTAAACTAATGTTCAAACAAACTATAAAATATCTCTTCTTTACAAAATAAAGTCTGAAACATAAAAAAATCATTAACAAAACCATTCGCTGGGCATTAATTTATTATTTTGAAAATATTTTTTTATTACAAACGTTCAAATTTACATTTAAATTTAACTGTAAAAAAGTGACAATTATTGCTAAACTAATACAGGTATGGCAAAAATAAAATTTAGTAGTTAATTAAATTCTCTACAAAAAGTTTACGTAAATATAATTCGCCATAAATGTAAGTTCAAGTAAGACAATAAATTTTAATATTATTTTTAATGAATTAATTTGAAAATTTCTTTCGTAAATCTATAGTTTTGTGTATTAATGCATATACAAAAATTTTAATGTAGTAGTTTTGTGTTTATATACATTTTCTGTATATAAATTTTCCCTTGGTGTCATAACGTCATGATATAGCATATGTTCATCCAGAAGGTCCAGGCTAATTACCAGTAAAATAATTTTTCTTAATCGGATAAGTAGTTCCAGAGATTACCTCTAACAAATTCACAAACCTTACCTCTTTATTATGTTAGTGTATGTGTAGATAACTTACCGGTAAACTACATATTCATGACGAATATTACCGATGTGATGTATAAACATATATATAGTTATAATGTTTTGCTAGAGAATTATTATTCCAGACAATGTGAACGAAGCTCAGTTAGCCCAACTAAACTGAAATTCTTTACCTAAAAAAAATAAAATAAATACTGTGCATACTTTATATGCACGAGTGTAAAAATGAGGGACATTTTGGAATATGAGAAAGAGCTGTTCTAGAAAAGAGACAAGTTCTCAAATACTTATAAATACTATTTTATATCATACACACTGAGAAAAAGGCTTTGTTGAATCAAACAAGACTTGTTTGAGGCAATAAAGGTATTTGTTTGTATAGAGGCAACGATATATTTTGTTGCTGAAACCAAATTATTATGTTGTTCTCATTTGGTTGCCCCAAACTGTAAGATATGGTTGGTCCAACTAAAGATTTGTTTGGCTACACGCACACTAAACAGTTCGGGCCGATACAGAAAAGATTGTACGAGTTCTACCGAGTTTCGAACCTAGATCACCTGCGCCCGAGCGCTGACAATGCAATGGCCTTAAAAAGTGCTCATTTTACCGTGAATAGCCTATAAGTTCATGCAAAGGAGCGAAGTGTCTCTCCAGGATCTTTCCTGATATTTTTATAACGCTTTACGTGAGTAAATTGCATAACATTTATAGAGCAAGGTCAAGATATAATTTGGCGATGAATCTAGAAGGGCGAAAAAGGGGGGGGGGGGGTCTGATTTTTCACTCCGTTCCCCCTTGTGTATGACCCTTCTTCCCAGAAACAAATACGTAGTCCTCACGTTTGACCAGTAAGAATTGAATTGTCCTTGTTTTGAGCGCTCTTCACACTGGAGTAGGAACTGGGAAGGGCGTTGAAAGCGAGTTTGTTTGTTTGTCCGTCTTTCACGTTAAAACGGAGCAAAAGATTGACACGATTTTTTGCACAGATATAGTTGAAGGATCGGAGAGTGACATCGGCTACTTTTTATCCCGGAAAAATATTTCATTTCTTAAAAAAAAAAAAAAGTGTTTTTATCTCATTCCTTCATGAAAATTCTTATTGTAATTTTACTGCATTAAAAAAGCATTGTTAAAATAAAAAGTTCCGTCATTTCTGCTTTTTTTGTCTATGGGCTGTCTTCCGTTCCTTCCCAAGAGCCGCAGTAGCTCAGTGGCTAGAGAACCCAATAGTGGGGCCGCAGAAACTCAGAGGGTAGAGAACCCAATAGTGGGGCAGCAATAGCTCAGTGGCTAGAGAATCCAGCAGTGGGGCCGCAGTGTATAGATAGATATATCAAGTGGGGCCGTAGTCATAAATGTCATACGAACGAAGTCTCACGGGTTATCTATTATTTAATGTTTCCACCTTCCTGTAGCTACAGAGGCAGGCATAAATACTGGAACAGTGGTAGGGCACTCTCCAGTCAAGCTTATATTACTTACAGGGTGGGTGTTATTGGGGTGTTTAAGGTTGAAGTAAAGCAGCTGCCTGTGGAGCACTGCACCCGACTATACAACGTGAAGAACTCATAAAAGAAAGTACTACAGACACCATACAAGTTGTCAGTAAAGTGCGATTAATGCTGTATATGAAAGAAGAATGTATAAATTTTGCAACATTATAAAATACTTTACTAAAATATACTTTTTTTTTAAATGTAAAGAATACTATCGATTATTATAGTCTGCATTTTTAACAAAACTTAAGTGCATTTCCGGTTTTTAACTCTTCGGAAAACAGAATATACAAGAAAATATTCGAAATGGAATATCGTCATAATTTTTACTGTGATCATATGTAATAAAATCATAGTAATAATTTATGATATCAATGTTATATCTAACATGATTTACGTCGATTTCAGCCATAAATGTTTGTGACAAATGACGCATATGAAATCAATTGTAGAAATTATTTCCTACATTTTTATTATCTACAGCTACAATTTTCTTACATACAATCATAGTAAATTCTATGACGATATCCCATTATTATTATTTCTTGTAAATTTGGCTTTCTGAAGTATTCATAATGAAAATATGCTTAAATTTGGTTAAAAATACAAACTATTTTATTCGATTATTTTTTTACATTTAAAAAGCATATTTTGATAAAATATTTTAGTTTATAATGCTGCAAAATATATACATTCTTCTTATATATAGAGCAATAATCGCACTTTTCTGACAATTTTTATTTAGTTTGTAATAATTTTTTATGAGTTCTTCACGTTTTATAGTTGGGTGCAGTGCTCCATAGGCAGTTGCTTCACTTAAACTTTAAATTTGAATTACGGATATTCTTTCCAATCATATGCTATAGCTACATAGAGACATATTCTAAACGTTGCTTACTGTAGGACACGGGAATAGACTGTTGTTCATTATTGTTCCCGGTCAGGACAAAACTATTGGAACGTACACTTGAACTGGGGAATGACGTAATAGAAGGATGCCTGTCACTTGTTTGTTGATCTCCGCGCGCTCTCCTTTCGTCCCCCTAAATTCTTAATTGTTTGTAATAATTAATTGCGCTCTGAAAAACCGATAAGAAACATCAATCTGTAATAGTCTAGTTTATATGCACACTTTTAAATGTTGTTTCTACGTGATCTTTGTTTTGTTGAAATGTGCTTCCCGCTTATACTAATTTTGTTTTATCCTATGATCATTAAATATGAACTGAGAGCATGGTAGAATGAGAATATATATAAATTTACTCTTCATGCTTTTTAATAAGGCAAAAAGTGAGACCACAGCAACATATCAACTTCTCCAAATAAATGGCGGTGTTGAAATGTAAAGCTTTAGTAGTTATTCAGGGCTTACGCATAATACACGATTAATCCGACTATGGGCCGTTCACAATAAAGCGAGCACTTTTGAAAACCCTGCATAAATTCCACTTTCTTGCCCATTATGTATCCTTACACCACAAACATTGCCATGCGATTGCCATTTGATTGCCACGTGTTAACAAACGCAATGTTTACATTTTAGGACTGCTAAATGTAACACGTATATTATATATAAAACATGTAACATATATTATGTATATAACATATGATATATAATGCATATATCATGTAACATATACAATATATATAAAATACGGAACTATATAATTGTTTGGGTCATCTCACATATCCGATAGACAAAAACTTTACACAACAAACAATTGAATAATGAACGCCCTAACGATGAAGTCATGGAAACTGTGAAAAAGCAAACATTAAACTTTGGTGGTGAACAAGGACCAACACGACACGTTAAAAAAGGACACATTAGTTAAGCCGAAAAATAATTTGGAAGGGCAGCCAAATCCAGATTTTGAAATAGACTAGCACTACTCCACTTGTCACACAAATTACCAAACATTTAGAAACTGTACCGCAAACTTAACGTTTCCCATGACTAGCTGTTTTCTATGTGACCTATCGCTCTGTAGCGTGACAAGTAAAACGTCAGCTCTAAAACATGGCAGCTGTGTTTGGCCTCAGCTGACTGAAGTTGTACAACTAAGCCACCAAGAAAAATATACATCCTGCAGGCATACCGAGCGGCGTAACATAGCAGATGTCTGAAGCGTATAAAGTAGACAGAGCGAGGCCGTGCAATGACTTAAATAAAAAATGACAAATAAAAAAATAATGACGAACGAAGGGGAAAGGGGATGGCAGGGAGGCAAGGAAAGACGAGGGGATCTGAGCCAAGCAAAGAGTACACAACTGCACAGAAGTAGATGGTGTAAATAAACTTAACGTGACGGTGCAAACGTGGCAGTATATAAAAACACGTAATATATAAAAAAGAAAAAAATATAAATATGTGCATATATGTACATTTTAAGGATAGTTTTATAGGCACCTCTATAAATGGAGATAAATATATTTCAACATAGGCCTATAACGTATATATAAAATAAAAATAATTTACACTAAACATATAAACATATCAACAAATGCAATTGTGTATATGTACATATAGTTTTTTTTGACACAGTTGCTCTGTGTTAGTACTCTTCTGAGACCCTCCAAAAAAGAACTGAACATTTATACTGTGAATTGAAGTGGTAAAAGAAGGGTATACCAGGCTTGTAACTGGCACCACCTTCATTTGTACAAAATAATTCTAAAAATAATATATATTATTTATAGGTAAGTGAAATACCGAACCGGTGATGGCCACATTTCCGGCGTCTCTTGTGACCCAAATGGGTGCGAAATTTCCTTTTTGTCAAACCCGCACAGACCTCAATAAACCAATTTTACAGGTAAAGTGCATGGACTCTCATCATTGTTGTGGTTCCTTCATTGCAATGACTGCAGCAAAACTGAAAACTTAAATGAAAAAAGTATTTAAAGAAAATTACTATACTTACAAAAATGGTTCATGCGTGCACACACAAAGCTGAAATAAATGTCTTATTATTAATGTAAAACCTATACATATCCACAAATGACAGCAACATGATAATGTAAAGGACAAATTATAAAAGTAATATTACAGGCAAGTTACTGCGCATAGCGATAAGCTATTGGTTTAACTTTCCTTGTTACTATAGCTGTGCGTCAATAAACAGCCAATCAGAAGCCCCGGCACTTATATTATGTTTTCAAATGAAAAAAACTTATTTACAAATCAAGAAAGTGTGTATTTTGACTTCATTCCTCGGGAACGCATTTTCTTTTGTTTGTTTATGGATGATCACAACAACGGAAGTTTTGTAATGCTTTTAGTTAATGTTTAAAGTAATAATTGAAATGTAAATAATTTACCATTTTAAAAATGTCTCGGATCAATTGAAAATATTTATTTTTGAAAAACCCACTACCAACTCTATGTATAGACCTTAATTTCTTCGGTACAAATGTAGCAACATAAGCAAACTAATATTATCTTTATATTAATTGTAGCCAGGCCACTGTGCTTTTGTGTTTGTATGTGCTTATCGCTATAACTGTGAATGTGTTAGGTATGTCAATTGCAGCCCTGCCCTTATTGAAAGCTAGCTCATACAGCTTCTTTATAAATACTTAATTTAACACATACACTGCGTAATGTAATCTAACCTTTACAAAACATGCACTCTCAAGTAAACAGGAGCTCTGGGAGTGACGTGTAATTTAAAGTTACATTAAATTTCAAAAACTATAATATTTTTGCGGCCAAAGTGGTAGATATTACAAAAAATTATGCCTACTCAATAACGCATACCATCTTCGTTGATATTTCTCAAAAGGTAGCATGTTGTCTTGTCGAACATCCATTTCGAAATTTAAACATGGAATTGTTCTATAGGCCTAACTGTTGACAATTAATTGTAAGTACTTTCTAATTCTTATTACGGCAAGCATTACCTAATAAAACAATTAGGCCTACACTTGCATCACGAAAGAATGTCGGCAACAAGCACAGCTATAGGTCTATAGTTAACAAAACCAGCTTCAAGATTTTGTAGTTTATATGTTGGAACACCTGTGGTGTAGCATCAAACTGCGACGTTTATGTTATGTTAACAATAGTAAAACTTAACACTGTATCTTGGGAAGAATAACTACATGAACTCAAGTTTGAGGTTAGGCCTACATTACAAAATAACACAGTGATTTCAAAAAGTGTCAAATTAATGTATAATTATTGAGAGGCACATTTTCACTTGTTACCAAGGCAGATTTAAGAAAGGTTACATGGATGGGCGTGAATAGATACGTACAGATGTATTTGAGGTTAGGCCTTCATTACAAAACTACACAGTGATATAAAAAACGTGTAAAATTAACGTATAATTATTGACTGCCAAATTTTCACTTTTTATAATGACAGATTTGAAAGAAAGGTTAAACAGATGGGCGTAGGTAGATAGGTACAGATAACTTTTAATATTATTTGTCAAACTTAGGATATAACATGTACTTCGCAAACTGATATGAATATATTAATGTTGCGTTTCTGCTGTCGTTCATTTACTTTATAATTGTTATTTAACTTTCTGTTTATAATATCACTTTTCTAACTGTCGATATATACTTGTACTTTTTCACTATTTTTACTGGGGATATGCAGCGAAAACACGTCGTAAAAACACATTTACATTTACCTCCGGACAGTTGCAGTTGAAATTTTCATCATTTCTGCAACTCGTTCAATCACCTTGCACGGCTTCCTCTCTCCTCAACGAATTAAAGAATAAATACTTTCGGCGAGATTTATAATGTCCTCCTGACGCTGAATATTTGTACGTACTTTGATGGAACTCACAACTTTACACAAAATCACTACAACACAATTAAACACTTTACGACCTATAATAAAACAATGCTGATTGCAAATACGCTGAAAAATAAATGAGAAATTTTAAAACACAACTACTTCCAGTTTCCAAATCTGTAGTTTGCCTCACAAGCAAAGCCAAGCAGCAAGCATGGAGGAACCACAACAACGGACCGTTGGTTTTGACCGTTGCGCTGATCACGTGACACAATATCATTATGAGTTACAGTAAATACATTATCTTTACGCCAATAATTACTTTAAAGCATATAAAATAAACTTCAAACAGCTTAGTAGCCATAAATTTAAACAATACACTTGCAATACCGCGTTATTTCGTAGAACTACTTTTCACATTTCATTGCCAACATAACTGGGCGTGTTCACCCCAGCCTGTGTGGTGACACACATTGTTATACATGCGCAGTTGCGGGCGGTGGTTTTTTTTTTCAAAGGTTGATTTCTAGAGTGCTCACTTTAACATGAACGGCCTTTAGCTGGGAAATCAACGAACTAACATATAATATACTGCCCCTAAATTTCATATTGTTTGATTAAAAATTCTACATTTTATTTTCGCACGAATAAATTGTAAAAAAAATTACATACATACACAGGTTAAATGTACACGGCAAACGTAAGCAGTAATAAGCAAGTTCTTTTGTACTATATTTATATCCCTTTTACCATTCACAAACAATACGATTACGGAGGCTATCTGCCATGCTCGTCAAACATAATACGGCCTCTAAACATAGCACAGCCTCCGAAAATACCAAACTCATCAAGCATAAAGCAGTATCCTAATCGAGGGGGTAACAACCTAAGAAAATAGCTGTACAGGATAGGAAAAAAATCAGTAAAAATCCCTAAAAATCGTAGAAAATCTTCGAAAATCGCTTAGACTCCCTGAAAATCACAGAAAATCCCTGTAGATCGCAGAAAACCCCGGTATGTCCCAAAATATTTTTGAGAATATCCGGGGAAACATTGGAAAGTCATTATAAATCTAAACAGTTGTACAAAAAAAATGGAAACTGAGAAAATCTAAAACTAGATAACAATTCCATAAAAAAAATTAGTTTAATTTACTAACAAAAATGAAGATTCCAAAGAAACTTAAAACATTTCAAAACATATTAAAATCCTATTTGGTAATTTAAGAAACCACGTAGATAGAATTTCGCAAAATTATAAACGTGAACAAAAATTTTGTGTAACACAGAAATATAAAGATAATCACCTAATAAGTATTAAAAATATATATATACATTGGTGCAACGTTCGCACCAATGTATTAGTCCGCGGACTAATCACAATTTCTGTGTACTACACAAAAGTTCCTACGTTCCCGAGAATTTGCTGCAAAACTGCAGGAGTTGCATAAGCTGTATTTGTTCCCGTCCGTTTTTTGCCTACCTTCCCAAGGAAAGATAGGCTTTTATTATTATTATTACTTATGGGCAAGCGGCCCTGAGAAAAGTACAGCCAGAACGTGATTACACCGGTGCGTTACCCAAGATTCACACAAGATTCCTCGCGCTTTAAGTCGGCGTGTAGCCACTAGGAAGGTCCGTGAAAGATACGCTTAAGCCTAGCACACACGGGTATCTTTCGTGTACAAGAAAGTGAGAATAAAGACGAACCAGAAATTGAACGCTAAAGTGAGTCCCTACAAGCTAGTATGCACGGAATTGTGTGATCCATACACACGACACTAGCTGGCGAGCAAGAAAGTGGATGGTTGATGTCAACTATGTGTGATTTGGAAGCAGTTTTTAAAGTTGTGGGAGTAATTTGTGCATTATCAATAGCACCTGTCATAAAAAAAGAATAAAAGATTTAGCCCACTCAGACATATTTCAAGCACTAAATATATACAAAAGTAGAAAATGTAAAATCACTCACAGAAAAAAAGACAAACCTCTTTATTTTTTATAGTGCATGCACAGAGTTATTTACGATAGTGGGCCTATTAAACATTTTATCGTATTAAAAAAATTAACATATCTGCTTATTGCCAGCATCAACAAAATATATGTTTTGTTTACATTCGACTTGTACCAGAAAAATGGCGAAAAATAGGATCGTCCCTATATGGCACTAGCTAGTATACAAGCTCTTGTATGATAGTAACTAGCATACTCGGCGGCCGTTCACACGATGTAAGTCGGGGTGTACAGGAACGGGCTCACTTTCTTGTACAAGAAACATGCTCGTGTGTACTAGGCTTTATATAATAACCTTCTAGCCTGCGTGTTGCGTTTCTTGACTGTAGGCTGTTCACAGCAAAATGACTCATTTTGAAAGTCCTGCTTAAGATATACTTGTATGCACGTAATGTATTCTTCCGCCTTATGTAAAATTAACATTGCCATGTGCCTCATAACTTAATTCTATGCGTCAGTCAAGTGGACGTGTGGAATTATTAGAAAAGTTAAGTATTTTACAAATCCGCTGATTTATACATTTGGATGTATTAAAATAAACTGGAAAGCGAATGAAATAATTGAAGTTATCACATATGGTTACCGAACATATTTTATTCGACGTTAAGATATGGAACTACTTTCCGTTCATCGTTACTAACTTTACCGGGTGCACGTCATTCAGTGCGCCCGTTAAAAAAATATGTCATGCAGGAGCACTGAAATCGTGAACAGCCTTTAAGAATGTGTATGCGCGTGTTTGTGAGTGTGTGTGTGTGTGCGTGCGAGCGCGCGCGCGCTCGTATTTAGCTGAAGCTTTTGAAACTATTCACAGAGTTATACCTGAGTCGATCTACTTATAACACGCAATAAGAATAGCTTACTTCCGTAGTACCAGATAATTAGTTAGTTTTTCTTTCAAAATGGCAGCTATTCATTATTGGTGCTATGATATTTCACACGAACTGTTCCGACGGTTTGAGCCAATGTATGTTCAATATTCACAAAGTCAGGATGGAATTTGTTAACTTGCATCCCCGATGGCCTCCCATCTTTGAACGTCGCAACTTGAAAAACAATGCTTTTACACAGTATCTATAGAATAACTCAAACAATTGCAGTAAAATTTGCCGTATAAGAAGTGATGCTATAGGCCACTTAAAATTACATGATTTAGATGTACCAGGGACCTTCAAAATGGCTTATATATTTGTGACAAGTTTGCCGCTTTTGTCAAATAAACTATTTAAACCAAAATTGGTACGTTGATAATACCTAAAGCTAACATTAATCATACTACAACATATCTTTATGTATACTATTTCGTAAGATAGAGTTGCCTGAAACAATGAACTACATGATACCTCTGGATGCTCAAACGAGTACCGCCAACTTCGACATAATAAATACTTTCCATAGTAGGTTACCTTACATGGTTGGGCATACATTTATGGAAAATTGGTTCCATATTCAAATGGCAGTTTTATGAATATTTTATGTTCGTATGCCGGAACTGTCAACCCATTAGACCCTACTCAAACAAAAAATTGTTTCCGCATTCAAATTGCAGTTTTATGAATATTTTATGTTGGTATGCCGGAACTCTCAACCCATTAGACACTATTTAAACAAAATTTGGTATACAGAAAATAAAATATGTTAAATAAAAGTCCCTCTAGTTTGGCCATTGTTAAAAATATTTTTAAAATTGGAAAGAAAAAATACCTTTTACAGTACATCTTAAAAAAGTACTAACCTATTTGAATCCAATTTGGAAAGCCGGAGCAACTTATTATTTGCATTTAATATGTACACAAATTGAAAACCTCGTTTGCCTGCCAAGCTGGAAAATAAAATCTTAAACAATAAACTTAAATAACATATATAAGTTAGCTCTTATAAAGTACCGACACATTTGGCAAAGAAGAATCATTCTCAGCGCTCATTACTAAACAAAGGCATATTTCTGTTACCATTATGCGAAAATTTGACTGCTGAAGAAACTACCGAGTGAATTATATGTAGTTAAAAATTGGCGTCTTGTGCGACTAATGCTTAGTCGCGGTGGGGCCGCGGTGATGCAGCGGCTAGAGCGATCGCCTTCCGCCAAGGCGAACCGGGTTCGATTCCCGGCGACGTGACTCCCGGATTTTCGCACTTGGGGAATTGTGCTGGACAATGCCGCTGGTCGGCGGGTTTTCTCAGGGATCTCCCGGCGCTGCTCCATACTCGCCTCGCTTCATCCTCACCGGTGCCTTGCGAGTGTGTGTGTGTGCATGTAGGTTGGTGTACGTGCAATGATAATAGTTTTTTTTTCCGCGATTACAAGTCTGGCCGGCGATTGCGCGCTCTCTCGTATATGACTTATTTCAACTCCTATGGGTCCACATGCGATGGTAGTCTTGTGTTTAGCACACGAAACCGCGCAACTACAGCATTTTTTGAGTGCACACTTGAAATAAATTACCAGCGCTCCTAGCTGCCATCAGTGGAACTTCACTCTGGTGACGAGTGCGAGAATCAAACATACTGCAGGCATACACTCTAGCGGTCGATGTGGGAATCAAAGATGTGTGGCAAACAAGATGGCCGCCTCCAGCAGACGACGGCAAAACAAGGTGGTCGCCATCAGCAGACGACATCAAACAAGATGGCCGACACCAGCAGACGACAAACGAGATGGGCGATGGAAGGAATATGAGAAAACCCCTCCGGGAATAAGAAAGAGAGAACGAAGGGAGAGAGGAAGAGAGAATGAAGGAATATAGGCAGAGAGAGTGAAGGAAGAAAGAGCAAAAACGATTGAATGAGAAAGAAAGAAAACTTGGGAGGAGCCCGAGGAAACCCTCGGAAGTGAAATCCAAGATGAAAGCCGTCGGAGACGAATAACCGATCAGGACGAAAACTAAATTTGGGATCGAAATTCCAAATTTGGGATTTCAAATCCAAATTTGAGTTCGAAAACCAAATTTGAGATAGAAAACCAAAGGTTAAGGTCAAGGTCATACTGGCTGACAAGATGGCAGCCACCCAACATGTATGACAGAGCAGGGAATTTTGCATGACGTCATCCAAGATGGCCGCCTGGCTCCGGAGCCAGGTAGCCATCTTGCGTCGTGACTATATTTGTTGGCATCTGTCAGTATTATTCTTGGCATAGGCCGATAAAACTTTTTCCGTGCATAACCATTAAGTGACATTATTATTTCATGCAATAAATTTGTTGTATGACTTGTCCAATTCCTAGTGCTGACATGCATGTGTCCTCTTGAAAAATAGTAAATATTAAAATTTTCCATTTTACATCGAACCCTTACACTTTTAAGACAAGTATAAATATCGAAATCATCGTAAAGTGGTATCTCAATAAAATTGTTTCATAAAAAAACTAGCCATATTATTTCATACAGTTTTTAATGTGTCGCTGAAGAAAGTGCCATAATTTCCTCAAAGAATAATATTTATTGTAACTTCATGGAAATGTTAAGTGAAAATATTTACGCTATACATATTCACTTTATTGCACACAACACTTTCTTAACACTACGACGCATGAAAGCAGCACCGTAAAGTTATGTTACAAAAATGAAATGCTGTCAAATATACTAACTATTTTATTGTATTTGGTCCGAAGTTGCATATAGGGCCGCATAACCTCGTTTTATTTGTTTATTAGGCACTTGTTACTGAAGGCTGTTCACGATAAAGTGAGCACTTAAGAAATTAACCTCAGAAAAAAGTCACGGCCCCCGCATGCATACATTTTAATGGGCACACTGAGTGACATTCGCTCAGTAAAGTTGGTAACGGTGGACGGAAATAGCTCCATATCTTAACGTCGAATAAAAAGTGTTAGGTAACCATTTGTGATAACTTAAAATTATTTATTTCGCTTTCTGCTATTTTAATGCATCGAGGTGTGAAAATGAACAGATATGTAAAGTATTTACTTTTTAAAATAATTTCACAACTTAATTCAACCGACGTATGAATACAAGGATGAGACTCATGGCAATGTTAATTTTACATAAGGCGGAGGAGTAAACAACGTGTATACAAGAAGATCTTAAGCAGGGCCTTCAAGAGTGCTCATTTTATCGTGAACGGCCTATATACAAAGAAAGAAACACTTGATTATATTAACTTATTTAGATAGTAGCTAATTGTAACAGTACCTTAGCAAGTATGCAATTGGTTTTGGAGAGAGGAACAAATCTTGTTACATTGTATAGTGATGTATAGGCTGTTAACGGTTAATCGAGCACTTTTAAAATCAACCTTTGAAACATGTCCCTCCCCCACGGTTAATCGAGCACTTTTAAAATCAACCTTTGAAACATGTCCCTCCCCCTACTTGCCCATGCGCTGAATGTGATAAGCACTCAGTTAGTTGGTAACTACGCTGAATTAAAAATGTTAGGTAAATATTATCGAGTACTGGAATTCAGTCCTTTGCTTTCTGTTTTACTTTAATGCGCACAAATGTAAGGATAAACAATTTTGTAATGTATTTACTTTGAAAAATTCTCAGTTCCACTTTAACCGACGCGACGTACCAATAAAGTGATGAGGCCCATGGCAACGATAATTTTGCGTATGGTGGAAGAATACACAGTATGTATGCGAGTAGGTCTCCGTTGGGTCCCGAATTAATTTAGGAGCACAAGAGTTGAAATCGTTCAATATTTTGATACGAGCTGTACGTGAGCTGAGTCAAGCGAGCCTCTCGTAACTTTGCTGTTGGGGGGGAGGGGGAGGGGGCGTGTTATTATAAGGAAGGCGCTCAAAATATCGGTTCCTGATTTCCTATTGCATACTGTTACGTATAAGCTTTTAAGTCAATTCATACATAGATAAATAATGAGTCATAATTAGGTGGAGCACAACAGTATAAGAAGGGTTTTTATTGAACAATAAAGATTGTACAATAACAATTTGCGTAACTATTGATCGGGGAAGCTTAAATGGAATACCAAGATGATAATTAATGATATTAAGTTTTATTATCGCACGCAACCCCTATTACAGTATAATTGGAAAGTCGACTCCTTGTTCATGTTGCCGGAGGCTGACCCTAGGAGGCGGTTAATGACGGCAGGACATACCCATCTCCATGCCTTCTTGGTCCTCTGCCCCGACGACAAAAGACGCCGCTCCCAGTGTTACGCTGGCTTATATCGGGCGCTTTGTTTAATATTTTCGGGGTCGGAGGGGGGGGGGGGGGTTCCTGCAAGGTGTTACTACAATCACGCTCGTGCCCTGGTTCAATGTCTGAAGTTGCGAACCGGCAGGCCGTTACGTTAATGCCTGAACACTTCGTAGCAGTACGCTGGCGACCAGAATTGTCCTTCATTTCTTCCGTCACGGACATGGCGATCGAACGGGTTAAACATGCGCCTTCGAAATTTCTCAGTTTACCGCGAACAGCGTATATGAATATAAAGCATATTGATTATAGGCTGTCCATGGTAAAATGAGCACTTTTGAAAGTCGTGCATAAGAAAAAATAAAGGCTGTTCACGATAAAGTGAGCACTTTATGCCGCTGCATGCATATATTTTAACGGGCGCACTGAGTGACATTCGCCCAGTAAAGTTGGTAACTACTGATGGAAAGTAGTTCCATATCTTAACGTCGAATAAAACGTGTTAGATAACCATTTGCAGGAAACTTAAAGTTATTTAATTAGCTTCTGTTTTTTTTTAATGCACATACGTGTAGAAATTAGCAGATTTGTAAAGTATTTCCATTTCTAATAATTTCACAGTATCACTTCACCGACGCACGAATAAAGTAATGAGGCCCATGACAATGTTAATTCTACATATGGCGGATGAATACACAACGTGTATACAAGTAGATCTTAAGCAGGGTTTTCAAAAGTGCTCATATTACCATGAGCAGCTCATACTTGTATTTACGTTGTGTATTCTTCCGCCATATGTAAAATTAACACGATTATGGGCCTGATCGCCTTATTCATGCGTCGGTCAAGTGACACTGTGGAAACTAAACGTTTTAAATCCTACTTTTATAAGCATTTTAAAAAACGGAAAGGGAAATAAGTCTGTACTCACAAATGACTACTTAAACAGTTTTAATTCAACTTCGCTACGTGGAACTACTTTCTCTCCTTCGTTGCCACCTTAACTGCTCGCATGCCAGTCAGTGCTCCCGTTCCAATATACTACGAAAGTGGCGGAAGTGACATTTTTCAAAGTTCAGTTACAAACGTGCTCAAATAAACCGTCAACAAACTGTATCTACCCACTGCGTGAGATGAATTATAGTGACCTCGCTGTGGACGCGCTAAAGGGTGGTTTGGACCCCCGCGAGGGAGCGATACGGGCGACAATAACACTGCACGCCTGGCGCCTCATCGCTCCTACGCGCAAGGCGTGCAGTGTTTCCGTCCTAACGCTTTACTGCCACTGCAAAAAAAAAAAATCTTCTGGTAACCTTCCTAAACTGTAATGGAAGTTTTTAACTTGTACAGTGTATTTTAATAGTACTATGTATCATGATGAAAATATGGGGATGTTTAGTATCGCTACCATGGGCCTACAAAGTTGGGAACTTTCCTACGCACATGAGACTATCCTGTGCAACTGTAGGAATGTTACCATGTGTGTATGGGAGAATATTTCACTATTCGCGTTTTGTCACTGCACGTGTCTCATACACTGATATGGTATAAATTACAAATCATTTCTTCGAGTGTGTGTAAACCAGATCTGTAACTGTGGGGTTTTGTTACACCCGATGAAAGTACACAGATCGAACTACCCGCGTATAATCGTAATTGTCTCTTGCCGCTTAAAGAAACTTCATAGGCAAGGTTTAAAAATGCGATATTTGACCACTTTCACGATCCACCCCCCCCCCCCAATTAATACACTTAAGATAGCGATATAGACAACTAGAGATTAGCCCGTGACCGTGTTTTCAGTATGGTTACGTGCATAGAATATTTACGATTTTGCAAATTTTTCTTATCATACAAAGACTTGAAAAAAAATTATGTGAAATTATCACAACATTGGATATAGTTCTAATCACTGGGCCACTGCGGTCCACTTGATATAGTTCTATCCACTAAGTCATTGCAGCCCCACATAGAATAGCTATATCCACTGAGCCACTATGGCCCCACTTGGGATCGCTCTAGCCACAGGGCCACCAAGTCCCCACTTGATATAGTTCTATCCACTAAGTCATTGCAGCCCCACATGGAATAGCTATATCCACTGAGCCACTATGGCCCCACTTGGGATCGCTCTAGCCACAGGGCCACCAAGGCTCCACTTGATATAGTTCTATCCACTAAGTCATTGCAGCCCCACATGGAATAGCTATATCCACTGAGCCACTATGGCCCCACTTGGGATCGCTCTAGCCACAGGGCCACCAAGGCCCCACTTGATATAGTTCTATGAAATGAGGTTAAATTAACTTAACATTGAAGGGAGACATTTAAAGCAAACAAAAATGGTATTCCATTACCTTCATATCTCTACGCAATAATCTATATGCATTAATACAAAACTTTCATAGGAAAAAGTAATAAAAGAATGATTTTTTTAAGGGTCGAAATTCATGATTGAGTAATCTGATCTTGCTGAAATTCGAACTTCACCTGTATTTGATCCTGAGGATTCACTCTGCAAAATGTTAAGAACTTTATTTGAGTTTCAACGGACTTAGGGCCGGTTGCACCATCGTGGCTCGAAATTTCGATCCGAGATCAGCAGCCATCGTTGACAAATGCAGTTTGGAAATAAGCCGACAAATAGAACTACTTTCGATTGTTTTCTTGGGGAATTAAAACAACATTATACGCACTTGAATATTATTCAGTAAAATTCGTACAACAATAATTCACTTAAAACAGATAAAACATCGCACATCTAGTTCTATCTATAGTGAAAAATACTCTTACTTCCATGACGTCATATATTACGAACCAACAGGAAACTTTGTTTCGTACTTAATATCGATCTCTCACATTGAAACCAAGGTCGAAGAATCGGAGATCCAGAATCATGAAATCTCGTTGGTGCAACACTCTTACATTGGAACCAAGATCAAGCTGGATTCTGTTTCGGAACTAGGTTCATTCGATCTCGGATCGGGACGATGTTGGTGCAACCGGCCCTTAGAAGCATTAAAGACCGACAGAGATCGTCTCCTTATATAGGAGGATTGTTTTTTTTTTTTTAAACCTTTCTGGCAAAACTTGGTATTTCCAGAACATTTATTTACCCGAGACACTCGTTTACGGGCAAACAAGGATTTCACAGGAATCGATGGCGGGGGGGGGGGGGGGGGGGACTGAGGGGGGGAGGGCAGTTCTAAGAAGTCGGCCGTGCGCGGGGCGAGTCCAGGACGGAAGTTGGATGCTGCTGTAGTGGCCGTCCTCGGCTGGGGCGTGGGCCGGAGACGTCCGCCAAGTCACCCACATTACCGACCCTGGCCCGCCGCACTGTGTAGAACAGGTTTCGCTCCCGCCCCCCCCCCCCCCCCCAAGGGAGACACTACTGTATTACCCACTTCCGGTCTTCAGACCGCCCAACAGTGTGCTGAGCTCCAGCAGGAAACGTTATATTAAAAATAAACCGTCCAACATGTCTGATGCGCGGTTGCACCAACATCTTCCCCGATCCGAGATCGAACGATCCTAGTTCCGAACCAGGATCCAGTTTGATCTCGGTTCCAATGTAAGGGTGTTGCACCAACGAAATTTCATGATTATGGATCTCCGATTCGTCGATCCTGGTTCCAAAGTGGGAGATCGAGATTAAGTATGAGACAAATTTTCCTACTGGTTCGTAATATGTGACGTCATGGAAGTAGGCGTATTTTTTCACTATAGATAGAACTGTTTTAAGTGAATTATTGTTGTACGAATTTTAGTGAATAATATTCAAGTGCGTATAGTGTTGTTTAAAATTTTCAAGAAAACAATCGAATCTGTTGGCGTATTTTCAAACTACATTTGTCGACGATGGCTGCTGATCTCGGATTGAGATTTCGAACCGCCAATTTCGGCGGTTCCAAATCACCTTCGCCTCGATTTCCAGTCCAGTTCTGAACTCGAACGATGTAACAGTTTTCTGTGTTGATCTTAGATCCGATCTCGGATCGAGTTTCGAACCACGATGGTGCAACCGGTCATGCACGAGGTCTGCTTACTTATAGCATCTAAGAAACGTAACGCGTCTGCATACGTTTTCCAGTTACTTGATTTCTTCCTAAATCATGATTTTGTGATGGCGAAAACGGCTCAAACGTGTGTTTTACGGCCGTTTTCCGGTATAGTCTGTTCACGGTAAAATGAGCATTTTTTAAGGCCCTCCCAACAGGTTTTAACCACTAATAAATATATCTTATTGTAGCTTCAGGCATTATATTTTGAGGGTGGTGAAATGTATAGAGTGTGTTTATTCGTCACATAGCATGTTTATATTAAAAAGCAGCAGGAAGATGGAAATACGATGAAAGGAAAAATTAAGAAGAGCCTTAAAAAGTGCTCACTTTACCGTGAACAGCATATACGAACAGTCCGGTACAAAACATTAATAAAGGAATTAGGGAAGTGCATTAAACCTTTATTTTTTTATTATTACGTGATAAAATGGCAGGGTTTCCGCTGAAAGTCTCCTAGCAACGCGTTGTTGACCTCGGGATTGCACGCCAGTTCAGTGTTTTGCGCGTAGAGGCGATGAGAGGGTTGATGCGCATGTCTCGGTCGCCCCTAGCGCTCCACGCTTTTAGCCCTCAGACGTGCAACCGGACATACATCTCAACCTCCGGAGTTATCTTGTGCGTTTGAAGCGCGGGAGCGATAAGGACGAGAATGTCACGAGCATCAGGAGCGACATCGCCGCTAAGCGCGAGGCTCTGAACTGACGTGTGGGGTCCTCCTCGTGCGGCGACCACCTATGGGACATTAAGTTTCTCCGCCTGACTGGCACTTGACATGTTTTTTGACGATGTTTGTATACGTGAAGACCTAATACCCCAGACAAGGACGACATGGTACTTTACAGTTACCACGTATGATCCAAATATTATTTTCCAGCACTCCGATATAATTAAAAATGGAGTGTTGCTATGTTGGGGCCACGGGCGTTTGTTTTGTGTGAATACGTCTACGTTGACGCGCTCGGACGCCTTGATGTTTATTTTACGTTCCCGGCACCGCTTCACTCGATCATATGGCTTTTTTATGGGTATCTCTGGATTGCTTTTGAGATGCTCTTTCCAACCGTATACGAGTTCTGTATTTCGACTTGGCTTTTTGACGAATATAGGCCGACATTGTGTCAAGTTTACTTAATTTTTTACATTAAACTAATACAGTTTCACCATAACCCCACCACAAATTTTTTTTTATACACAAAATCGATTGGCCTTGACAAGAGCTGTAGATTGAAACTTAAACGAGTGTCGTGGCTTCTCCTAGTCAAAAGATTGACACCCCTGCAATGCCAAATACACAACCTCAGTCCCGCCCTCGCCAGCGAAATTCGCCAGGAGAGATGCGAGGCGTAATGCAGGATTTCCATGAACTCATGGAATTCCTTAGAGTATGCGACTTCGCCTCGCTCATGGCTCATTTCCACCCCTAAATACTAAAACTCCGCAACATCACAGAAAAACATGAGAGAACCTGGCTACTTCTCGAAGCCATGGCGTCATTTGCGGCCCCCTAGCCCGTCAACTAGACCCGCATATACCAATTTCCCCTACTCTGTACTGGAGCGACTCCGAAACACATTACATAAATATTAATAACTATGACGAGCGAAATAATAGCGTATATATTCTAGTCGTACACAACTGAGCATTTTAAGTTTTGCAGCACCAATTATTTATTTAAGACGATTTAATAAATTTAATTACAACCGCTTTTAATTCATTTAAATTTTTCCGTGTCAAATAAAAGCTGTTGACGGTAAATTAACGACCATGCTGCCATCTCTCGAGCAACTTCATGAGCTCCGACCCACCAAGTTCTCTCGGCCAATCAGAGCCCTCTGGCCTATATTACTGTTTAACTTCACTCACGCGACGTGTTTTCGTGGCTCTGCTTTTGAATTTACAAGTCTAAATAATAATCTATACGGAATATAGTTCAAAACAACTTCAAAAATATAAATTCACGCCCTCAGCGCAATTATACCGCCCGATTTCATAGAAATAAGGCCCCGAAACTGGCCGGAATTTTCCGATCGGTCCGGGACAAAAATCGACCACGTTTAACAAAACTAGTTGGCGCTAGAATCGCGCCAGCCATATCGCTCTCGGACTTCCCCGAGTTAACATGTTTTACTTGACTTTTAGTCGCTCGTCACGGTACATTCAGACATGCATTCACACACCAATCAGATTATTTAATGGTTTTTAACATTAACTCATAAGATATGAAGTAATTACTGAAACTGGCACAACTACACTGATTTTAATTTTCACGCATTTTAAATTCACCACTTCAATATACATATAATTAATTTAATTATATAAACCCTTGCCACTCCAGTCATGGGAAAGCTACTTATATCGAAAATTTAACTTCATTTGGCTATTAACCTCCGCTTTTTATACCAAACTGTCGCTAGCTCTCTCACAGGGAGCTCGTGACAGTACTTCACAAGTCCTGAACTTTAAAATTCCGCGCTGATAAATTCAATTAACTTCACCACTCTCTTTTATCCCGTACAGGCAGGGAAAAAGAGAGTAAAATTCAGCTATGGAAGCAGCTCCCAGGCGCTACCCTGGGAATCCTGTACAAGAATGCTAGCTTTGCAGCATAAAATATGTTTGATGGGTGCGGAGGGGAAGAGGGGGTTAGCTTCTCCTCGCCTCCGCAAGCTAACTGACAACCTACTGGGTGGCCAAGGTCCCTCACAAGGGACCGATCTACCCCCGCGCTGAGGGAGTAGCGTCCCAGTGATGTAAAATGGCGGTGGCCTAGTCAAAAGTTATACTACGTGGAAGTTATGAGACGGGGCGAAACGAACTTAAAATTGCCCCCCCCCCCTTTTTCCCACCCGCCGTGCGCGATGCTTCGTAGTCCTCACTCAACGTAACATATTCGTCGATCCTTTGGCAATCGAGTGGTGTAATTGAATTTTGAATGCAGACGATAGATTCGGAGCTGCAGTGTCAAACTGTCTCCTCAGTTTTTGTTTACATCGGATTTTCTGGAGTGCCTCCCACTATGGTCACAAATTTAAAGACGTATTCACGTCTAAAGGGCTTTTCAGACTGGCGTTCCACCAAGGCAGTTCCATCTCCGGCCGGGTCGCACCCGGATTTTCGCAATTGGGAATCCTGCCGGACGATGCCGCTGGACGGTGGTTAATTTTTTTTTGTCGGCAACTCCCTTTCCTCCCGCCCTTGCATTCCGACGCTTCACCATTCTCCTCTCATTTCACCCTCATCGGCTCTCAAGACCTCGTTGTTAAAAGACGCCAAATTCTCTCAACTCAGACTGCCGTATATTAACACAAATTTCCCCGTACATGAGCCAAAGTGCTAAAGGCTGTTCGCGATAAAGTGAGCACTTTTGAAATGAACCTTAGAAAAGAGTCACTGCCCCTACCTGCATGTGTTTTAACGGGCGCAATAAGTGACATGTGCCCAGTAAAGTTGGTAACGATGGAGTGAAATTTAGTTCCATATATTAAGGCCGAATAAAAAATGTCAGGTAACCATTTGTGATAACTTAAATTAATATCTCTCGCTTTATACATTTTTTTAATGCACCGAAGTGTAAAAATGAGCAGATTTGTATATTTAATTTTCTAGTAATTTCACAATTCCAATTGACCGACGCATGAATAAACTGATGATGCCTATGGCAATGTTAATTTCACATGAAGCGGAAGAACACACACCGTGTATACAAGTATATTTTAAGCAGGGCTTTCAAAAGTGCTAATTTTACCGTGAACAGTCTATACAAACATTTCTTAAATAAAATGACAGTAACGGTAGGGGCGCCTGTTTTTTGCGAAAAGATTTCAAACAAGTTATGTTCCAGCGCACTTTAGTTCGCGATTGGATCATTTGAGTTGTTACGCGTCTTATATGTTTGCCCGCAGATCACGGACAATCAGTATCGGGATTTTGATTGGCTCACTCGGGTGACAGACTGTCTACACACAAAGGCAAGCGGCCGATAGTCAAATGAGGACTGCAAGTATGCACAAATGATACTGAAGTTTAGCCTCCACTTGAATCATTTCGCGACGAACAGGATGGCATTAAGTAACGGCTGAAAGTCCCACAGGCAGAGCCCCGGATAATTTCGCAAGTTCATTAGAGGACGAGCTAGAATTCAAACACAAAAAACATTGGACTTTAGTTTTAATTTGATTGTAGTTTACAATCCTCGCCCTGGGCACATCTAAACCAATAGCTTATACGCAAGAAAAATATGGCCGAATCCCGGGCCACCTGATCTCGGGTAAATGTGGAGCAACAGCGTATGAACAACTAACTGAGGCTCCAGCACACAAACGATAGTGGAGTCTAGCTTGTCGCCAAATCAGTGGCTGGTAGTGAGTTTATTTTACATGGTAAGCAATATAATAGCCCCACATATTTGAGTGTGCTAGATAAGATTTGTTAGTGTCGGGCTGTAATTCCATTTTCAATTTATACTAACAAACGCAACTTCTGACTTTTCTTACTCTCGACATGTATTTACCATTTTATAATACCGAACGTTAGTTATAAAAAGGAAACGAAATTAATGTAATAATAATTTAACTGGGTTTTAATTATAGAGCATATTACAAATTATAGTAAAACTCCCGTTTTCCCAGCACACTTTCATCCACTTTCCAAGGGAAAACGTGGGACTGGATGAAGCAAACAGAACGACTGCTTACCCTGCCGAAGGAACGTGACAGGGTAACTCGCTTGCGAGTTTGATTCATCGCTAGTCGCTCCCGTTTGTGGAAATAAATGCTAGATAGCAGCACTATGCGCGTACAGCACGGGAGTTACGAAAACTCTGTTTTTCGAATCGGAAACGGGAAACTCATATTTAAATGTGTTTAGATTGAAAGCTAAGGCGAAAACTGCAAAGGGTCAAACATTTCAAATAAATAAATTATATATATATATATATATATATATAGGTTAAGCATTGCTTACCTTGCGTCTATGGAACAAACGCCAAATGAATCCGCGAAATTTCTGTGTCTCTGACCACAAGTACATGTAGCACTATCGGAACACTGCATGCCAGTTCAGAGCCTTGCGCACAACGGCGATGGCACACGATGCGCGTGTCTTTCTCGCCCCTTATCACACCCTCACTTCTCGGTCAAAAAGATGAGAAAGACAATGCAGGCAGGTGGGCCACTTAAGCGGCGAACGCATTTTTTTTTTTTCCCCTGTGAAAAGTCTGAAACAAGGAGCAGTGCACGTCCCTATAATAGCAGTATGAATATGCCGTCATTAGCTACGTTGGAGGCCGCAGGATTATCATTTGTAATGTGTGTTATGTGGTGAGAGTATTGCTATACCACGTCTGAAGTATGCTGTTTTTTTTTTTTTCGTATATCGTTACATTGGGAACACGGATTTCGAACACACTGCTACGTATGTTATCCGTTCGACGTTTGTCCGTCTCCCAAACAAACGCTTTGTAACAAAAGTTAGTACTTCCGTCGTCAGTGCATTTCTGCAAACTAAAACAAGCAAAACTGTTTAGAAATAGGATAAATTCCTCCATTAAAAGTGAAAATTATTGGCGGTGTTGTGTTTGTGAATACCCGAAACGCACGTAAGTAGAAGAAACGAGGGGGTTATGGACTAACCCCGACACCGTGACCTTCTAACATTGACCTTTTTAGAATTTGACCTAGACCTTTGATTCCCTGAACTACTTTTGAATGCAGTTTTGAACTACTAATCTACTTTTGAATGATTTTTTGGCTTACTTTCCTATTTTCACAACAAGCAGGGCCTAGATTTGTATGTACTGTTCACCTACTTTCTATTTTTAGCACAACTTGATCTACTTTCCCAAAAGTGCGTTTTTTGCACACTTAACCCTGAAAAGTGCATTTTTTCACATCCACTTACAGTTGCAGCTTTTTACATGCATTTTTGCACATGCACTTCCGGTGAACTGCATTTCCGGTACGAGGTTTAATTTCAAGTACGGGGATCAATCCCCGACGAGTGCAATTCTTGGAAATTTCTATTTTTGGCACCCGCTCTTCCGGTGCACTGCATTTCTGGTTCGATTCCTGGTGAGTGCAATTCTTGTAAATATTATATTTAGTTTACTGCAGGGCTAGTTTTTGGAAAGTAGTGATTTTCAGAAAATTGGGTTTTAAGTTCGAATCCTGGACAGAAAATTTAAGATTTATTTAATTTTTGGAAATTTTTATTTTTCCAGATTATCGGATTCGATTCCGAGGCAA
Organism: Dryococelus australis; assembly: GCA_029891345.1. Lineage (NCBI taxonomy): Eukaryota > Metazoa > Arthropoda > Insecta > Phasmatodea > Phasmatidae > Dryococelus > Dryococelus australis. Next base: position 14,545,164 of record CM057008.1, on the reverse strand, counting down.
GGGTAGTTTTTTGAAATGAGTGATTTTTTTTGGGAAATTTCGGAATTGAGTTCGATTCCCAGGCAGGGGTCTTACTACTTAATCTATTTTTAAATGTTCTGGGAAATGCATTTAATTATTGTGCAAGCACAAGTGAGGTAAGACAGAGAGCGGGGAAATGCATTTACTTACACGTGCTGCTCTCTGGATGTCACTTCATCGGTGTCCGCTCGCAACTGATGCACTCAATGGCCTCGACTCGACGGTGTCGCGCTCGCTCGTCCATCATCATGGTTCTAGAGTCGGCTGCTAGGAGCACTAGTGTTGCTTGATGTAGTCGTCGATAACTAGGAGCGCTGGTGGCGGCTGGAGGCTAAGCGCAGTTTTCGCTATATGCAGAGGTGATAATGTTTTAATACATTATAAAAAACTGAGGAGACGAACGGCGAACTACCGGTCCTTGGGTTGGTAGACAGACGCTCCAGTAAACTAACCCACCAGGGCATGAACACCAACACAGGTATAAATGATGTATACATAAAAAGATCCATCTTTATGTCAACTCGTATTTTCAAGGAGAATTCGATTATGACATCACAAACATCGATTATGCAAAACATGATTTATAAATTCATGCTCTGGCATTCCATACTGTCCGTGTATTGGAAGCCAGCCAACTGATGCACTCATCGAGTGCTGGTCAACTGATGAGGTTTGATTGTTTTCGATGGGGAAAAAACAGGAAATGCAGTTGCATTGTGCAATTATTACCGAATTCGATTCCCTGATAGGGTAATTCTGGAATTTACAAAACTTTTAATTTTTTCAATTTAACAACAATTTATTGTTGAGTGAAATTTTTACTTAGAGAAATTAATGTAATGCTATTTCTGAACTACCAGGTTAGATTCCCAGATAGAACACTTAGTATATTTTAATTTTTTGGACTTAGGAAATTTTAAGTTGGGTTCCTGGTTGAGGTTATTAATGTCATGTTTTTTTTATCGGACTAGCAGGATCGATTTACGGTCAGGATACTAAGTATTTTGTGGAAATTTCTGATTTTTTGAGAAGTTTTGGTTTTGATTTCGATTCCTGGGCAGGTTAAGTTTGAAAATATTTAATATAGTTTTTTTTGTTTTTTTTTTTTGTTGGAAATACACTGTACGATTCCCGGACTGGCCATTTCTGGGAAATGCATTTACTTATAAAATCCTGCATGTAGACTCTTTGGCGAGAAAGCAGGATGTTTTGCAATAACACATGTGGACGCTTCAGAAACTGCAGAGACTGAAGTGTTGCTCCATCGACAGCTACATCACAACTGAGCCGGTGTGGAGGGGGAAATACACTTGTGCACACGCATTTATACTCACATGCAGGTACATGGATATATTTAGGCACACATACATGTAATTACACATAAACACATACATGCACACACACAAACACACACTTTCACCTAATCCCTCTCCATTTCTCCCCAAGAGGAAGTACCAGAGTTATCAGACTGTCAGAGGATGGAGAGCTGACAAGACGGGAGCTGTGACGAGTGGTGAGAGGATTGGAATGGAGATCGATTCCCAGACAGTGTACTTAACAATATTTGTATTTAGGAAATTTTGAGTTCGATTCCCGATCAAGACATTGAAAACTTGTTTATTTTTCTTTTCTACACTTCAAGTTCTGAAGACCAGTGGGCGGGAAGATACTGACTTCAATTCCCATACAAGGAATTAAAAAAAAAAAAAAGAAAAAAAATCCTAACCCTTGAACTCTGACAATCGGTATGCGAAATGATACTAGATTCGACTCCGTTCAAGACACTTACATTTATTTACACACTTGCACAGTGAAACTAATTACAAATCATCAGCATATGAAAACCAGCTCTCGACACTAACACCGTTGTCATGTATCAAAGAGTATTTGTTTCTCAAATGCATTCGACTACTATAATTTGTTTTAGAGTTTATCTATCACCCCTGTTCAACCAATTTCATACATGCGAGCCAGCTCTGTCATTACTTCTAGTTTGGCTAATTACTCATATTCGTTCGACTGTCATATTGTATTCCACGAATATTACAAATAAAATAAGAATTTAATAGATTAATTAATAGTGCAATTACCCTTACCTAATTATGCATAATGAAGTAGTTAATAAATATATTCTAATTGTGCATGCACGCACGTACACATTTGCATAACCATGTAATTATAGGCTGTTCATGGTAAAGAGAGTGCTTTTTAAGGCCCTCCCAAACAGTATTATCCCTTAATAAATATATTTTTATTGCAGTCTCGGACATTAACTTTTGGGAGTGATGAAATGTATACACTGTTTTTTAGTAGTCATATTGCAATGTTTACATAAAAAAGTGGCGGAAAAGTAGACATTAATTAAAAGGAAAAATTTAGCAGGGCTTTAAAAAGTGCTCACTTTACCGTAAATACCGTTTAGGTGTGTTTGTAATGCCTAGTAAGAAATAGTTCTCACGCAAAATATTATTAAACTGCGTGCATACGAATGTTGTGCGTTTTTCCTTAGGCGTAACTGTATAGAGTGCGTCTCGCTCTTAGGTTGCAGGGGCCGCGGTGGCCGAGCCGTTAGCACGCTCGCCTCCCTCCAAGGTGAACCGGGCTCAATCCCCGGCCGGGTCACCGGATTCTCGCATGTGGGAATCGTGCCGGACGATGCCGTTGGTCGGGGATCTCCCGCTTCCCTAGCCTCTTCACTCCGGCGCTGCTCCATACTCACCTCAATCACCCTCATCGGCTCTTAAGTCTTCGCTGTTAAGAGCCGCCCGAATCTCTTTACTCACACTTAGGTTGCAGTAGAGAGTGCATGACGCGTTGCTGCCAGACGACTGTAGTTATCAACAATCAACATGTTATGCTGTGCTGGTAGAATAAGTTCATACATACAAAACTGCTTGACAAAAATTGTCAAATTGTATAGTAGTGCATAACTATACATTTTTTTCATTAGCTACTCACTGAAATATAAGATTGAGACGCACTATAGACTTCTTAAGCTTTGTTTACATGAGGTGGAGGAATATCCTGGAAGTAGAACTTCAGCAGGGCTTCGGAAAATTCGGAAGTACCCGTGAATGGACTACAGTAGAATAATTATGTAGGTCCAGGCACATTGGCAACTGGCATCGGATTCGGATTCAGCCGGGCGCCATATTGTTACGTCGCCGTCCGCCATATTGAAAGCCAGTAACAATTGGACTTTGACATTTGACCCTCGAACCCTGGCCCATTACCTTTGACCCCAAAATTCCAAATAATTTCGAAAAAATGCCAACGAAATTTATTAAAAACATTGTTAGTAAAATGTATAAAAAATATTTTTAAATATAATTAAAAATGATTAAAACCCCTTTAAAATATTTATAAAAAACTTATATACATTACTGGAGACCCGCCATCCTGATAGGTGACCGCCATATTGGTATGCTATCACTTAATTTCAACCGCCATCTTGTTAAGCCCTCACTTATGTTCGACCACCATCTTAGTAAGCTCTCACTTACATTCGACTGCCATATTGGTAAGCTCTCGCCTACATTCGACCGTTATCTTGGTAAGTTCTCACTTACGTTCGACCACCATTTTGGTAAGCTCTCACTTATGTTCTACCGCCATATTCGTAAGCATAATTTGTTTCGAAGTTTGTCTCTACCCTTCGTTCGATGACATATCGGTAAGAATAATTTGTTTTCAACATCTAGGTGGTGCTAATACTCACCTAGGTAGTGCTAGTGTATTCATTTATCCACCAGATGGCAGCCATTTTTGTTTTTGTGATCGTCATTTGTTTCGAAGGCTACCATATTGATAGGTGTTGTCTGTTTCCAACACCGAGATGACACTAATATATTTGTTTATGTTTTTTTTTTAAGTACAGGGGGTACTAATTAGTCGCATTTTCTCCATCCTCTCCATTTTGGATTCTATTTTCAAAGGTAGTCTTGATTTAGTTGCCGGGTCAGGTGGCGACACTCTTATTTAGAGGCATAAAAATACTTTTAACTTTTGTCATTCCTGTATATATTTTTTAATTTTCCATTTACCTACATGCATTACTTATTGAATTGAAATTCTTGTTTTATTAAAAACCTTAGAACTGATATTAAACAGTTCTTTTTTTTTTAATTTTTAAAGATAATTAAAGTACCATTCCACCTTATGAAATTATTTTATTCTTAAATGTATTCTTGTAATTTAAATTTCAAACTTAGGCGCGACAATGGAAATATTCCGTACGCGGACATTCACAGTGTTGGAGGAAACCGTCAAATTCAAAATTGCACTCGCTGAGAATCGAACGAGAAGTGCATTGCAAAAAGTGCAACCGGAAGTGCATTCAAGTTCAAAGGTGCAAACAGAGTGCATATAAGTTCATGTGCAACGGGGTCAAAGGCCAAAGGTTACATAAGATCGTTTGATCGCAGGAAGACTGCGCCGGCTCTACTCATAACACAAGGTTTCTAAGATCGTGTCACCAAGCATCAAGTGGAACAGGGCAGCAAGTGTTCAACTATCGAGTGCAGTAACAGAATGGCCGTTGTGTAATTCGCTATATATTCAAATAAAAATTATATTTCTAACCATCTCGTAGTTATTAACCTAGCAAAGGTATTTCGGTTGTTCCGAAGTGACAACACGGCTGTGCCCGAGAAAGTAGTGGATTGACAGAGCTTATAGGCTGTTCACAGCAGACTGAGCACCTTTGAAAGTCCTGCTTAAGATCTACTTGTATGCACTTGGTGTCTCCCTCAACCTTATGTAAAATTAACATTGTGTGGGCCTCATCACTTTGTCGAGTGAACCTATGGAATTATTTGATTGTACATATCTGCTCATTTTTACACTTCGATCCATAAAAAAAATAAACAAAAAAGCGAAAATATAATTTAAGTTTTCACATATGGTTACCTTACACTTTTTCTCCGAAGTTAAGATATGGAACTACATTCCACCCTTCGCTATCAACTTTACTGGGCGGATATCACTTAGTGCGCCCGTTAAAATACTGCACGCAGGGGCAGTGACATTTTCTAAGGTTGATTTTAAAAGTGCCCACTTTATCGTGAACAGCCTTTATCAAGGAACACCCCCCTGACCCGACCAACAAAACAGTTAACGGAAGTGACGTTAATAAGCCTAAAAAGATTAAACTTTTATGAGTGGTCCGGATAGATCTGATGAATTTTGGACTGTCAAAGAAGGTTAATTTTTTTGATTTAACTGCTGCGAAAAGACATTCCCATACTTCAACGAATCTCTGTATCAGACAAGTGACGCAGAACGTAAGACCGTGTTTTCAAGTGTCACTTCAAGCACACGCTATATCTGGTTGAGCGACCACATCGGGGAGTCAAGGGCTACGGGTTCGGAACCAGTTTCCTGGTTCCTGGAATTAATTTACAATTCATTGATATGATCATGTGCGCGCGGTCAGCTCCAAGGTCGAACAAGGACTGCTCGCCTTACTGACGAACACAAACACTGTCGTCCAATAGATCCTTCACGGTGCGGTTTGTAAACCTGTCACACGAATCACAAGGCGGGAAAACATTTGACCGTGACGTCAGCAGTAAGCGTTGAAGTTGTGCGTTGACGGAAAATTTCTTTGGTATTACACATGAATGACTCTTCTGCCCCCCTCTTCAAAATATGGAGTGAGTGAAGAGATTTTGGGCGGCTCTTAACAGCGAGGTCTGGAGAGCCGATAAGGGCGAAGTTGCACTGGAACGAAGGGCGGAGGGAACGGGAGATCTCCGAGAAAACCCACCCGACCAGCGGCATCGTCCACCTTGCGAAAATCCGGAGTGAACAAGCCGGGGATTGAACCCACTTCACCTTGGTGGGAGTTAAAATATGGAGTTATGTTTTTGCAAAGGGGCCGCGGTGGTACCAACCTTATTGCCAACCTAAACATTTTAGTACTAAAAACTCTCGTGACGATCCCATCGTCACAAGACAAGAAGGAATGATGCAAGACAAGAGAGACAATAGGAGACTGGAAGACATATGAGAACATAAGGGCTAGAGCAAGCGTGTGCGGCAATCTATGATGGGGGGGGGGGGGGTCCGAAGACAAGATATTAGAGTGATTGACGTGTGTGCGATTAATATATGTATGTACAATTAGCATATATGCATGCATTAAAGTTATTGCTGTAATTAGCATATGCATTATTGACATAGGTCGTAGAATATATGCTTGCAACAAATTACTGCATGAAGCTGCAAGACGGGATAATGATCTCGAACATTCCTTAGACAAGGTGGATGAATACGTGCATGGAATGACAGAGCGTGAAGTGCATGCAAATGATTGCACAATCCGGTTGGCACTTGCTCGATTTTCGACGTATCCCGCCGCACTGCGCAAATGCTAGCCGCATTGTGTAAAGCACATTTTTTTTCGGGAAATTTTTCTGGTTTTGAGGGAAATTCGGGGAATTGTGAGGGAAATTCTGGCATCTTTGGAAGTATTTCAGGGAAAAAGAGAGAATTTTTGAGGGCAAGTGAGGGAAAAAAAAGTGCGGCGTGACATCATCCAAGGTGGTCGCTGTGGTTCCGTGGCACTGCAGCCAGCAGCCAGGTGGCGGTGGATCGGATATTTATAACTACTTAAGTGTACTAGGCCTATGTAGCTGCGCGTCCAAGGTCAAGAAGCGAGGGAGCGATACGGCGACACTAACACGCACGCCTAGCGCCTCATCGCTCCTACGCGCAAGGCGTGCAGTGTTTCCGTCCTAACGCTGTACTGTGTAAACTAGATCTGTAACTGTGGGGTTTTATTACACGCGATGAAAGTACACAGATCAAACTACCAGCGTATAGTCGTACTATTTCTTACCTCTTGAAGAAACTTCATAGGCAAGCTTTAAAAATTCGCTATTTGACCACCCTCACGATTTTTTTCTCTATTAATATACTTAATATGATAAAAGTAATCGTATAGTGACATGGACAATAGTTTTTTAATCCTTTCCGACAAAACTTTGTATTTCCAGAACATTTATTTATCGAGATACACGTTTACGCGCACAGAAAACATTTCAGTAAATAGGACCCTTAACGTTATGTACGTCAGCAACACTAAAATGGTAAATTATCCAAATTAACACGATGTATGTATTATATATTATTGTAGGTAGGAAAGAACGGTTCGATTGGGACATATCGAAGTTGGCATTATATTAGCAGATTTCTGGCTACTAATAAGATATGCTCAGTTTGCGAAGCAGTAAGTTGGCTGTAAATGCGAATCCAGAGACCAACAGCTCTGATGTCTAAACAGCCGCGAATATAAGGCCTTGTCCACATCATAGGCTAAAGATGAGGTAGACCGCTTATTCGTCTTCTGTGCACGTACCCAACACTGACCTACCCCAATCCTACAAAACTGTCAAAGTCACATGGTCAGCACTGAATAACGTGTTTGTTTACAAGTTAGGTTTTAAATGACAAGCACGATTATATTAATAAAATACTTTTATCAATCTGAATGCAATAAATGTTGAGCAAGTAAATTAAAACTATCATGTGATCAATTTCTTCTACCTGAATGGTGTAGGGTTGGCAACACTTCATCTGTTAGTATGAAAACAATATGGCCTGATATCGTTTTTTTTTTTTGTGCTCTGAATGAAAAGTAAAACGAAATCTATTTAAAATGCGTTTGCTAGTCTTTGACTGTGAAAACTTGAATCTAAAAACAAATCAATAACAATCAAAAACATTACAAATTGATTAGAAGAAGTATCAAAATATCTCAAAAGAATTTGTTTACTAAACAGTGATCTAACCTCAAACTCATTTCCACGCCATTTTTACTAGACATGTAGGCAGAAAAGCAGTTCAATGTTGGGACATGGAGATTGGTTGTGAGCAACCAGCGAGATCGGTCTACCTCATCTTTAGTCTATGGTCCACATACGCTCGTCCGCGGACGCATGTCCCAATGCGCGTGTCTACAACGACGTCCGAAGCTAAGCTATTGGATACTGGCACCATAGACTAAACATGAGGTCGAACGATCTCGCTGGCTGCGCACAACCAATCTCCGTGTCCCGACATTGAACTGCTTTTCACATGTCGAGCGAAAATAGCGTGGTATGAATGTTAGGTTAGAAACTGATTTGTAAACAAATGCTTTGAGATGTATTTATACTTCCTCTAACCAATTTGTAATGCAGTTTGATTAAATTCAAATTGGTAAAAATATTTTGTTCATATAATAGTGAGTTTCATTTAAAATTAATATATAAACCAACACTTCTATCCCTGTTGGCCATGTGACTTTGACAGATGTGTTCCTTTGGGGTTGGTCAATGTTGGGTACATAGGCAGAAGACGAATAAGCGGTCTACCTTATCTTTAGTTTATGACTGATACCAGAGTGGACCAAATTCGACGCTGTCCGAAGATAAGCTTTCAGACATTAGAATTAGAGTGCAACCTAATCGGCGTGTCAATAAATTGCATGCGAATACTCGTAAACATTGATATTTATAGCTTATTTTATTTTGTTTTCTAATTTGAGTTACGCGAATGGGTACATATTGATTTTGCTTTAATTAAGCTTCATTTGGATTTTTTTCTTTTCTAGAGTCAGGACTTTATTATATTTTTATCTATTAAAGTTTTGTTTTCGCGGCTGCGAGATTGAAGATTATGCCTCTGAACTAATAGCATGTTTTATATTTTCAGTCTTCATGCTTCGATATCAGCGCATAGTTATTTACTTTTACCGCTTAGCGCGATAAATTGTAAACTGAACAAACAGTTTGGATCACGTTCACAGTATCCGAGGACGATTGTTGAAGTTCGTGAATTATCTTGGGACATGGGACCTTGGAACATTGGGATGCGAGATGTGACGTCAGATGGTCATGTGCCCCAATCAGCAGTTAGGCATCCGCAGACCAGGTATTGTGCACAAGGCCTAAGGCCCCGTCCACAATCAACTTGGGTTAAAAAACATTACTTACAAAGAGTAACAAGTGAAACCGTCCGCCTACAATCGGCGTTAATGCAAAAGAAAAAAAAACCTTTCTAAACAATTATAATGAGCAACCGAATAGGAAATAATTTTTCCAGTGGAAGGATTTTTGTTTGCATAAGTTGGCAGCAGTATAAAAAAAGTTCCGCATTCACATTAGCAGGCGTTAAAAACTTAGTGTAAGATACTCAATGATGACCACGTTAACAAGTCATGCAAATAACGCCAAGTGAGGCATGCCAATTACTAGTTGTAAAATACAGGTTTTTACTTCTTTGTGCTATGTATGTTATGTGCGCCATGTCGATTGTAGCCGGAGCATCAGTGTTACGATTCTAGCTTGTCTGAATCGTCATTAAATCTGCGCCGAACAATTCGGAAATTGTGATTACATCTACAAAAGGGCGTAAACGCATAGTTGATTGTCTGCCACAACCGACGACCAATCACAGCACAGGGCCTAGGGATAGCGCCAGCTAGTATCCCTCCACTCGAGCACCAGGAATAGCGCCAGCCAGTATCCCTGACTCCAAATATGGGCAGCGCCAGTTTAGTATCCTCCTGACGAGAACCTTCTCAGGTTAATCTTATGGCACTATGCCTGCCGGTCACCAAGTGGTCCAGAACCCCGTCGCTCCTACTACTTGTTCGGGCGTTGCAACAGTAGAGATCTATGTCTTGGGGAGTACACACAAAGTATACTAACAGATTGCAAAATTGTACTGAGGGAAACCATTTCCGGTAGTCTCTGGAGTAAACAGAAACCGATTGGTTTACCGTGCCAGAAGTAGCCAAGGATATTACCCACGGAAAAGTGCGCTCTGTTTTTCACCCTGCACAGTAGCGACCATGACTTCTGCTGTTCTGCAACATTAATTCTTACGATAACGTGTTAACGCTAACATTAAGTCAAGCCGCGCCTCTTCACGCCGGAAACATGTCGCATATTAACGCACGGCTAACCAGATACAAGGAGCGAGTAGAATGGACTGGAGTGGAGTGGAAAAATTTTGGAGAGAGGGAAATCATTATGGTGTTACCATATTTTGAGCCATAAAATGTATTCAGCATTCGTTATCGAAATTTCCTCTCTGACAAGGCATAGTATATTACTCAAGGACTGCATAGGTGTAATATCAATGGCGCATCTTCATTTTATTTACCACGCGGAATAAATTGTAACTTATTATTTTTATAGACCTGACATTTTTGCGGTTTCATTTCGGGACAAGCTAGAATTCAAAACCTCGTACGTTTATATTGCTTATGCTATTGGTGCAGCCGTTAGTTTTCACTTCCTGGACAACGCTGAGCCAATAATAAACACACAATCAAATTCAGACCCAATCACCATCTTCCGTTTATACATCTTGTAGCCAAGAAACAGTGATATTTGCATTATTTTACATACGACAGTGGAGTATAGCCTACAGGCCATTGAACTCGCGAATTTGTCAGGTCTTTAATTATTGATTACTTTAAGAAAACGACTACAGTAGCAGCAGTTGTACAGGAAGTCAAACGATAATAGTTTCTAGAATATAATTAAATAATTTTATGCCCTAATAAGTTATATTAACAAAAAACAAACCCAGACATAAATAATGTTAAGAAATATATCAACTCAGGATGACGTCCAACTTTCCCCCTTAACAGCGAGATTTTGAGAGCCGATGAGCATGGAACTGCACTGGAATACAAGAGCGGGGAGAGCGGGAGATTCCCGAGAAAACCCGCTGACCAGCGGCACCGTCCGGCACAGTTCCTACATGGGGGCGACCTCGCCGGGTATCGAATCCGGTTCGCACAGGTGGGATCCGAGGGAACGACAGACTTGGAAAGACTCTCCAAGCACCCGAGTCGATGATAATCACCTCCGTGAATTATGACAAATCCCAGTGCGATTAGCGTAAAAAAGAAATTAATATTTTTTTAATAGTAGAAACTTTTCGGACAAACATGGCAATTCAAAATTTGCGTTGTTCATGGTGGTTTCTCAACAACTTGGATATTTAAGATAGCGCCTCTGGAAACCAAAGTAGGCCATAACGCAGTGCTCCTGGAATAACATTTCGGTGGTCGGTTCTCCAGGAGTGAGTGAGAAAGGGAAGACATTTGGCCGGTCCTTAACAGCGAGGTTTCCAAAACTGGGTTACTGAAACTCGACTTTGGGTTGACTGTGCAATGAACGTACTGTTTGTAATCTTAAGCTTAACAGTGACACTCGCTATTTGTTTGCAAACCGCCAAAAGTGAAGATAAGCTAACTACAAACTTAAGTTTTCATGATCCACATTACATTTCATTTATTATATTTTCACATGGCTTAAACTACACATAACCGTAACACGAAAAATCTGGTAAAAACCAGCCCCTATCGTTCTATCGTGGCGTGCGCTGCCATCTCTGGAATCCCAGTGATAACATTTCAGCTGCAAAGCAGAGTGCAATTAGTAACGATCCTATATGAATATTCTGACATTTCAAATATTGGAAATGATCTGTGTAATTATCATATACATATTTTACATTTTTCAAATCGCGATACCGTCCGAGACTATTTTTTACAATATCGCTCATTGCATAAAATTCTTAGTTCCAAGTAAACTTAAATTAATTCTAGTAATGAGTGATTGACCATAATCAATTAGATCTGCGAGGACATTAAAATTCTGCATACCTACTAGATGTTACCTTGCACACTATCATGTTCGGGTTGCTACTTGAAAACTATTTTACAGTTCTCGTAAATATATTTTTTGGCTTTCTTTAAAATATGCAATTATTTATAATCACGAAACACGAATTCAAATTGAGCAAGTATTGAAATTGGTTGGCAAATAAAATAAGAGATCGTGTGTATTTTTTCTAATACTTATATCATTTTTCATATCATCACATGACATGTGTTTGGAAAGAAAAAGGAGGGGGGAGGTTGGGGGGGGGGTAGTAAAACAATATAACATATAAATGTTTACATCCAATGTTTTGTTCTCACTGAAAAGTGAAGCATTGCGGAATTATGTATAGTGACCCTTTTATGTCTGAAGCAATAGGTTGTTTATTTACAAGGTAAAAATAACTAGTTTGTAACGGTATATTTTATAGTAAATGGTATTTGTGTTGTAAAAACAACTTGTTGTATTTTAGTAAGGACAAATATTATGTGCAAAATATAATTTAATTAAAATAAATTAACTGTTGTAAGAAGAATTTGCTTGTATTTTAGTAAGAGCAAATATATGTTAAGAGTAAATATTATTTAATTAAAAGAAATTTACTGTTGTAAAATGACTTGAGCTATATCAATCAACACATGTAACATAATATTCAAGTAAATGAAAATTTATAAAATAATTATGGTTTTATTAAATACTTACCCAATAGACATGATAACTCTTTTCTATTAAAAAAATACTTATACGCTGAGAACCTATCTCTCTCTCTCCCCCCCACACACATACATACATACATACACACACACTTTGTAGCTATAAATTGTTTCTTCCATATGACAAACCATAAGATACTTTCTACTGGATGCACTCTTTTGAAGAGAATATATATATATGAATCACATGAGGCATGTCCACCGAACGTGTATGTCATATTTAAGAATAAAAGAAAAAAAATGTAATAAATTTATAAAAGTAAAAATCTTAAAGGTTTAAAAACATTCTACACTGACGTAAAAACAAGAGAAAAAAAACACTGTACATACAAGCGAAAAAAGATTTATAAACACTTTACAAATTGGATGTACAATATGCAGTAATCTCTGTGGAATAATACAAAACTTTCATAGGAAAAAGTAATTAAAAAATGAGTTTTTAGGCTCAAAAGTCATGATTGCGTAATCTGATCGTGCTGAAATTCGAACTTGACCTGTATTTGGCCATGAGGATTCGCTCTGCAAAATTGGAAGAACTTTTGTTGAGTTTCAAGGGACTTACAAGTATTAAAGACGGACAGACACAGATCGTCCTATTATATAATAGGATACTTAGACGAATCCATATTCAAAGCACTGCGCTCGGTCTATCTGCGTAACACGTCCACGCAATATCCAAGAAAGAAAGTAGAAGAAAGAGCTGGGCACCTCCTATTTATAACATTATCAACATTTACTCGAGAAGCGCTTCCCCTCGACTCAGATGAACCGAAGCGGTTCCCACGTCTCAAATCTACCCCCTTATTTCTTCGATGTGCACTGCTGCCACGAGGAACGATCCCTCTACACATTTTCTTTAAAACATTTGTCCCCCCTCCAAGTCCCGTCCGACATGTCATCAGGAGTGATGGATCCAGGGGTGATCTAATGTAAATGTGCTTAATATGTCTGTTCAGAACCCACGAATCACGAACACTAAATGTGCTTATATGAATTGGGAACTGCCAAGAAGATGGCATTGCTTGATCTAGGCATTATTTTTTTGTTGGATGGAGGGAGGGGTGGGGTAAATTTGGTTTCTGTCTCCCCCCCCCCCCCAATTTGTTTCTAATTCTAAAGTTAGTTTTTTTTTTTTAAGTGTTTATACCAGAACATGAATGTAAAGCTTCGGAAACTTGTGATCCGCGTGTTGTACATGCCGGAAAATGCGAAATAATGAGTAAAAATATTACAAGTATATTTGTTAGTGAAAGAGCAAATCCGAAAATGGAATAGATTTTGCAGAACTAATAGTTATTCGAGGCTTTAAAATTTGCCTTATAAAAGTATCTAAAAACTGGTATACCATGACTTCCATAAAACGGCACATACCATTTAATTCAGTGGTAACTACTTGCAGTCTCAACTTTCCGAAACACATGTTACCAAAACTATATTTTCGAATAACGGTTTAAATGTAATGAGAGTTTCTACTTACCAAAAATGGCAAATGAAGACAATTTTATGATCTAATAATATTTGTACGCCATATAGAACGTTCGACACACAATTAAATAAACAAAAACCGTGTCACTGCGCCGCCGAGTATCCACTTCACACAGTGTCTATAAGCTTATGTTATCAGATTGCGTTCCGGCTGACTGTTTTACGTACAAGACACAGCGAGTCTTCCCCCTTTCTCCTGATGAGACTCGATCACTTTTGCGCCAGTGAGCCCCTACTCTTTCCATCCCCCCCCCCCCTTTGTTTCTTTCCCACACGAAACAGATATTCGGCGGACGGGCAGCTAGCTGCAGAAAGGCGGTTTATTTCCGTCTTCTTTCCACAGGAAAATATCTGTGGCCTTTTTAAACTCAGTCGCCAAAGGAATCGACAAAATACGTGTTTTAAGCACGGAGGTAATATATGATGGAGAGGCAACGGCCTACCTTCTCCACGTTTATCAAGTGAAGGTCTGACTTCTTTCAACTGCGCATGCGCAGACCGATTGTTTACGTCAGCCGCCATATTATGAGTGGCAAAAGCACCTTTTCGCCACTACCAGCCCTGTCCTTGTCTTTCATTATCGGCTTCACTTTCGTGTCTCGGCTTCCACTCCATACACTAATACCTCGATGGTTTTAAGTATTTTATATTTGATAAATATTATAATGTGGCAGCCACTTGTTTACTTACTCGTATGGTAAATTTTTCAAATGTTTTCAGGTACGTATTTTTTGTGTGTGTTCCTTTTATCTGCAAGGTCCTGCCTGCCGCCCCTTATAAATGATTTATGTGATTGAAAGGAACAAATGCACATGTAGGGAAAAAAATATTGTTTATGTAAACGAATTTGGTACATGCAACCTTTTCAGTAAATTTTTACCAGATTTAACTCACTGCCTTGAAGACAATTTAATGAAAAGCTGCAAGAACTGCGACACACATGTTAATGCCGACCCGATCTTCTACACGACACGAAATGTAGGTGGGTGCTAAACTAAAGAGCAAATTTGTGTCCCTCGGAGATGTCGACTCACGGCCAACTACATTCCCAACAACGAAACACTGTTTGTGTGCGCCAAGTGTACACACAGTTATAGCTGCTTTCCAAGAACGGAATCTCACCCGAGCCATCTGTGGCAGGCTTGTTTACGGGTCCGGTCTTATGGAGAGCAGTGTGGCAATTTTCTCAGGATATGTGCGTCAAAACAAAAGACGACATACTTCCATGAGAGATAGCATTATGTTCCAAGAATCCCCTTCTCGGACGTTCACCCCCCCCCCCCCCCCAAGAAGAAGAAGAAGCTCTTTCATTGTAATACTCTTACCTGTGTTAGCTTTTAAAAACCAACTGAAGAAAAGTTTGTGTTTCAAAAATTCAAGCAAGTTGTTGCAAGCTAGCGCCTGGTAAAAAGTAACTGAGTGAAAGTTAGCAAATCGATCTCTGTTGGAAACAACTTCCATTATTATAACAAACAAAATGAACACACACATTTCATTGAACGAAAGGCATTGTTCGATACCTTGACAAAGAGAAACAGACATCAAACCAGCAAGTGCTGTGTTGATTTCTCCCTTGTACTCGTGTAGAAGGTGGCGCCGTATATGTGAAGGTACGAATAAACTTGCAGACAATATAACATACGATGTGCTTTCAACTGAAACCAAAGTATTACGAAGATATGCATTTGAATACATTCAGATTTTTTTATGTCTTTTTAAAAACACCTAAGTTGTGTGCAAAAATTAACTTCTATCTCAACTTGAAAATATAATACTTTACTGCAAAAATATACTTGGTTCAAGTTACTAGTTACCTTGTTAAAAAAAAAAAAGCGAGTTAAGTTAAAAATAATGCTAGTTAGTAACTATTTGACTGACCTTTCAACTTCTTAACAAGATAGTACACAAGTCTAGCAATACATGTGTTCTTTGCTCAACAACGACTGTTGGTGGGTTGCTGTTTGTTGAGAACGCTTGGAAAACCTTATTCAGTTCCTCCTTTCTTTTAACAATTCGTTTTAATATTAATATTGTTATTTATTTACTGACAGTTATTCATTGTCCACTAACGGAATAGTTACAAATTAATATAAACAAATTCGTTCTTGCCAACTTACTTCGTCGTCATTAATAAGCTGTACACCTAGGCGTCAGAATTCACTCCATCTCTCAAAAGTCGATATATTTATACATTCTTCCTGTTAACTGTTCTACATAGATAAGCTTGGTAACTATACAATAGCAGCATTCCTCCAATTTAGTACAATTCATCGGTAGTTGCGCATTTCTAAATGTATCTTCATGTCAGTTTTGCCTTAACCAGCATTGCCACATACTCGTTAGTTACGTAAATACAGTGTATATTTATATAAAAGTCAAAGTTCGGATGTTAGTAGGGGCCTATGCAGGTTGGTTCCCAATTAAATTCTACACAGTCCGAAGGTTCTGGACAAAATTTGGCAGGGATACATTTCAGTATTCAATTAAAAATACTATGTACGAAAAAATGGGGTCCATCAGAATCCCCAATTCCCGACCACAACAGAAATTTAAATTCAACAAATATAATGCAGATACTGGGAATTCAACTATTTTTAAAGTCAATTTAATATTATGTTTTGACAGAATGCTCAAAATGGAAAACTTACTTGCACACCGCAATGGAAGTAGCTCCTGAAAATAAAGATTCTCATCTCGTGGAAATTTGAAAAAAGCAAACGGAAAACGAGCAGCAACCGTAAAGTAAGACCAAAGGGTGGTATATAAAAAGATGGAACTCAGTGTTGTAGATTCATACGATGAATTCTTCATGACAATAAATTAATTTCTCTACAGTAGTAGGCACAGGGGCTTCCTGCGACATAAATGCACTCGCACCTTGCACATGCACTTGCACATTCACATTGTTCATGCATATGCATCTTGCACATTCACATAGTACATGCATATGCATCTTTCACATGCAGCTGTACATGCATTTGCACATGCATATGCAAATTGCACACACATATGCACTTCGCCACACAATTGCACTTTGCACATGCAGTTGCACATGCAATTGTACATACACATTGCATATGCACCTTGAACATGCAGGTGCACATGCAATTGTACATGCACTTCCCCTCCTTCCTCTGTCCCCTCTCTGTCAAAGATTTGAGTAGTTGTTTCGGCGGGTGTTGGAGGCTGGAGAGCCCCCAGGGTGGAAGTTCTGACGACTGGTGGTAGGGACAGTACTGGGTTCGATTCCCGTACAGGGTACTTAGGTTTCATTTGTGCACTTGCACAATTGCATAGTGACTACACATGTTGACTCTTCGGCGGTCGGAGAGAGACTGAGATGTTATTCCTTCGGGTGCTGATTCACAAGTGAGGAGTGTGGGAGGGGGAAATGCAGTTGTGTAGGGGAGGGGGTTCGACCTCCGAGAAAGGTAATTAGGTTATTTTATTATCTTATTTATACATGCAATGGCTAAGTATCCACTCGCATAATCTATGCACTTCCATAATTAGCAATTTCTTATTATGTGCAATTTACACACTTGCATAATCACCAACTCTGTACATGTCCTCTCCCACGGACTGCCAGCTTTCAAATAATCTGAGATTGATAATATAAAAGAATTTTACCCTACAGCTATAGTGGATTGCATCAGGTGCATGAGCTTTCAAGTTAAAAAAATATATTTTCATCACATAATGAATTGTGTAATAGTGTAAGGAATTATTTAATAGCACAATGAATATTTACTAAGTATGCAAGTGCATAATCTACACACTTGTGTTATTATAAATTACTTATTACGCATAATCTATACACTTGGATAATCACCAACTCCATACACATCATCTTGCTAGGACTGCCAGCTTTCGACTGACCTCTAATCACCAATCTCCACCATATTGGATTGAGTTACATATATAAGGAGGGAAGTTATTTAAAAAAAAAGTATACTACAAGTTTCGAAGAAGTCGGTATTGGAGGTGCATAGTCAGTGTGTGTGTGACGCAACCTGCAAATATAACAGATATCAAGAGAGCAGCGAACCCAACTACTTCAAGACCTGCGGGGAAGCAGCACTCTACCAGCCAAGGAAGCAGACAACAGGACATCCTTCACAACACAGTGGAGAGGCCTGGGGGCGAGAACCATGAACTTTGCTTTCTCCTACATGACCGTGCTGCTACCACAGAGAGCAACGACCTTTACATGCAAGATATCATGAACCACAGTAAGTGTTGCAAAGTTTGTAACGTGAAATGTTTGCAAGTATATCGAGAAATCCTGGCATATGGGAGATCTAAGTCATTAATGACATTTGGCATTGACAATGTACTTGCATATCTCCCCAAAAAAGTTTACAATCTATTTTGCCTCCTACATAATAACATTTGTGTATAATTTCCTACATGAAAACTTTAGAGAAGACTCAGATATATTATCATCCCTTTATTTGTGAGGAATGCTCCCTTGGGAACCAGCATTAGTAAATAACTTTTTTGATAACTATCCACACATTAGGCGTGACTGCATGTGGCAGAAGACACAGTAAATCATCCAGCACATGCAATGTTTTGACAGGGTGGACAATGTACAAGGAAATTCTGATTCAGGTTTTGATGAAGTGGACAATGTATCAGAATCACCAAAACAAAAAAAAATATAATTTGTGAATAAAAGACACTTAAAATTATCGTGTGTGCAAAGTAATATATAAGTAGGTGTAATATTCTTGTGGAAAGTCATTTATGCATTCATTATATTAATCTATTGCTGCAAATAAGCTTTTGAAAACCATTACAAAAACTCGTTTATTGTAAAAGAACATCCAATGTTATATTCAAATGATGATGGCTGAAATATCTTAACTTTCAGACCGCCTATTCCATGGATGGATTTAACACCAGAAATGAAAAGGATGCAGAGACTTCAAACATAGAATTTAGTTGGCAATATAACATATTATGTTGACGGATTCCAATATATAAATGATGCAATTGTAGAAAATTTCCCCATATTTGTGTTAGGAAAAACTCAAAAGAAAATCCTTAAGATGCTCACAAGTGTAGAAGTTGTAAATATTATAAGATTTAGTGAATGTCCTAATTTTAATTCTTTAGTGAAACAGTATAATATACATGGATGTTCAAACCCACAGTTTTTCAAGCAGTATAAATTGGAAGCTTTAAGAGAATATACATATCCGAATCCTTTGTATGCTTGATCTTCCAATGTATTATTTAATTCACTCATTTACATATTATATATTTTATGTATAAGAAAAACTCACTTTTATATAAAATAAAGTAACTGATGTTAACTGTCTATTTTTTAAGTCAGATTTTACATCTATCATGATGAACTTATTGTTAAGCTACATTATCAAGAGTCAACTGTAATGAATTTAAATATTATTAAAATAAAAGATTTACAAAAAGGAACAGGGATTTTTATTAAATAAATACTCACCAAATATGTACGATGACATCCTTGGTTTATTAAGACATTACATACTCAGAAACTTTTCTCATAAACATTGTACAGATATAAGAAAACTTTTAAAACATGCTTCATATTTTCATACACACTGATTCACACCACAGTCCTACACTCAACGAAATAGGTACATGGAACTAATGTAAACTGTGGGAAAAAAATTTTACATTTTAAGATATTGAAAAATAATGCTTAGTGAATGTTACTCTTAAGTTTGACAAGTAAAAATATTTATTGAATTTCAATATAAATTTTGAAGAATGGTATTTTCATACCAATAAACATTTAAAAGTATTGAATTTTGAAGAAAAGTTTGTTCATGCAATAAACATTTAAAATTGATGAATTTCGAAGGAAAGAGTATTCATGCAATCAACATTTAAAATGAATGAATTTTGAAGAAAAGAGTGTTCATGCAATAAGCATTTAAAATTAATGAATTTTAAAGAACAGATTCTTCATTCAAGTATCATCTAAAATTAATGAATTACATTATACACTTTTAAGAAATAAACGAATATTAAAATATATGTAATATAACATTCAACTATTTACAAAAAAATTTTCATCGATTATATTATGTACAAGCTCTAAAAATTGGAGAATGCCTTCAATTAGACTTATACATTTTCATCTTAAACCTCTCCCTCTGACATCGGGAGGACAAACAATCTCTTTGACATGAGGGAGTGATGTGGCGATTGACCTGTACTCTGGCAGTAACCAGCTAAGTGCTGGGGAGAGAGGACTATTAATATTGTTGCATGTACCTTTTATACTAAAGTTCAAAAGCACGTTAAGCTAGCCTCACACAGGCGAGAATTTGAGGGCGTTGTCCGAGCCGGCAGCTGTAGTCATCACGAGCGCCGGAGGGCCGCCGTTGAGGTCGGTGGCTGCACTCACCACAGGTGACGGTTCGAAGTCCAACATCCCTGTGGTGACACCAGGTCGCACCACCAGCTCTGAGGAGTCGTGGGTGGCAGGGCAGAGAATGACAGAGAAAGCAAATCGCACTGCCAGCTGTGCACGCTCCATTGAGGTAGCTCGGCATGGCCCGTCGAGGAGGCAGAGGTGGTAGGCCAGTCCTCCCATGGACCGGAAGGTCATGGATCAACAACGTTCATGCCTTGCTCACTGTTGCGCTGGCTGTGGCCAAACCGCAAGTCCAAATGTTCAAAATTGAAGACCTGTAAACTCTTATTAGAAGTAGTGTACCTGAAAATGTTAATTTCCTATTATGTGGTTACCCGAATATGTTGATATCTGTAATGCATAGCAATATCGATATTGACTTCAGGCAAAATTATTCAATTGCAAGTATATTAGGTTACGAAAACAGAGTTTATCCTGCGAATAAAATACTTGAATCATCATTTTGTAGGTGGATCATTTTTAAATGGAAAACCGACAAACACATTACATGAATTCATGTGTTCTGTCGTGACAGGATATGAAATAATTGAAAATCCAGGTATGTTAATTTATCTTCTGGTAATAGTAAATCACATAGATGTATTGATTGTTATTATAGTGGACCAAAACAGTAAACTTATTAACTTTATAAACGAGGAAGTCACCATGAGAATCACATGAAAAACAGTAATTAGTATAAAACACTTCCATTCTATACATTACAACCAAAAACGAGTATTGTATACAGAAAGCAATGTCTTCCCAAGAAAGTAACTATAAAAAGAAGTACAAAATGGAGGAAAGCACTTAGTTCAGTTAAGAACCCAGTTCGTTTAACACAGGGTAATGAATTGTTTTTAAAAGAATTAGGATATAAAGTTAATTGTGAAGGAAGACATTCTTAATGTAGAAGAACCCATAACTTATGAAGATGCTATCACCAACACAGAAATACATGTGTATGAGCCATTCCGAGCATGACCATATACAATCCCATCAGAAATACAAATTCCTAGACAGAATCATGACTTTTATATGCTGTCTTCGAAATCGGCTTTGCAGTTCAGAATAAAATTCACACAAACAGCTAATGGGACTAACCCACCAAGTACAGGAACAGTTAGAAATGACATACTTCATTTGATAGACCGAATTGCATACCTTGTGAATGGAGTTGAAATTGATCAATTTCGAGATGTTGGAAATAAATCCACAATAAAGAATTACCTCTTGCTAAGTATAAACAACGTTAATGCATACATAATGTCTGGGTGGAAACATGCAGACAATTACACTATTCTAATAAAACCTCGGTGGGAAATGCAAAGTAGTATATCGGTAAGTATGGTACTGGGATTCGCTGAAGATTATAAACATGTAATAGTAAACAAAAACAATAATTAGTCATTCTATTTAGCAATACACACTTGACAGGTATATGCAACATGCTTAATGATGAGGAGGGTGTTACTTTTGAACTAACTAGTGCAAAATTGTTAATGCAGCATATTAAAATTAACACTTGTGATCATGTCAAGTTTCTTAAATATATTGAAAAAGGGAAGAGCCCAGATTGTGCATTCAGATGTGAAGTTAGGAGACATTTCCTTTATTATCACTCTCTGATCTTTATTACTGTCCTCTGATAAAAATGTATGGATTGTTAATTTTTGTTTCTCAAATAAAATACCAAGATATATAATTATATGTTTCCAAACATACCATCAAACTAGTTTAAGGGCAGACATATTAATTGATCATTGCAATATCAAAAACATTAAACTATTTGTTAATAGTCAAGCTTATCCACAACTGGACTTTAACATGAATGTCGCAAATAGTGAGTACCTTATTTGCTACAATATGTACAAACAGTTTCAAGAAACATATTATTCAAAATTCAGCACACCGATCTTGGACCCTGAATCCTTTTTAAAATAGAGCACCTATATTCGTATTTGATGGTAGTAAGCAAAATTACACCATTATCAATAACATTATCGATTCGTGAATTGAAATAAGTACAAATGCACACATTCCCCAAATAATCAATCTTACATGTTAAATATACATGACAGTTTAGTGTCTTACAACATCCAAGATAAGTTAAGGTGTTAACATAATTGTGCCCAGTCACTCTTCAACTGTTATCGAGTAAACATGTTTTGTAATATTCATGTATTCCAAGCTCCAATTAGGTTTATCATTAAGGAATTTGCCATTACCGATTTAAATAATATCACAACTGTATTCACGTTTAAACAGCCTTGCCTGAAAATACTTAATTCAGAAATATAAATGTACAAACACATAGGTTAAAAAAAATCACCACAGTATATTATGGAAGAGTAGATTTGTGGAGTATGAGGACATACTGTCAATTTGCACCACATACAGCAAAGGTAAGGAGATATTCACATGTGGACTTGAACAAAAACATATTATAGAAAGTGTGTGGAAAAGTAAAATAATTGATATTCAGAAAGAGTACAAGTGTCCCTCATTCAAAAAGTATGGTTATAAAACCCAGTTCATCTTCGCAGGTGAAAATTCGAAATTGTTGTTCAAATGGTAGCTAGTGAGGGATTAGAGCGAGTAGGGGAGTTTGGCGAAGGCTGCAGTTGAAAATTAAAAAATAATAGCTCAATTGAGGATGAGGGGAAATTGAGGTCAAAAATAGAAGTCTCAGAATGGTGCAGGGAGGGGGCAGCGATGAGCCTCGTGGAGCCCAGTCTTCACCCGCTGGCCACACCATGCAGATGCACTGCCTGCGACATAGTTGCCGCAGTCGAAACGGTCTTCCACTAGGTAAACTTGCCAGCCCCCTCATAGAAAAACCCATGGTAGACATAGTGGTTGAGGCATAGATAATATTGTTTGATGTACAGTTTTCCAGTACTGTTGCAGTGGTAATATGTATCGTCACATGAGGTGAAATTGTGTAAGTAACTCTGAGTGTGATGTAAATCGGTGTATGATGTGTGGTCATTTGCTTACAAGAAAGTCCATATTAGTGAAATATGGTCAAATGTTAATGCAATTTATCTCTGAGTTTTTTTTTCACGAGTTCTGTTTATAGTTGTAGCTCTTTTGTTTTTTTGTATTGTATATAATGTTTGATGTTTTAAGGATGTAATAAATATATTACTGTGAGAGTATTATAGTTTTTTTTTGTGAAATGTATAGTTTGACTAGTTTCAATTGTGGTAAAACATATCAGGCCCTCTCTCTCTCTCTCTCTCTCTCTCTCTCTCTCTCTCTCTCTCTCTCTCTCTCTCTCTATATATATATATATATATATATATATAACTTTTTAAAATTTGGTGGAGTATTCATTTTTATTGAGTTACTTAGATAAGGGTTGTCTGATTTTGTTGATTGGATATATGGTTACAGTCTTGCCTTGCAGGTTTTAAGGCATGAATTCTTGTGAGGGAAAGGGTTTTTGAGAATGAAGTTAGATGTTGCCGTCAGCACAGAGCATCATCATTCCTGAACTTTGGGGATAGAAAACAATTTAAGTAATGACATATTAATAAGTATTTGTGTATGTCGTAGAATATGTTCATGATTTTCCGAATGATTATGATGTAGTATGTTTCAATGCATCCACAAATGTTTATAGATCTAAAAAGAGTGGCACTTAAAAATTGTTCGGTTACAGAATTTGTTCTCTGAAATGAATTCCTGTTTGGTATATGGAGAAAAAATATTTACTATGGTAACAGGAAATATTTACTTTTCACATAGAATGTTACCTGTATTTTTTTAATGTTTTGAGTGAAGAAACTATTTAATTTGGAGTGATGTAAGGCTTTTATTAATTTTAATCTTATTATGTACAACCTTAGAAGTGAATTATTTTTGAAGAGCAATTTATTTACACTTTTATTGATATATTGTAATTCGACATGTGTAAGGAATTTTATTTATGAGATTGTGTTATCATTTACGAAGCTATATGCGAAGATGGTTGCCGCAGGTTGTTTACCCTCCGCGGTCTCATGATACCCAGCTAGAATTTATCTCTAGCTACTGGTAAACTTGTTAGTTAATACTGTTCAGACACATCCTCTCACCCCCTGTCTCGCCCAACAAGGGTTGGGCAGTGTGATGCCTTCATCCATTTGGAAAAGAATGATCTTTCCTGGACCCACCTTATAACCGCGCTCCTGTCGGTGATCAAAGGAACTATATTAGCCCCCTCGCCCCTTCTCCATTCATTGTATAGCAGGTCAGTGTTAAAAAACTCGCAATTGCCGGTCCACTGGGCTTTTACACTACACCATGCCCCTAGCAGGACAAATGCCAACACACTTGTCAGACGCCAAGGAATGTCTGCTACATGCACATGCACATTCCTCTTGTTTAAAGTATTCCAACACGACATCGATGTGGTTGTAAAATGTTATTTACACTATATTAAATTTAAATCACATCCCCTTAACACAATTATTGTTAAAGACTACACTACTTTTTAAAATATTTCCATCTAATTAAACATCTAAGATGTTTTGGTTTAAACTAATGTTATTAGTGTTTTTAGATTTTGTCTGCACCCATGCTCCGAGCTGTTCGGATATGTACTTCCTCCCTGTGTCTTTATTCTAGATATGCTATTACTGAATCGGTATAATCGTATTTATCTTCCCCGGAATTTGAAGCAAGGAATGTCACTGTGTATATGTATTTACACTTGAATTAACCTCGATGGAGGTTGAAGTATGGAATATCTCTATATAAATGTAAGTATCTTTTAAATTTGGCAGGATTCGAACCAAAAACTAACCCAATATAAACATACTTAAGCATTACTTACCCTAGTAGGGAATCGAAGCAAGGTTTAAATTGGTATATACGTATTTAGCCTCTATGGGAATTGAATCAATAACTGTTCCTTTATAAATATATTTATGGTTTATTTATTCTCGACTGGAATCGAAGAAAGGTTTAAATGTTTTTACATGTATTTACCCTTTATGGGTTCGAACTGAGAACTGGTTCATTATAAATATATTTATGGTTTAATTATCTTCGATGGGAATCGAAAATGGTAGCAGATTGGTATAAATGTATTTATGTTACACTTACTCATGGCAGGAATTGACACCAACCAAGATGTCTGACACATATCACAAACATATATGCGAATCACAGCTCAGTTGCAATTGAGCAGTGGCCAGTGTAGGATATGTCATCACTGTGTGCTTGTTCTTGGTACATTACTTATGCATTACTCATTATGACTAATTACTCATTATCAATTACTCATTATTCAAATAACATCTAATTACCCTTGATGGGCCTCGAGCCAAAGACTGACTCCTCAACCCTCCTGTTCCAACCCTACACCTCCTTTAACCCATAACCTCTCGCCTTACAACCTCTTCAGTTGTGTTTCGGCAGCCGATGGGTAAGCATGTGTCATTCGTGCGTAAGTACTCTCAGTACTACTATTCAATTACTCATTATGAAAATTACACCTAATTATCCTGTATGGGTCTCGAACCAAGGACTGAACGACTCCCCAACCCTCCTGGTCCAACCCTACATCCCCCTTACCACTCCCTATACAGCCTTACCCTCCCCTTTCCACTCGCAATATATAAATTCAAAGTTCTGCAGACGTCGCTTGAACGCTCTGGCTACTAAAACCAACAGCCAATCACAGCACACCTCAGAAGCGGCGTTACAACCCATCAGCTAATCACAGCACACCTCCAAGGAGGGGAGGTGGATGATCTGATTAACCTGGTATGGGTGTCGGCAATTCGTATCCTTCTCGGAGAGACCCCCTCCAAGGTTAATCAAATGACACTAAGCCCAGTTTAGCTCCCCAACGATCTGAAATATAGATGCTCTGCCTACTTATTGGGTCATTTTAGTCAAAATGAAATGACTCTGTGAAATTAAAGTTAACTGTTTGTTGTTATATTTATACTATGTGAAATCCATCTCTCAGCTGACGAAGCAGGAACTCACTCATGTTGTGGCTTTACTGCAACTGTAAATACCTATGGATAAATATGTTTCCATGTAGCATAGTGCTAATAAGTGATATCCTCGACCGATGTAGGAGTTCAAAAGTTTATCAATTCTATGAATATAATCTTACAAGTATTAATATAGCACATTAAGAAACATAGATTTTAATTCATAGAAAAGATCTAAAAGGGGCCTCATCATCTCCTTTCAGCAAGAAAGAAGATTCAACTCTGGCACATTAAAGACAAAATACTTCTTTTTTAAGTTTTCAGATAGAATTAGTACTAAGATTATTTATGCCTTGCATTCCACAAATGTGCATGACTGAAAGAATGCTTCATTGAATAGTTATTAGGAAACACAGGCCACCTCCTTTATGGAATTCTGTATTCACCACTGAGAAACAACTACACCCGTGTGCATGTAGTACAGAATTATTTAAAAGAAGGCATACACCTAGCTGTGATAGTGGCACATAACTTATGAGTCATTAATTTGATACACTTTGTTATACAGGCATGTGCTGAAGGACAAATAATAAAAAAAATTACTTTCAAAATATATATTGTCTGTATGTTAAAAAAAACAGTAGTATAGGCCTCTTGATATACATATATATGTATATATATACACACACACACAAAATGCTTATATGCAATACTCGCACAAATTGCTCATTACGTAACAAATACTTAAGTAATATAAATATTTAAAAAATATATATGTAACAATATATATGCTGACTGGAAAAGAGCAGATCTTGCTCAAGAATTATGTTACTCAATACTGGCAAAGAATATTAAAAAACTCATAAATGAGTGAGTAATATTAAAATGTTACAAATACAAATTATTTTGATGACACGAAAAGGCTAGAGTATTTAATGGGGCAAATTGCCCAAGGGAGGGTTGCTGTTTCGGCCCGTCGAAGCCTTCTTCATCTAAAAGTCCAATTAAAGGTACTGAAGAAAAAACTATATGGAAAACAATAAAACGAAGGAGTTAGTCCGTAGGCCCTACCCAAAGCTAATTTGAATAAAATAGTAGACGACCACAATAATTAAAATATTTGAAAATTTACTATGCCCAAAACACGAGTCATGGCAGCACAGTAGGGACCATTTAACACTGAGTAAGTGAATGGGCAGCAGACAAAGACAATACACTACATGTTAAATACCACTGGAACTATGCTATGAAGCTAGAATTTAGATAATCCAAAACTGTCATTTAGGCAGGCATCCAAACCAGAATTTAGAAAAACCTTAACTTACTATAGCCCAAAACACACACAAGGTATGCCTCACAGTTACTAAAAAAACGCTAAACTGACCCATAATTAAAAGCTGCAACCACGACTCACCCTTTTACAAACTCCAACATTTCCACTGTTCAATCAACCACACAAATTAGTTACAATGTCTCAAAGTAGCCTCATCCAAGGATGAGTAAACTGGCACTTTAGCTCATCGTGCAATTTTACAATTTGCTTACCAGACATCGACCCGATGATCTTCTTCCAGGTGTTGAGATTGTAGAATGAGACTATGTAAAGAGTGCTGCAAAAGGCGTGCACTCACATAAATAAACTAACTCCTTACTAAGGAGGGGTAATTAAGGGAGGGAATTGAGGGGAAGAAAAAGGAGAGGAGCTGAGTCGGCCAAAGAACAGGCCACCCAACAGAAGAGCAAATAAAGACGAAGCATGTGGCGGCGCGTTCATCACAGACTAATCACTTGCTATATAGATGAATGGATAAAGGTTCCGCATGTAACATCGAGGGCATCTGTGGCTTCAATAATTTGAGGCGATAATTCTTGGCGATCCCAGAATTGTTAGAGGAGTCGGCAACAATAATTTTTAATGAGGCTGTACCTTCGGAGATTAATCGTCTTTGGTATTCCCAATATCTATCGATAGACCATGTGATGTTGTGTCCTAAAGAGCCCTCGATTGGAGTAGTGATTCCGATTTTGAGGACTGGCCATCTCACATGTTGTCTGGAGTCACCATAGAAACCCCCACCCCTAAATCCGAGCTTTGGTGACCTCTCTCTGAGAATCATGAGTTAGCAAACACTAAAACTTGATGCCTGCTTCTTATAGCAATATACCAAACACAATACGACTCATCCTAATGTCCTTCAATAACCTAAGGAAAAGACTCCAAGATTGCTAACAGGATGTGATATCAGGAAGGGACATTAATGCTACTTTGTTTCCAGAATGTTCCTGGTCTGCCCTTCTTTCTCTACTAAGGAGTATTAAACCCTGAGAAAATGTTAAACCCAGCACATCGTTTTCCGAGTGCACATCGAATCGTTTCAACCCAAGTGGACGATTCCTGCACATAAAACTAAGAGCATTCAAAATGGCTACGTGACACATCAGCCTCCTCGAAGCACCCGGCAGACAGAGTATCGCCACATTGCCGAAGATGGCCGAGCGCCGCCAAGCGCCCGAGACCATATACCGAGCACACAAGGGTAGTTCTCCCACCCAACTCGCTCCAGGCAGACATCACAGGGGGACGTCATGCCTCCCATGCTGACCTGGCATGCACCTATCCATGAGCCAGATACAAGGTTTTGCACAGCCGAGGTCGGGTAGCTCGCATCAGAACTTCGTGTGCTGGGGGTTAACTACTGACTTAGGCCCTCTCCAAGAGCTTCTAGTTCTTCAACAACCACCAGTGGCTGCTGCCACCACCTTCCAGAGACTTCAACACCTTCTGGTTTTCGCTTAGCACCAGAAGCCTTTGCCTGCTGAAGACATAGACCAGTTACACTTACAGTTACACTTCCATTGCCGATCCTCCTGGGTCGACGACCACCATTACTTGCTGGTAGTGGCCCCCGTAAGCTAGTGTCTTTTCTAGACAACCCCCTTAGGTAAAGTTGCATAAGTTATATTTTAATTACCCCTTGAATCTTAAGTAGTCTTAGGAGCGGGTCACCTCCACCCATTATCTTGCATAGCCCTACTGCTCCCACACAACCTACTTGGTTTATGTACGAGTCACCTAGTATTTATTGTTTCAATAAATTCATTACCATATCCAAGAGTACTTTGTCCTAGGAGCAAACCCACAACTCCAGGGGTGAGAACTAGTTGCTCACACTGTTTGGAGCCAGGAAACGCACCATCAGCCACTGTCGGCATACAAGTTAGCTAGGGCTTTCGTCAACTGCTGGCAGCTACTGAGGGATATTGAGGCTGTTATATTTATATGCCATTCAACACCAGACATGGGACTAAGAGCGCGGTACAGAAGTCGGAGCTTAGTAGTGCCAAGCAGGTGTGTGCAGCCAAACTCGTCGCTCCAAGAATCGAGACACCACGGGGTCAAGCTCAAGCTGCTCGACATGCAGGGAGACCATCTTCACCAATTGGGAGATTTGTTTTGCATTCTACCCCAACTAGGACAGGCAGTGGATAACATCTATTGGTTCAGGCTCTGTTCACTGGGAGTGAATCCAGACTCGGGATCGCCAACCCGAATTTCGGCATCTGGGAAGGCATCGAGTGGAATCGCCGGCACCTGACTGAACACTACCACAGCTACACAACCTCCAAGATCCGGAAGCCAATGGAGACCAACCGGCCATCCTACAGTGCCTCTGCTACTCCGCAGGAACCAAGTACATCAAACACAGGTAAGTCGATGTGGCCCCAGAGGGCCAGTGTTCCAGTTCGGCATATTGCCAGAACGGGCGGAACCAGATTGTGCACCTAGCCAACAGGCAACACGGCCAACTCTAGTGACTAGTAAAAGGGTGAACTAAATTCCTTAAATAAATGTACGACTGACTTAGCATAAACCCAAAAGCCACTTACTTGTATACAGGCAATTCAAGAGACACACATCATACTGAGAGTTCCTTTATACACATAAAACTTGGCAATTAACAATAATGACATTTAATAAATATGCAGAGAGCTCAATTTAGAAGTTGTTGACAATCAAACATTGATGTTGTCCCCAGGGATGGTGGGTACCCAAATAGAATCCACTCAGAACCATCAGAGTGGTCTCTTTTCGAGCATCAGATATGCAAGTCAATTGCAACTAGGGGCGATTGTGGATGAAGAACCAGGACGACCAATCAAGTCCAAGCAAACCTCCCACTCCTCGTCAGGGCTCATGATGACAGTGGCGAAGGTGGCTCGTT
Organism: Dryococelus australis; assembly: GCA_029891345.1. Lineage (NCBI taxonomy): Eukaryota > Metazoa > Arthropoda > Insecta > Phasmatodea > Phasmatidae > Dryococelus > Dryococelus australis. The sequence continues at coordinate 14,514,714 of CM057008.1, read as the reverse complement.
TCGAATTGATAGGAAGACAGGAATCATGCAAAAAAAAAAACCAGGGGATTAGAAAAAGGAAAATCAAAACAATCAAACAAACCAACTTAGACAGGAAAAGGTCAAAGGAAACAAAGTGGCAACAATACTCATCTGAACATCAAAACTGCAGGTTCAAACAAAAATGATCAATAATAAATATTGTTGTACATAAGGCTTTACATGAGTGACATGATCTTCCCTTAATAATCTATTGGCGCTGGGCGACACTAGGCTTACCTTATTTGGTGCAAGAAGCTTTGGTATGAACTTTGGTCTGAGCTTCCCTGTGGGAAAGAACCAGGAATCCTTTTTTAAAGTTAACCGGTAATATACCCTGGTCCAACTTCGCCATTGACCTGCAACTGTGTTGCACGAAGCTTGCGGTGGACCTCCTCAAGCAAACAGTCCTTGTCAGCATCACTAAGACAGGAAGGAAAGGAAGGGATGATCGAGATATTTTAATAATGTACGACTAAGAGGGCGCTCAAAGGAATGGAGTGAGGGTGGAACTTTCGTGGAATCCTGTAAAGAAGTGTTGAATCCCTCATTTATAAAATCCAAGTCTTAGTCCCAAAAGGTATGATCCTGATTATAAAATTGGGTAGACAGGCCTTAAAATATTCATTGAAACATCAAACTTGGTTGCCATTATGATAATGTGGATTGGAGGTAAAATGCATAATGGCCCAGCGAAAACACATATTTTTAATAATGTCGGGGGTGTAATATTTAGCATTGTCAGTAACTATTACAACAAGGGTACTGAAAACCTTCCACACCTGATCAGTAAGAACCTTGCCAATCGATGATGCGTTCTTATTTTTCAGCGGCAACAAGATGGCAAATTTGATGAAGGTATCCAATAAAATAAAAATTCAAATATTACCCTTCTTATTTCTAATTAAAGGACAAAAAATTTCTAAAGGCACAGTGATCCAGAGTGCCTGAGGAATCAGTGTGACAACCTGCCCTACATTTGCACATTGAGTCTAATTACAATTCTGACACAGATCGCACGAGCGTACAAAATCTGACACGTCGCCCCTAATGTTGACCAGGCAAAATTAACTGCAATTTTGTTGAAAGATTTTCTGACCCCTAAGTGTCCTCCAAATACAGAATCATGAAAGTAGGACAACACCATGGACCTCAATGAAATGGGAACAACGATTTTACATGCATGGCCACTCTTACCCATAAAGTACTAGATTCCATTGTTCAGCACATACCAAACTACCACATCATTATTCAGGTCACTCAGTACCTGGAGACAGAAAATGTAATTGCCTTGAGCCAGTTGCATCTTGACGAAAAATTCAGGGAAACCATGATTGATGTTAAGAAAGGCCGTAAGTTCCACCAACTCACCTGTTTCAAAATCGGCCGGGTCGTATATTCTCGACAGGGCATTGACCACCTAATTTTCTTTGCCTCTGACATCAGGGACCTTAAATCGAAAACGAGAAAGGCGGAGGACCTGGTTATCAATTTTCCCACCTGGTGGGAATGGTAAAATCCCTCCAAAAAAGGTTAAAAAGGACAAATCAGCCCGAACTAAGACAGAGTACAGTTGAGCGGTACAAAGTCGCGAGAGCGGTGTACAGGCGCAAGCTCAGAAAGAAAAGACGGCAGGCTTGGAGAGAGCTTGTTATGGATAGGGGAAACAAAGACCCATGGGGCCTGATATACTGGATGGTAACAGGTAAAGTAAGAAGCTCAGAGGAGCTACCAGCACTCGAGGCTGATGGAGGTCTCTTGCAGTCCTTTGAAGAGATCACAAGGCACATGTTGAAAGTCTTGTTGCCGGATGATACTCAGATTGCAGAAATAGAGTAACACCTCCAGATATGAGTAATGCAGGATATGGTTATGAACACGGAAGAAACAGCACCCTTCTTCCTAGAAGAGCTGAACAATATTCTCAGGTAGACAAAATTGAAGAAGGCCCCAGGAAAAGGATCCTTCGATCATATCCGAGGATATGGGAAGATATGCTGGCATTGTTCAATAACTGCCTGAAAATGGGTATCGTCCCCAAAGAGTGGAAGAATGCTCTCCTTATAGTGATCTATAAGGGAGGAGGGAGAAACCCAAGAAAAGCAAAGTCATACAGACCAATTACGCACTTGTCAGTGATGGGGAAGACGGTAGAACGTCTCATCAACAAGAGGTTGATGGAATACCTGGACGTTGTCCAAGGTACCCATCGAAAGCAGTATGGCTTTATGAAAGGCAAGGGCACTGAAATGGAAGTCATGGACATGGTCAATCAAGTGACAACCTATGAACAGACCTATGTGCTAGTGGTATACCTGGATATATCGGGGGAGTTCGACAATGCGTGGAGGCCGGAGATTCTGTGGCAGTTACACTAGTTGGAGTGCCCCAGGAACATTTTCGGGATTATACAGCACTTTCTGGTGGGAAGAATGTTGGTAATCCACAGGGAGGAGAAAGTGCTGATTAAGGGTTGCCCCCAAGGGTCTGTGCTCGGACCTATACTATGGAATGTGATCTTCGAGGGACTGCTGAGGCTGGACCTCCCACATAGCTGCATGATTTATGGATGTGCTGATGCCGGACTACTTCTGATTCCAGCCTGGACTAGGAGCGAACTTCAGGAGAAGGTGGAGAGTGCCCTCCAGAGAATAGACCAATTGCCCAAAAAATTCAAACTGGAGTTCTCGATAGAGAAGACCAACTGTAACCTGTTGAAAGGCAACTCAAAGCGAAATCCTATTGTCAGGTTTAAGAACAGGGTAGTAAAGAAGGTACAGGAGATGAAGTACCTTGAAGTCATTTTGGAGGCTTGTCTTGCATTCCATGGTCACATGCGCTATGCAACAAATAAGTCGGTTGTGATGTTCAAGAAGCTGAGGGCTGTGGCACCTGCGAACTGGGGTTTCGGCTTCCAGATGCTGAAGCTCATGTACATATCTGTTTTTCTGCCCATCATCATGTGTGCATGTGGAATGTGGTTCCCAGAGGCAGAGAGAGTCAATGGAAAGAGGAGGTTTATTAGTACACAGAGAGCAGCACTGATGGGGATCACCAAGGCCTACAGGACGACTTCCAATTATGCCCTACAAGTGGTTGACAGGTAAGTCCCACTAGATCTCCTAGTGATAGAGAGAGGAGAAATTGCCAGAAGGAAACGTGAGGTCCTTCCCCCCGAAGAACTGAAGGCAACAAAGGATGCTACCTTGAGAACATGGCAAATTAGATGGGCAAACTCGGATAAGGGTAGAACCACTTATGCCATATTTCTGGATGTCTGGGAGAAGCTGCGGTTGGGGAAGTGGCTCTTGATAGGGACTACTCAGCACAGTTCTTGACCAGACACAGAAACTTCAGGCAGAAGTTGTCCTCATTTGCATTGATTGACCATCCTGACTGCATGGTGTGTGGGGTGCCAGACACCCCCACCCACGCAGTACAGTGCCCTAAGATAGAAGATCGTCGCTTGGAATTAGAGGGGATACATGGACCCCTCCGACTCCGGAACATGCTCAGGAGAGGAACTTAGTGTCTGAGGTGCTGCAGTGCCTCATGTTAATAGGAAAGAGAAAAGAGGAGTTGCAGTCTGAGCTGTGTGATTGGTGACAGTTCTGAGGACGGGGATGATGTTAACGACCATAATATCTGAACACATATTCCCCAAAGTGCTGGTACTAAATGAATGAGAGGGAAGCTCTCTCACCTCTCATTCAAGACAAGAAGCAGTTCCTGTCCAGGGACAGAACACTTACAGTTCAGGATACCAGTGAGGGAAGGGGATCAGAAAGGGGTCCGCAGTCACCCCTCCCGACTGCTGTCTGACGAAGGAAGAAGCGAGCAGAAAAAGGGGGGTGAGCTGTCCAGTCCAAGTCTATAATGTGAGGTATAGACCTGAACTAACAAGGAGACTATAGCCAGGGAAAAATGGAAAAGGTAGAAGATGGATGACCATGTGAATGGAACCCAGTGGTATTCGTTCAGGAGGGCTTTGCCCGCTTGTCCGAAAACATGAATAAGCTCATAACAGACAACAGGTGAACGGTCTTCGCCATGAACCATGCCAGAGAGATATGGGAAACGGTGGTACCTATGGAGGAGGACAGAACTTTGCAGTCGAGGGAAACCAAGTGCACAGGGAAGTATTCCTCCATAGGTAACTTGCTAGAAGGAACGAAGCAGCCCCTGTTACTGAGAGAACTGTGACTATCAACTGGCCGAACGAACGAAACATGGTGGATGCGGCCATGCAGGCTTGGCCTGTAGGAGCACACCCGGACAAGCCACTGTAGTTGTATGATGAAATCGTATGAGGCACGTACCTGTCAAGATTATAAGAACCCAACACTCTGATGGCAGCCCTGGACATGGTAATCAGGCAGATGGATGAGGGAGACAAGATTCTCTTCCCCCAAATGGCAGCAATAGACAGGCTCGTCGTTGCCCAGGCGGGCATACCAACCGAAAGAGACGCACTCCTGAGCTTGCTCAGAGAGTGGTACTGGTGAAGAGGTGAAAGATTCTGAGAGTCAGAGATCTTGAAGGATGCCATATGTACACACAGGAGGTGTACCTTTGACTACAGTAAGCCCTTCATGGGGTACACTGTGGTCTGGTGTTAGTCCTTCTTCCCAGTCGGTATTCTAAACTAACCAGAGCCAGTCCCGAAAGAATAGCAGTTTTCCCCTGTGGAAAACCAGTCCGAGGGAAGAATTCTGCAGCTGCACCTGACTAAGGTTTGGAAGAACAAGAAAGGGGAGAGTTACCACCAAAACAAGATCCACATCCCTCTTCCTCCCCCTCCCTCAAACACTGATAACGATAATACCCAGATTTGTCGCCTTTCTCTGGATGGGACTTAGTCTCAATCAGGGAATAATATATGACGACAAGATAGACGGCAACAGTACGTGAGAACGGAAGAACAACCCACAAAATGAAGGACCAGACACAATGAGGTCTCCAGCAGGTTGTATTGAATGGATTTGTGTGCAAATGACAACTGTACCGAATGACTGCAGTGTGGTTTGACTATGTCCTTTGCACCAGGGGCGAGGTGGCGGGGAATAATTCTGGTTACCCGTCGTTCCCCAAAACTAAGTCCATGTACCATCGAGCACACTGGGCCTCTATTGCAGATAATGGGGCACCATTATGCTTAATTTTAATGCGAAAGGACAAGCACGGACACTTTAGTTAGTTGTGTGAGTTAGTAGTTTAGTGTAGTGTATTTTTCGGACAGCATGGCAGTTTCAAAAATTGCAACCTTCCCGTTGGACCCTGAAGATCAAAGAGCAGATTTAGCTTTTTCTTTGCGGGGGTTAATGTAAAGACTATAAGGTAGTGCTCTAAGTATGACCTTTTAATAGGCATTGGCCACCTAGAAGGGAGGATGGAGAGGCCAGTGCCGGTTCCACTGGGAACTTTGGTGGGAATGGTTGAGAACCCAACTCAAGGCTTGGTTATTTGTGAACAAGTCACATTCATCAAGCTCTATGTACGAGGCGAACTTTTTTAATCCGAAAATATATGCTAAGGATTTCTTTTTGTAGATTACTAACTTCCTCTCAGTATCAGTAAAACTGCAACTGGCAAAAGCTACAGGCGCCCAACACAACTCAGACTGCTGGATCAAAACTGCCCCTAAAATGAGAGAAGAAACATCCACTTGGAATATACATCAGCACGTAAAATCCGGAAGATGAAGCACCAGCGGAGACACTAACTTGTCTTTAAGCAGAGAAAAGGTCGACTCCTGCTCCTCACCCCACTGGAATTCTACATCCTTTTTAAAGTACTTTTGAAGTGCTACTATTTCAGAAAGATGACCAATAAACCTGGAGTAATAACCTAAAATACCAAGAAATTTCTGTTCTGCCTTTAGAATTTTCGGGCGAGTAAAATTCAATGTGGGGTCCACATGGACGGGGTCGATCATCAAGTTTCCGTCACAGAGAAAATAATCCAGAAACTTCACTTGACTTTGTCTGGATTCACAGTCAGACATACTTCTCGCATTTTAAGGCTGAGATGTCATAAGTTGTGACTCAAGGTCATCTCTATAAACAATAATGTAATTTATATAATTAAAGACAAATTTAAACTTAAATCTGGACACGACAAAATTCAATATTCGTGACAAGGCTTGAGTGCCAAGATTGGAGCTCATGGGAATACGAGTCAAGTCATATTGACTCCAAGGTATACTGAAGGATGTGCATATTCTACATGAAGGATCAAGTAAACACGAAAACTATTGTTCAGATATAGGACGGAAAACACTTGGTCTCTACCCAGGTGCTGCATGGCACAATCAATGGCGGGTAAAGGAAGGGGATCCTTATGAAATGTTTCATTCACTAGGGAATGGTTAACCACCAATCGGTATTTGTCACTATCCTTCTTATGCACCAAGAATCCCCACCAACAATATTCCGAGGTAGAATGGACTATCACACCAGCTTCCAGTAGTTTATGAATCATTTCTGGAATGCTTGCAGTTTGGGAGAGGGGTATTTGAAGTGAAAATCCCAAACTGGAATGTTGTTGGTTAACGAAAATTTGTAAGGGGGAATGTCGTACTTTCCTATGTGAGGAGAGATAATGTCACTAAATTCTTCCCTGTGATGATTCAGATGCACTTGAAACTCATGGTGAGAACTAATGCTATGCACCAAAGGAGAAGACACCTCTGGAACAATGGCAAACCTGCAAGATTCGGAGGAAACCAAAATGACTAATACTGCTCGTCGAGGTTAACAGATGCCCTGGTCTTTACTAAAAATTTGAACCCTAAAATCACACCATGAGACAATTCATAAAAAACCCAAAACCATCTACCGATTTTAAAGTGAAGATTCATCACTAAGGCACTCGACGATTTCTCTATTAGCGAAACACAGACATTTCACGGTAGTACTAATGACGCCCTTGGAAATGATCTTAGAATCCAGCAACTTCTAAAAAAAAAAAAAAAAAATCAATACGCAATACACAATGGGTAACCACTGTGTCAACCAAGGCAGAAAAATTTTGCTCCCCACAAGTAATCAACATTGTACACCTCCTACCAGTGCAAAGAGCTTTGATTTCAACACGACTGGAAGGCCCAGATGCATTTCCAGTCACATTTCGTTTCCCATCTTTTGGCAGGAATTACGCATGTGCCCAAGCTCACCGCATGAGAAAAATTCTCTTTCTAACATAGAACACCTGCTGAGCTAATAATCTCTAGCTGCATGACCTACTGTAGCACAACTACTGCAATGTACTAGAAAATGGCATTGCTCCACATATACTGTATATTGCACAGGCAACTTGCCAGATCGGATTTACTATCCCAGTCGGCTCGCACGGGAGGGTGGATGCAAACACGATATTCGCTGGATGCCACAAGGCGACCTTGAACCTCAAATGACTGCTGATGCAGCTCGCGAAAATGACATGGCATGGAAACAAGTGTGCATTTTGCACGTACACGGGGGCCAAATTGTTAATGATGACATTGGCTTATTCAGATTCACTCATTTGAAGACATGAAGCATCCTCATATGTGCAGATAGAAACTACGAACTCATATATTGGCTCACTAACAGAGGGAACAAAGCCTGAATTATATGTATTTAAACATATTAAAAGGTACCACATTCTAAGAACATAATATTCCCCATGGAGTAGTTGTAATACAGATCCTTCACAAGTGATAGCAATAGCATTTAACAAAGTGTCCTCTGAACTCAGATACAAAGGTACTGAAAAATTGCAAGATGTGAACAGGTGCTACGGAAGTCAGTGGCGAAACACATTGCAGGGAAAACATAAAAAGTTAATCGATTTTAGGAGGCTTAGTGGTGACACTAACAAAGATTGTTCGTACAGAGGGTGGCGCCAACGGACACTGCTTATGTCAACAGCAGCACGGTGTAACTCCGCCAAAGTCAAGACCTCTTCCACATCGCATTCGAGGAAGTCGCAAAGAAATTTGATTAACTCGTCCCTATCCAAAGTGTAGATAAATCCCACCTTGGCCATTGCAGGAAACAAATAGGCAGATATGGGATACATGTAGCAGAGTGGCGCAGAATTATTTGTGCCGAAGCACTAATAATACAAAGAAGTTACTTTCAGGCTATATATTTTCTGTATATTTTGCAAACAGCACCATAGTCCTCTTGACACCAAAACAGTTAAACACTGAGAAAAAATTACAAAAAGAAAAACAAATGTTGATATATACATATATATGTATGTGTACTAAATTGTTTACATGCAATCTCATGCGAATCGCTCATTAAGCAACAAATATTGAAGTAATATAAAACATTTAATAAATTGTAACAATATCTAGTGGACTAGAAAATAGCAAATCTTACAGAAAAACTATATTACTCAATACAGGCAATGAATATCAAATAACCCATAAACAAGCAGAGTAATATTAAAATGTGACAAATATAAATTATTAATTAAATGACTAGAAAGGGCTAGAGTATTGCGAGTCATGGCAATACAGTAGGAACCATTTTAAATGGAGTAAGTGAATGGGCACCAGACAAAGACTGCATGTTAAAAACAACTGGAAATAAAGAGTTAAGCTATAATTGAGCTAAGCCAGCTACAATTTACGCAGGCGCCAAACCAGAAATTAAAAAACTCTAACTTACTGTTAGCCCAAAAAAAAAACACAAGCTATGACACACTACTAAGAAACCCTAAAATGACCCATAGTTAAAATATGCGACCACGATTTACCATTTTACAAACTCCAACATTTCTGCTGCTCAGGCAACTATATAAATTAGTTACGGCATGCCAAGGCACCCTCGTCCTAGGATGGGTAAACTGCCGAATGATCTTCCAGATGTTGAGTCATCGAATGGTGACATAGCAAAGAGCGCTGCACAAGGTGTGCACCCAATTAAATAAAACAGTCCCTGACCAAGGAGGGGTAGTCAATGGAAGGAACTGAGAGGTCTACAAAGGAGAGGAGACGAGTCGGCCAAAGAGAAAATGACCTAACAGAAGAGCAAGCAAAGACGACGATTGTGGCGGTGCCACCATCGCAGGCTGGTCACTTACGATATAGCTAAACGAATAAAGGTTCCTCATTTAACATGAAGCGCATCTGAGGTTTCAAGAATTTGAGGCAGTAGTTCTTGGCGATTACCATATTCTTCTGACGTTTTCCTGTAACGAAAAAAAAAAATTAGACTGCCAGTATCAGTATGCACAAACTATACGAAAAATTCCATGCAATGATATACACTTTAAACTAAAACAATGGACACAAGGGGTAAATTATATGCATAACCAAAATAGTTTTCTTCATCTTCTGCCCCTTTTTTTAAATCAACGCTTTGGCCCATTTCGATTTTTTATTTTTTATTTTTTTTTATATTTTTTTTTATAGAAATTTTAAAGCTTTACTAAGAGGTGATATGTTAGGCATTTCACATTGTGAGATTAAAAATTTCAATCATATAAATAATACTTACTTTCCCAATGCATAGAACGTCCAATAGCTTATAGGTGCAATGCTAAAGTGCTAACTACTAGTTTGCTTACAAGCTGAGCAAAGATAAACAAGCATCTGTACTGTACAGGACTGACAGCCAACATAGCCTTCAAACTGTTAGACATACACTTTCAAATAGTGGTTTTTATTCTCATCTGAGATAACTTTTAATGTATTACTTGCAATAAGCAAATCATACATATAATTAATTTTTGTATTTCTCCTATCAATATAAACACAATAAAACCATTAATATATAAAAATATGAATGTTTGCCTTTAGGAGTGATTCCAACATGCCACGGTTCATGTAAATTGTTTTACATCAACAGAAAGTGTGTAAGAACCCTTAATGTTATTTTTTTTTTTAAATAAGGATTAAATCAATCATTCCTTATAGTAGTTATAAAATAACAGTACTGCTGCGCCTCGAAAGTTTCCATTTCCCCCTCAAAACTGTCCAAAATTTTCCCCAAAAGTGGCAAAATTACATCTACCCCCAGAAATCTGGGATTCTCGACTGCATTGTCTTGCATTCTGGTCAATTTCTGCTGATGACTCCCCAATGTGGGTTATGACGATTTATTGTTTGAGAGTGGTGAGGGGTTACCGAACATTCATGCTCTATCATTCCATGTCAGTACCGTCTATCATGCCTGAAGAAAGTTCAAGTTCATTGCTCTGTCATGCATCTCATCTCACTCCATCATACCGAATGATCCACCTTCACACTCTTGCATTCTGGCTGTGTGAGCTTGTCTCTGGTTCCCCCGATCGCTTAAATATTGTTTACTACCGAAAGTGCACACTTCACACTCTTGCATTCAATGCATGTGGGGTGTCATCCATCTGGAATGTCGCTACTTCATGCTCTTTCATTGCGTCCTACCATATATGTTCAATATACTCCTTTACCTGGCATCCTAATAGAGACAATACTCATGCTTTGTAATTCTAACATTGTTTTCTCATATTCCTTACGGGATCCTTACACCTGGTATCCTGGCAGGGACCAATCTTTAGAATATTCCTTACTACTGAAAATGTGCACTCCATGCTCTTGTCATTACAATGGGGCTATCTTATATTCCTTCCAGCATCCTTTCACCTGGCATCCTGGTGGGGACCAATGACTTGAATATTCCTTCCTACTGCAAGTGTGCACACCATGTTTTGTGATTCCAATGAGATCCACTCACCCGGCATCCCAGCAAGGACCGATCACTTGAATTTGCCTACCTACTGAAAGTGTGCAACTTATACACTATAATTCCTAGGGGGTTTTTCATATTTCTTCTGGATTCGTTCACCTCACATTCCAATGGGGTCGAGACTCATGTTCTGTCGTTCCAAAGGGGTTTTCTCATATTTCTTCCAGAATCTGTCGACTTGGTGTCCTAACACAGTTCCGAATACCATTATCGGATTACACACTTACCAGACAATAAACTCATCATCATCGCATGAAAACCTGACATCCTGGTGGGGGACAAATCTCATACTCGATCACTCCAAGAGGATCCCATCACCTGGCATCCCAGTGGGGACAAGTCCCATGTTGTGTCATTCCAATGGGGTTTACTCATATTCCTTCTGAGATCCTTCCACCAGGCATCCTGGTGGGGACCGATCAAAGGCATATTCCTTTCTACTGGAAGAGCACGCTTCACACTCTTGCATAATGATTAGTGTTATTCCTGCTCTATCATTACAATGCTATATTATCTCGCCTGTTCTACCCCTTGGAGAGGCTGTCTCATATTCCTTCCAATAGCCTTTATTGTCTGTCTCTCACCTCCCACATTATATCTCTTGGTTATGCATGATATACCACCCAGTGTCCTTTATATTCCCGTTTCTCTCGTCACCTAGTTGCTATCCCCCAGCAGGTTTTATCATATTCCTTCCAGCATTATCTATCACCATGCACACCATCTGCTGGAGGCAACAATCAATAATGACTGACACCAGTTAGCTGCTGCAGGCAGCCATCATGAATGCCCACACCCACTGCCAGGAGTACCAGGATTTGTTTCAGTTGTGTGAACTCAAAAAATGCAGGAAGCATGCAGGTTATGCTTGGATCACCAGCCCAACACTCCAACTGTGCTACCACCATCACATGGAAAGTGTTAGGAGAAGAAATAGCATACATATGTGCATCGGTCTATGCACACGACAGGCATTGTAGGGTTAGGGAAAAAAATAAAGGAAATGAAAGCAATGGCCTACACACTAACTAGACAATAAACTTGTCATTGCGAGCTGACCATGTTTTCTAATACTCCTCCTGGACTCGGCTATGCTACTGAAGTCATTTGCAAATATGCTGGGGCTTGGGAGCTGGGAACGAACTGGCATACTCACAGGTTTTCTCACATTCCTTCCAGGAAAATGATCGAAGGTCCTAAATACACATATAGGCATAGTTGACAGTAATTTACGAACCATTTAACAGATAGTCACCAAATGCATAACATAGGCACTACTCATGATAACAAAAAGGACCAAAGGGCAAGTATGACCTAAGCACATTATAAGCATAGTTGAGTGTTATTCCCGAATCTGTTAACATAAAGTCACCAAATTCATAACATAGGTATCACACCCAAAAACAATGAAAAAACCAAAGCATGAAATATTCCCTAAGCACACTTATAAGCATAGTTGGGTTTATTTGCCGAAATGTTTATAATATAGTAACCACATTCATAACATAGGCATTACCCCCGACAACAAAAATTGCCAAAAGGTCAATTCTGCCCTAAGCATACTAATAAGCATAGTTAGTTGTAATTTCCGAACACTTTAAGTTATAGTCACCAAATTCATAACATGGGCGTCACACCCAAAAACGAAAAGACCATAGATTAAAGTAATACCCTAAGCACACTTATATGCATAGTTGGCTGTAATTTCCGAATCTTTTAAGATAGTCACCCGATTCATAACATCGGTATTACCCCAACAACGAAAAGGACAGAAGGATCAAGTAGGCCCTGAGTATAGTTATAAACATAATAGGCTGTAATTTCCGAACTGTTTAACATATAGTCATCAAACTCATAACATAGGCAACACCCCAACAATGATGAGGACTGAAGGGTCAAGTATAACCTAAGCATACATATAGGCATAGTTGAATGTAATTTCCAAACTGTGTAAGATATAGTCAACATATTCACAGCATAGGCAACACCCCCAACAACAAAAAGGACCTCAATGTCAAGTATGACCTAAGCACACTTATAATCATAGTTGCTGTAATTTACAAACCCTTATTAAATAGAGTCACAAAATTCATAAAATAAGCATCACTCCTAAAAAAAGGGTCGAAGGTTAAAATATGTTCTAAGCACACTTATAAGCTTAGTTGGCTGTAATTTCCGAACCATTTAAGATATAGTCACCAAGTTCATAATTTAGGCATCAACTCCGACAGCAAATAAGGATCATGGGCTCAAGTATCTCTCAATTACACTTATAAGCATAGTTGGCTGTAGTTTCCAAAGAAATTAAGATCTATATTCACCACCTACATGTAACGGAAAATTGATATAAGTACTTACCACCCAAGCATCGGGTGCTTACATTGTGTGTTAAACACAGCTAGACAAGACCAGGTCGTCCTGGTCAGTACAACAGAATAACAAATGATTTTCTTATGAACCGACTGAAAGGAAATTATCAAATTCAGAGTGCAGCCATCACTCACAATGCTAGCAGCAGAACACATCCAACCCAGCCATCGTTGCATGATCAACTTACATAGTGAGAATCTGTAAGTTAGCCCAGGCACTAGGCAGTCGACTCCTAGCACAGGCACTATGCAGGGAACGCCAAGTCGAAGGGATGACCCAGAACACTAGCCGAGATAGTGACAGCAAGATGCATCAGGGCTCCAGGGTGGCAGATCAGCCTAGTTATAAAGTAAAAGGTAACAATCTATTTCATTTTAAATGCTATACATATACAAAAATAAATAAATATGTATACATATTATATATTATATTATATATATATAATTCGTTATTCGAGCACATGCCATTAATAGTGCTAGAAATGTAAGTACGTACGAAAAAGCATGCATTTAGTCAAGCAAGAGCGACGACACTGCTACACACCGAGGCAAACAGATTTAAAAAGCAGAAATAGTTATACACATTTACCAACCAATGCATATTGTGCACATATGGAGCTGTGTTTGTTATGTTAGAGGAAAAAGTTTCCATTGTGAAGTGTGGGAATGGTAAGATCAACGCCGATACACACCTATGAAAACCGATACAAAAACACAATGTAAAGTAAAAAACTTAAAAGTATATCATTTCTTCTCCACACCTCCCATACGATGGTGGTCGCATGGGTCAGGGTGCGAGCTGGCGATCCAAGAGTAGTGGGAACCATCCTGCGCACCTCCTGCACTTTTTGCATTCACACACAACTGAAACATCTCCCAGCTCTACTGATGGTGACTGTGGGCATTCAAGTTGGCCGCCTGCAGCAACTGACTGGTGGTAGTCATTAATGATTACTGCCTCTAGTAGACAGTGTCGATGGTGATGGATGACATGAAAAAACAAGACAGGAGATTAGAGAGAACAAATAATGGAGAATTGGTGGAATATGAAAAACCTGCTTAGGGGTATCATGTGGGATGCAAGAAAGGGGGAAGATATAGGCGACTGGAAGTATATGTGACATCCTCAAGGGATATAATGTGGGAGATGAGAGAGAGACAATATAAGGTATTGGAAGGAATATGAGAAAATAAAATCCCTCCAAGGAATAGAACAGGCGAGAATAATATACCATCAGAGTGATAGAGCAGGAGTAACACTAATCGTCATGCAAGAATGTGTAGTGCACACTTTCGGTAGGAAGGAATATTCAAGAAATTGATCCCTGCTAAGACACCACTGGAAAGGATCATGGAAGAAATACGAGAGAACAATATTGGACTCACAGAGTGTGAGAATTGCCCCCACCGGGATGCCATGTGAAAGGAGTGATGTGAACACATTCGGTAGAATGGGATGCAAGAGTGTGAAGTAGCGATGACCCAAATGGACGCAATCCTACACATGCAGAATTGAAGAGCGTGAAGTGCACACTTTCGGTAGGAAGGGATATTGAAGTGATCAGGGGCACCCGGAGACCACCACACAACCGGAATGAAAGATCGTGAAGTTAGGTCATTCGGCAGATAGGAGTGAGATGAGATGCATAACAGGGCAATGAACTCGAATGATCTTCCGGCATGATGGATGGTGCTAGCATGGAATGACAGAGTGTGAATGTTCAGGTAACCCCTCACCCCTCCCAAAAATTAGTCAAAACCCACATTGTGGAGTCATCGGTGAAAAATGACCAGATTGCAAGAGCACGAAGTCGAAAATCCATGCTAGTTGTCTGTAGAGGGAAATTCTTTTAGTTTTGAGGGAAGTTTTGGACTTTTCTGAGGGAAAAATAAATTTTCGAAGGGAAAAAGGGAAAAATGGGGAAAAGTGACGTTATCCAAGCTGGTGGTCAAGAATACCTGATCCCCGCCAGGACGTCAGGTGCAACAGACTGTCGTTTTATAACTACTCCTTGGGTAAATTTCTAATTTTTTTAAATCATGATTCATATATGGCACAAACTTGTTGACTTTCTTAATTCATATCTTGTTTAGTACTGATTTCCTGTTGAACGCCAGCAATGCAGTGTCACACTTGCTGTACCATCTCTGTTTTTCTCCCAAAAAATGTAAGAAAATTTCCAAAAACGTTTTTCCTTTTTTTTTCTTTTTGTTATATATTTGAGCACATGGCAACATGTGTTGACGTGTAGCGAGTACCTTAACTTTTGTTACCTCTATGAACTGATTTTGTAAAAAGTAAAAAGACATTCATTGTTTATTTTATTGCATTAATAATTTTTTCTTTAAAAGAATAAAGAAATGAAAAAGATTTCACAATTTCAACTAAACCATAATTGCTTGGAATTATATTTATGACTTCCAACAGATGTTTCAAGCACCCCAATTTTCCTAGCTTCCGCGACATTCCAGTACGTATTGTTACGTTACGCTGGTCTGCGTTGACATTAGCCTGTCCCGCTTGAGTGAGCGGAAGAGAAAGACAGGGAAGTTACATGATGTTGGGCGCAGAGTCACAAGGGATGTTCAAATGACAGGCAAACGATGATCCAAGAAGCGCATATCTTGTTACAAAAAGCGTACCGCTACGATAATCCCTCCGTGGCGCGCACTCCTGACTTTCAGGAATTGGAATTTGTGCGTTTATCTGAAGAGTTTTCTATTGGTTTTACTGCTCCTGTTTCTCTCATCGTAACTCGGGGTGCGGCGAACTTTCCAGATCAAGGTCGGCGCCTATAAAACTGCGAAGGGCCTCCGAGCCGGGAGTTGAGTGGACGAGTAGTTGGAGTTTTAGCGATAGACGGCGAGCGAAACGAGCGGCGAGAGAAGTGGCCAGCGGCAGGAAGATCTGCGACTGCGAGCATCGGCGCAGCGAAGGGTGCGACCAGCAGACTGGACTATTGCACTGGATGTGTGGGTGAAAGACATTACAAATGATGGCCAAAGACAGACTGAAAGAGTGTTAACGATAAGTATGATTTAATTGACTATAAACAAAGAGACAATAAGAAGGACGTTAATTATATTTGGAATAGACATTCAATATTGCGCTCACTGAGTAATATAGACAGTTAGTGTAGATGTATATGAATGCTATAAATAATAGCTATGTGAATAAATTAGAATCAAATTTAGTTCTGTTATTTATATTAAGACTCAGGAACTCAGGTAGGCTCCTCAGTTGTCTTGTAACTTTATTTTGCAGTTTAAGATACATTTTGTTACAGCATTAATAGGTTTAGGAAAACATTTGAAATTTTAATTGCCATCTATGACTAATTTTTGCCGCTTATTAACTTGCATTAAAATTTATATCTGTATCTATTACTCATACATCTCCTGCGTATTTCCGCACAGTAATTAGCAATTTTAGACTACATACAAGGAATGTTTCCGTGTTGACAAAATATGAGACGTGAATACACTATTGAGATGAACACTTGTGAGTTGCAAAATCGTCGTCAATTATTATATTTAATTCAACTGTAGCTGAATAATCACAGCACGTTTAATGCAGACGCATGTTTTTATTAATTGGTTTATCACTAACCACGAGTTGTTTATTTTCAGCAAACAGAATTACGAAGTAGGCCTATAGTGGTTTAGAAGTGGCTGGTAACACGAATTCTTTAACTAAGAGGAATTCTATTTAGCATATTCTAAGGCTTTTGAAATTGCTCTTGTGCAGCACAGTTCGAAATAAGATTGGCTTGTAACATTTTCAACAATTTGTATTAAATACATTTCCCTCGAAATATGCCTTTCTGGTAGCTCGTAACGTTATGATTTCATAAATGAAAGAAATGAAGAGAAGTGTTAGCAAAAAAAAAAGTAACGAAAATACTTAGAGTTGATGTAAGAAGTATAGGACGCTCTAAACATGTCTTCAGAGCTAATGAGGGTGACATAAGGTGGTATGGGAGCAGAGTCGGAATGTAAGAGCGGGGGAAACAGTACATCCCATAGAAATCCCACTTTCAGATACGATTTCCCTATACGAAAACCGGGGACTGACACCATCGGAGATCGAAACCGGATCGCTTCGTTGAGGTACAAGCACTGATATTACAGATCCCCCCCCCCCCCCCCATCCACATACCTTCACCTGCCTACGGCAATGTTACACGGCCGCTGGAGAAAAATTCTGTACCCCTTATGTACTAAACAATTTTATTCGAAATCGAAATAAGTTACTTTACTATATCACGTTACTTTGTGATAGGTATTTCATGAATGAAAATAATAATTTAAATAATTAAATAACCCTTCCCTGAATCCATCACATATGGATCTTTCTCACAGATGAAAATTAAATACAATACCATCTCGCTGTTGGGTCTGTTATAGGCTGTTCGCGGTAAAGTGAGTACTTTTGAAAGCCCTGCTTAAGATCTACTTGTATACACATTGTGTATTCCTCCGCCTTATGTAAAATTAACATTCCCATAGGCCTCATCGCTTTACTCTTGCGTCGGTCAAATGAATTTGTGAAATTATCAACAATGTAAATATTTTACAAAACTGCTCATTTTTACACTTCGATGCATTAAAAACATAAAGCGAAAGAAATAATTTTAAGTTATCACAAATGGTTACCTAACACTTTTTATTGGACGTTAAGGTATAGAACTACTTTCTATATATCGTTACCAACTTTACTGGGAGAATGTCACTCAGTGCGCTCATTAAACTGTATGCATGCAGGGGCAGCGACTTTTTTCTAAGGTTCGTTTCTAAAGTGCCCACTTAATCGTGAACGGCCTTTACGCACTTATACTCTTAAATTAAGAATTTGTAAATTACTGCTTACTCTGGTAATTCTGGAGAGCGTCCACCCCAAGCCCCACTGCCGTGGCTATCATGAAACTCTGCGACTGGTTTTTGTTCCTCTTCCTGCAGTATTGCAGCGCCATTTCCGCAAGTTGATATTCCTGTAATCACTGAAATATAAATGAAATCTTTCAAACTAACACTTTCACTTTAAAATAACATTTCTTCTCATTGGAAATTAGTCTGTAAATGATAAAATCATCCAAACCAAGACTAAAAACAAATAATTTGTCATACGTTTCACTTAAAATATTACTAAAGGCTGTTCACGGTAAAATGAACACTTTTAAAAGCCTTGCTTAAGATCTACTTGTATGTGTGTTGTGTATTCTTCCGCCTTATGCAAAAAATAACATTGCCATGGACCTCATCACTTTATTCATGCGTCGGTCAAACGAAACTGTGGAATTATTAGAAAAGTGTTTATTATACAAAACTAGTAATTTTTACACTTCCGTGCATTAAAGATACAGAAAGCTAAAGAAACAATTTAAGACATCACGAATGGTTACCTGGCATCTTTTATTCGAATTTAAGACGTGGAACTACATTCCATCCGTCATTACCAACTTTACTGGGCGCATGTCACTCGGCGCGTCTCTTAAAATATGTGCAGGCAGGGGCAGTGACTTTTTCCTAAGGTTCATTTCAATAGTGTTCGCTTTATTGTGAACAGTCTTTAAGCGGTTGGTCTTCATATACAGGGCGAGTCCTTTAAAAGAGGCGCCGTGGGGCATTTGTGTAACGGAGCGAGGGAATGAGGAAATACAGTCCAGTGCGACGACAAAATACCTAGAGTAGGTGCTGGAAGTGGCCGCCATTGACCTCTAAGTACTTTACATACACATACATAAATAGCATATAAAGCAAGATTTTATCATTTTTACTGTTGCACAAAAGAAGCTCGTGTTTTCAAACGTAAGTGTCAATCTTCAGGAAAGATATTTCATTATACCGTTACATAAACAAACATATACGGAAAAAAAAAGACAGCCAAAACCAAACCTTCCTCGCACCACACGGCCTTGTAAATGACTCCGGATGAACGAGTGACAAAACGCGCAAGTTTAGAAGGCTGAAATTTCATCCGTTCGTCCGTCAAAAGTTAAAGCTTGCCAAGGTTTCGACTGACAGGACGGAGAGAATTAAGGGGAATGGCGCACGAAAATGCTATATTTACATAACGTTTGTCGCAACTTGTTTCACGCAGGATTTTTCGAAATTTTCTGCCCGACAAGAAGTAAATAACGCTTTTGAATACATTCTTTCTACATTGCTACGAATTCACAGCGCTCGTTATTCTCGGGACACCGATCGGATGTCCCGCGGGGGCCTCTGTTAGAGGACACCTGTACTTGACGGCAGTGTAAAGTTACAGAACATGGCGCCTGATTTTCTGCAGCCCTGTCGTATCGTGCTGTATTTGGGCGCGAGTTCCTTACAATCGGGTGCCCCAACCCTTCGTTCGAAAACTTCTGCTCAGAGTTGTTGTAAAAGATGCGGTTGAAGGTAGCAGCACAATACGACTTTTCTTTTGTCACTTTTGACATGCAATTAATTACCAGTCTTTACAAATCCAATTATGCCTCCGCACTGAAAAATATGTGCGAAAAGATGGAAAACACGATCATATTTACGAAATTAAGTACTTAGTAACGATAAAACTAGTTTTGTTTTCTTTCCTATTTTTGTTCAGCAACACATTTATATGCAGGTTCCAAAATTCCACATTCAATATTAATCAAATTTATAGTAGAATGATATTGTGACTGAGATCAGGGTTGTATGATGTCTGTTGACGCAGGGTTCAAATTTATACTATACGTCATGTAGATGTTTCGTCTTATTTCGTCGTGACGAACCTGCAGCCGAAATTTGTCGGATGAATTCAAACTACACCAGGTGTATGAATGTGTGTGTTTATGGCAAGAATGAAACAACGCCTTTTATGGAGGGGATACATTTCTGTTTCTGTTAAAGCAATAGTTTTATTTTATGTTTTATATTATCTAATGTCAGTTAAGTTAACATATTTTTTTGTACTGTATAAATTTATTGTTATAATCCATTCACGATTACTTCCAAATTTTCCGAAGCCCTGCTAAGGTTCTACTGACAGTGTATTCCTCCGCGTCTAGGAACTCATACAAAAAGGGATTACACACGGCATTCGTGCGCGCTCAGTGCAATAACATTTTGCTCAAGAACTATTTCTTACTTGGGAATTGCCAGCACACTTATATCCTCAATGTTCTATATGTATTAATTGTTTATTAAATATTACAATGTATACATTAAATATAAGTAAAATTTCAACTTGACAAAAAAATCAGGTGCTTCCCCGTCAACACAAGTAATTACAAAACTTTTAGTGATACGTGGCATATTTAGGAAACAACCAGACAGATTATACATGGGGAGATTTTTAAACGTTTTAATTCAAAAAGTGTGAATAAACCATGAATAGACTATATGGCCTACTTATCGAAAAGCTAATAAAATGTTCTTATTCGTATCAAATTGGCTCTGCCCCCACCCTCGAGAAACAAATTTCTGGATACGCTACTGGATTTACCGTTCACTCGCTGTTTGTCCAGTCCGTAACATCATCTTAACTGACTCACATGGACTAGTATTACACTTATTATCATTGCTGGTACGCGATAAAGTGTAGATGTATAAATTGCTCATGTTCCTTGCCAGAGAACGCCAGTATTATGAGACAGCACTATTGAATAAAATAAATACTTCACAATTTTTTAGCTCTGTTTTTATTTCCCGAAGCTCTGCTAGCTGCTTTTTAGTAAGGCCTTACCTTCTTGTGAAGGTAGGGCTTAACTTCGCAGCTATGTCAACTGCCTCTGGTTGTTTGCAGATCTAGTTAAATTGTTACTCACATCCGATCCAAACTCTTCCACTTCAATCAAAAGAGAAAAATAAACACAAAATACTTATTTTTATTATTACGGAATATTTTATTCGAATTTTTGCTTTTGAAGTAAGAAAGCACGCACACAAGCTCGATTATATGTTGTGGATTGTTTAAGTAATTATCCCCCTCACGTGTGGACGAACAGATTATCGCGCGGGATACACGCCTACCTACAACTCGAGGTTCGTAGTCACTTGTTCACCGACATATGGAACAGAAATTGTTTCCGTAAACGCAAATATTTAGAACAGCTGTGATGCAAATTCCTGGTATCGATTATACCACGAATTTCAACTAGAATCGCACTTACCACAAAACATTTCCCAGAGCCGGATTCTAGAAATGTCCACGAAACTTTTTTTTTCGCGATAACTGTTTTCATGGTCACCATAAACTATTATCTGTTTATTGAGTGATTGTTGTAATTATTCCGTCTCCTGGTGAATTTCGAAACAATTTAAACAATGGCAGCGAGGAAATAAACGTGCTGCGAGTCCTGTTTTTGGGGTAAAATAAAATACAAATATTTGTTATACGTGTTCATTAATTAGTTAGACAAATTAACTGCTTTCGTTAGCACAAATAAACAGTCAAATGCCACCTACACCGTAATTGTACAGACGGCGACCTGATAGTCTCTCAATACATATTCTTCGTTTCGCGTAGTCCCCGGAATACTTCTGGCACACTCCTCCAATCGTTTCTTACAAGTCCACGGGTTTTCGCGGTACAGATAGTCACAGCGATCTCCGACTATCCTCCTCCCATGCTCTCACGAAAACGACATGCTGAATGCTTTTCTGTGTTTTAAGAAGAATTTTTACTAACAGTTATTTGAAGAATAAATATTTTCAGTTTCCAACGAGTTTCGTGGACAATATCTAGAGACCTGCAAAATTCGCGTTATTATTTGGGGACATGTTAACCTTTAAAAACCCGTACCTTTGCAATACGTCTGTCATTGGACCATACTGTATCTGACACGCCCTGGGAAACGCTGCGCCAATTATTGAACACGTCACAGTTGTGGGCCCCAATCACGTGAAGTTCATTTAGAAAGGGCGTGGCTTGACATCTACGCAGCAGCCAATGGGAAAACGACGCCGGCACCGGTACATACAGCACAGTGAAGTGCAGCCTGATGGCCAATAATAACGCAAATTTTGCATGTCTCTACCAATAGCCAATGAATGACCTCTCCCGTGGACGAGGTTTGTGCACGATTCAGCAACTGTATTTAGCAAGGGAACCTGTTTTTCGCGAGAAGAATTCGGGAAACGTCGTGTTCCAAAACAATTTAGTTCAGAACCACTTGAATTGTTACCCATCTCTATCGCGCTGGCCGCCAATCACTGGCGGCCAGTATCGAGTAAATTTAATCCCGATTGGCTCATTCATGTAGCAGACTGCCTTCACGCAAAGACAGGCGACCAATAGCGGAAGAAAAGATGAAAGTGCGTACGAAAAATATTCAAGTCTAGCTGGAGCGCAAATCTCTTCGCGAAAAACAGGTGGCCCTAGACTTTAGCCAAAGGTAGTGATAGCATTTCCAAGCAATAACCACGAGATACCTCACAGGGTTAAAAAAAAAAGTATTGAGTAATCCACGAAAACGCAACTACTGCTTTCCAATTTCCCTTTCAATTCTGAAATGAACTTCCTTCCTTAACCAATTGCGGAGTATGCACGTATATTAACGAGGTTACGTTAACGTGGAGGTTTCTTTCAGGTTGAAGACTAAATAACACTTTGATATTTTTACTGTTTCTCTGGACTTTATTGGAATTTGTGTAAAAGGTATTTGGGTACAAATAAAAAGTTTGTTTTCAATAATTTCTCAAAATAACACTATGGACTGTAAAACCTGTTACCTCTGTCGCAACCCATTAGTTGGTACGCAATCAACGCACGACTTCATTGGTTGACGACCAGCCAATAAAATAAACGTTGCAGACCACATTAGGCGTGTCCGGTGTAGCCAGGACCAATAGGACGAAGGTAAGTGGAAATGCAGAGACCGATTTAACTGATATTGCTCTAGTGGAGAACATAGCCAGCTCACTTCAGCCTTGTCTTCAGAGACGGTACATCTGTGCCCTTCTCGAAGGGTTAATTGCGCTCCTAACCCTTAAGGGAAGCTATCACTGCTGTTTGTTTATGGATTTGCCAGTCATTAAGTTAGGAATGTCTAGAGATTTCCCTTCTGTACGGAATGTCTAGAGATAGGAGAATTTCGCGAGTTCAATGACCTTTAGGCTATACTCCACAGTGCTGTGTACACTCGAGCCTCAGATGTTTGTTCATCGGCTGCTGGTACAGTTAGTAGCCAGTGTTACTCCACACCTGGCAGTATGGGATTCGCTACCTGTTTCCCTGCAAGTCTGCTATTGGCTCAGAGTAGTCCAGGGCGTATCTAATCAACTGCCATCCAATGACCAACTCAACTTCAGTGTATACATGTTTGACATCTACCTTGTCCTGAAATGAACTCACGAAATGTTCCTACCCTTAAGAATGTCCCAAGGAAAAAGGTTAGTATTATGGGAGGTAAAGGAATTTGCCGTAGTAACCAAATTGCTCATATACATACGTGCCCTATCCCGAAGTAGTGCTTCTTTAAGGGTATTGTGAAATTTAAATAGGAATCCCCATGTTAAGGATAACTCGCCTCAGTGTGTTATTTTCAAAGATAGGCGTTCCAAATAAAAATTTTAGGAGAAGATCCCTACGAGCATATATTTTCAATATAGATAAGACTTTTTTGTAAAACATCGATTTCAAAAATCCTTTGCAAACATGCTATACGTGTTATGGAATAATATCCGCTGTAGGGAACTTGTAAAAGAATTCGTGAAGAATGCATTATGTTTGAAACGCTTATCTTTAAAATTATCGCACTGAGGCAATTTCCTAAGCATCGGATTACCTATTTAAATTTCGCAGTTGGCAGCCGGTAGGCAATGCCCTAAACGATTACCGCCGAGAGTGATGAATGTGCAACAATTTAGAACAAATTGTCAAGGACTTCCTCTGCCCTTTGTAATGCAACGTTCTTCTCTTATGAGAATATTGCATGTTGCTTGACTGAGTGCATCTGCATGTTCCTTCGGTTGGGCGACAGCATCCATAATGCGAGCTACCAGTTCATGCCGAGTATACAAAGTGTTGCAATATTGGATGTCCATACTTCGGGGGGACATTACTGACATCTGGAGGATGAAAAAAAAAAAATGTTATTTGAACATAAGTCCGCAAACGCCCATAATACGTAACGTACAGTGTGTGGCCCGCGGGCTGGATCATGTTACTGTGGAATGCCATCGCAGCGGTCGTTTGCATGAAACACGACAACTCACATTACGACGCTACACAGAGAACAGTAGGAACTGCACAGGAAGTAGTGTCACGTGTGTGATAGCTTATCGTCGGCACTAAAGGAAATGTTCAAAATCCCCTCCATCAGCTCGAACACATGCATCAACCCGCCATTGCATGGACACCCGGATGCGTTGATGAATCCCTGGAAAATTCCTGATTGTTACGCAGCCTGCCACAATACGGTTACTAAGGTTGCCCGCATCGTCCACTGGGGTCGCATACACAATTCAAGTCCAGTGGATTCAAATCAGGGCACCTCGGTGGCTGGTATGGGGCTGCCAATTACAGCTGCGATGGCATTCCACAGTAACATGATCCAGACCGCGGGCCATACATAGGGCCACCTGTCCTCCCCCCCCCCAAAAAAAGAAATAATCAGGACTCCTTGTACTCCAAAACACTAGAGTTTAGACAGGGAAAAAGAGAGTAAAAATCAGTTATGGAAACAGCTCCCAGGCGCTACCCTGGGAATCCTGTACAATAATGTTGCTTTGCAGCTTGAAGTATGTTTGAAGGGTGCGGAGGGGGGAGGGGGTTAGCTTCTCCTCGCCTCCGCAAACTAATTGATAACCAACTGGGTGGCCAAGGTTCCTCACAAGGAGCCGATCTACCCCCGCGCTGAGGGAGTAGCGTCCCAGTGATGTAAAATGGCGGACTAGAGCTTAGATCCACTTTCGTTATTGGCGGGGTTTAACTTGTCACTCTTGCACGTGTCTTCCCGCTAATCACGGGCACTCAATGTCGGGGTTACCTAATCCTGTAAGGAACTGAATCCCGACAAAGACATGTGGCCAGTAACAAAAGGAAGACTGCACGCATGCCATAGGACGTTGGAGTCTAGCCTTTGCGTAAATCATTTCGCGACAAACAGTTGGCCCAAGCCATACACTTTACGTTAGGCCTATGTATTATGGGCCGTAGAGTAGAAACGAAGCGTTTGCGGAGCTACGTTCATATGACGTTTTTTTTCATCCTCCCGATGTAAGGAATGTTTTCCCAGAAATATTGACATGCAATATTGCAACATCCTGTATAGCCATATTTCGTCCGTACCCACCACCGTTAGAGTACATTCGGTCGAGACGTTATCTCCTCTAGTTATTCCTGTAATGACCGTTGCAAGAATTGGAAATAACATTATATGAGTATCACTTCCATCTGTCTGTTCAGGTTAGCGTAGATATGGGGTATATATTGGCGAAACTATTGTGGGGGAATTTACACCCCTCTCTCCCCATTTTCCTCTTCCCAGAGAGATAAAATTAAGGAAATTTCAAAGTAATGAAATTTCCGTATGAATTAAATTATAAATTTTACAGATACATTTCAGTATTTTTTATTCCTCTTGCAGCCTAGTTGATGTAAGTCGCCTAGACGTCGCGTGGGATGGCGCAGGTTGTTGTAGGGTGTCCAGTTTTCAGATGGTAGGCTCCGAGGTCATTGGTTTGGCAAATGTTTGGCTCACAATATACGGTGATCATCTCTCGGTGTGGCCTGTCTTGGTCGAATGGAAATTACTACAGAGTGTGCGAGTGTTTACATGTAACCACTAGTCCCAACATCAGCCCACTGCGACGTCGGAATAGCCCACAAGTCTGGATATAGGCTGTTCACGGTAAAATGAACACTTTTAACAGCCCTGCTCAAGATCTACTTGCGTGCACGTTCCGCCTTAAGTAAAATCAACATTGCCATGCGCCTCATCACTTTATTCATGCGTCGGTCAGGTGAAACTGGAATTATAAGAAAATAAAATATGTTCAAATCCGGTCAATTTTACACTTCGAAGCATAAAAAAACAGGAAATGAATTAAATAATTTACGTTATCGCCAATGGTTAACCAACACTTTTTATTCGACGTTAATTTATGGAACTATTTTCCATCTATCATTGCCATACTAACTGTACACATGTCACTTAGTGCCCCAGTTAAAATATACGCAGGCACGGGCAGTAGCTTTTTTCTAAGGTTATGGTTTCAAACGTGCCCACTTTATCGTGACCAGCCTTTAGGGACACACATGCCGGAAATTGGCTTCTGATGTTGAGCCATGGGCTTTTGTGTTCAACTACACTTTGGCGTTGGTCTCGAGGTCTCGGGGCAGGCCTCATGAAGGGGACTCGCCGTTTGGAAACAAACAGGTTGCCGGCACGTGGAAGCCGCTAGGTGCCGCGCAGATCCCGGACAGACTAACCGCCTTGTGCGTGACGTAACAAGGCCGCACATCTGGCGTTGCGAAGCCTGGAGTGCTTCGACGAGACGTGTTAGCAAAGCCAGGGGTGCCCAGTGGGAACGGATTTAGCTACCCTTCCTTCAAGTTAAGGGGGCCGCCTACCTGACGCGACGCGGCACAGGAGCGAGCGAACGCTAAGGGCGACACTGGCCCGGGCGTCAAGTGCCCCATCGCCACTATGCGCGAAGCACTAAACTAGCGCGCAAGCTTTTCGTCGAACCGTTTTTTTCTATGGGACTTTAAGCGGCGACCCGGTTGAAAGTCTGTTGGAAAGTTCAATGCAGGATTGTATCTTAATTTCACGTAGATCCGGTCAGCACATTTTGAAAAACGTTAGTCTGAAAAGGCTGTTTTTAGCTATGTTGGAGGTCTTCGAAATAGTGGTTCTAACATGCGTAGTGGCATGAAAGTATCCCGTCATCGCCTCACGTTTGTTTTCTTTTCGTACATTAGCGCATTGGGCGCACGAGGAATAGTTTCGTCAAAAAAAAACGGATTTCCCAACACACTACGACACGTTTCAAGCGGCCCTCTTAAGGGCCCTATGTACTGAAACGTTTTCTGTGAAATCGTTGGTTACGCGTAAACATGTGTCTCTGTAAATAAATGTTCTGGAAATACCACGTTTTGCCAAAAAGGATAAAAAATATATTGTCTATGTCGCTATCTTTTTACTTTTATCATATTAAGTGTATTAATGGAGAAAAGAATGGTGAAAGTCGTCAAATATCGCATTTTTAAAGCTTGTCTATGAAGTTTCTTTAAGCGACAAGAGAAAAGTACGATTATACGCAGGTAGTTTGATCTTGTGTACTTTCATCATGTGTAATAAAACCCCACAGTTACAGATCTAGTTCACACAGTAAAGCGTTACGACGGGAAACACTGCACGCCTTGCGCGTAGGAGCGATGAGGCGCTAGGCGTGCATGTTAGTGTCGCCCGTATCGCTCCCTCGCTTCTTGACCTTGGACGCGCAGCTACATAGTCCTTTTAAAGGCTGTTCACGATAAAGTGAGCAGTTTTGAAATCAACCTAAGAAAACAGTCACTGCTTCTAACGTCATAGGTCTGTTTTTACGGGCGCACTGAGTGACACGCACCCTGTTATGTTGGTAACGATTTATGTGAAGTAGTTCCATATCTTAACGTCAAATAAAACGTGTTAGTTAACCCATCTGTGATAACTTAATTGTTTATTTCGCTTTTTGTTTTTCAAAGTATCGAAGTATAAAATGACCAGATTTGTAAGATATTTTATTTTCCAATAGTTTCACATATTTGCATGAGCGACGCATGAATGAAGTGATGAGGCCCATGGCAATGTCAATGTTACATAAGCCGGAAAAATACACAACGGACATACAAGTAGATCTTAAGCAGGGCTTTCAAAAGTGCTGATTTTTCCGTGAACAGCCTTTACTTGTTTGTGTATTGAAGAAGTGGGATCAGCCTCCATAGGCTGTTCACTATAAAGTGAGCCCTTTCGAAAGCCCTCTCGTATAGAATAAACGCCAATTAAAATATTTAAATTTATTCCGAGTGCGGTGGAATATACAGACTCTGCTTATTACGTACAAGGCAGTCTTTTATTTAAAAGTTGGTTAAATGATAAAAATGGCTGAAAGGAAAAAGTAACTGCGGCCCTAAAGTGCTCCTTTTACCGTGAAATCCTATAGCAACACGTGAAGGGGAAACAAATGCGATACTTTAACCCCTTAACATATTATCCCGAGTGTACTCGTTCACGCATGACAATATGTTGCATAGTAGGTGAAGTAATGGTCGGAGCTGTACAAGGCCAGTAGCTAGCGCCAGCACAGACAGCGTATTTATCCTGGTCATGGGTATTGGCTGCTATGGGAACACCAACATGTTATTATTGGTTGTTGCCAGAGCCATAGGGTGATACAGATTATTTTAACAGGTTCCATTGTATAAGTTGTTACCAGGAATTCTTCGGTGCTTGACAGACCAAAAATCTCCTCTTTTGCGACACCTGGCACGAAAAATTAACGTGTAGGCTTTAAGGGGTTAGTATGCTGTCGATAAAGTTGAAATTTGCTTACAAATATCAATTATAGAATAAAGCATTTTAAACTATTTTATCAGTCAGAGTATTATTGTTACATATTTCATGGTATTATTAATTATTTTACTTAAAACAAATTTTTTAGAAATAATATTTTTTTAAATTTACCTACGCTATTTTATGTTGGTTTTATCATGTAAAACTGTTGTACTATATTTGTAGTCGTATTATTATTCACCTGAAGTACTTGAAAATACATTCAATATTTAACCAATTACACAAATACAGTGGGGCCGCGGTGCTGTAGTGGTTATGGCGTTCGCCTCCCACCAAGGCGACCCAGGTTCAATTCCCGGTGAGGTCGCTCCCTGAATTCTCGCACGTGGGAATCGTGCCGGAAGATGCCGCTGCTCGGGGATCTCCCGTTTCCCCCGCCCTTTCATTCCGGCGCTGATCCATACTCGCCTAGCTTCGTCCACATCGGCTCTCGATACCTCAGAGCCGCCCAAAACCTCTGCACTCCTCATTAATCGGAAACGGAGGCCACTAAACGCATCTTGCTAATGATTTTAAACTGCAAATTGCTCTGGCGCGTCCTACTGAGGGCTGACACAAGACAATGTGAATAATCTGTTTACTGTACCATCAGCCTTTTAAGACTGGAGGCGTGCTGAATATCAAAGACGGGTTCCTCCCTAATCGTCTTTATATAAAGCTCAGTAACTCACAAGAGTACAGCACTTTATAGGCTGTTCACTTTAAAATGAGCACTTTTGAAAGCCCAGCTTAAGATATACTTGTATGCACGCTGTGTATTCTTCCGCCTTATACAAAATTAACATTGTCATGGGCCTCGTCACTTTATTCGTGCGTCGTCGGTCAAGTGAAATTGTGAAATTATTAGAAAAGTAGATATTTTTTACATCTGCTCATGTTTACACTTTGACACATTAAAAAATTGTAAGAAAAAGAAATAATTTTGCTATTACAAATGGCTACGTAGCATGTTTTATTCAACGTTAAGATATGGAACTACTCTTCTTCCATCACTGCCAGTTTTACTGAGTGCATGTCACTCAGTGAGCACGTTAAATATATATATATATGCCACATAGGAGCAGTGACATTTTTTTAAGGTTCATTTCAAAAGTGCCCACTTTATCGCGAACAGCCTTTACAGTCATTTCATTATATTAAACGGGAGAGTAATTATGTTTACTGCTAAAGGCTGTTCACGATAAAGTGAGCACTTTTGGAATTAACCTTAGAAATAATTCACTTTCCCTGCCTGTATATATTTTAACGGACGTACTGAATGACATGCGCCCAGATAACTTGGTAATTAACGTCGAATAAAAAGTGTTAGGTACCCATTTGTGATAACTTAAATTATTTATTTCCCTTTCTGTTTTTTTAATGCACCGGAGTGTAATAATGAGCAGATTTGTAAAGTATTTACTTTTTTAATAATTCCACAGTTTCACCTGACCGACTCATGAATAAAGTGGTGAGGCCCATGGCAATGTTAATATTACATAAGGCGGAGGGATGCACAACGTGCGTACCAGTAGATCTTCAGCAGGGTTTTCAAGCGTTCTCATTTTACCGTGAACGGCCTATATTCATTTATGCAAAAGCCACTTGTGTTAACTATCAATCTGAAGTCTGTCCGACGTGAACCTTTGGAAGCAGTTCACCTTAATCCTTGTTGCCGAAGGCTGCGCCTCTTCAGGCATCGGCAGCGGGGGTCCTCTAGTGGCCCTTCTTGAGAGGCCTGCCATTGGCTGACGTCCTGACGATGTCTTGCCGGCGTCTGGCACCGCAACGAACCTCGCGCTGCCCTATATCGCTGCTTTGTGTGGTGTCTCGCCATACTGTTTACTGACTATCGATTGTCGCAATTCGCCGAGAGTGCTGCTAGGTTCGTGCGAGCATCAATTAATGGCTCGCTCACACCACGACGAAATGTTTGAATAATAATGAAAGCACCAAGCAAACTTTTAGCTACGAGTGCTAAAGAGCACTTCTTTTCTCTTCTGGCTGACTTGCTAATCTCGACAAGAAGTCAGGTCACGTGGACTGGAAGGGGCGATAGAATGGACCTGGCGAAACAAGTTGTTAGAGCGAAGCGCAGTGTTTCCAGGTTCTAGTTTGCGATGCGTGAAACCCGATGTTAACTTAGACTACAGCGCGCAGCATCCATGCTCATTGGTAAACCACTTGCAGAGTTTTCCGAGGCGACGCCAAGAAACTCTAGCCATAGACTAGAGGCTAGGTAGAGCGATGTCGCTGGCTGCGCACAACCAATCTCCGTGTCCCAACATTGAACTGCTTTTCTGCCTACACGTCTAGCGAAAACGGCGCGGTTTGGAGATTAGGTGAGAACACTGATTTGTAGACCCGTACGATTGTATCATCCTTAATCACTCCATACAATTGTCAATCATTTTATCCATCGCCTCTACTCATTCAATTCATGGTTAAATTTTTGTCAGTACTTTTGTGCTATGTGACTTAGTTGAAGCTCAAACCCTCAAATAACTTAGAGAGATTTGTAGTCCTTCCATGTATACATGTACATAGGTGTAAATAGTTCTTTAATAAAAGGTCCCCTGTGGGCACTAGAAATACACTTGAGAGCAAGTTATTGTTCATTAGATCTTTTTGTTGATGTTTAGTGTAAATATTAAAACTTAAGTTCTATTAAATGTTAATTCAATTTGCAGTTCTAGTTGTTTAAATTGTATAAGCTATATATTTGTAATTCATGATCTATAAATTGTCGTTGTACCATAGGGTTTTTCAACCTTTGTCTTATAATGAGTATTGTTAAGATCTATTTTTATTTTCTGGTAGTATTTCAATTTTTAAGTTAGCTAATTCATCAGGAGCCGAAGAAATGGCTGAAGATGAGCAGAATTGTAAGGTAAGATTGAATAAAGATAAAATAAAGTGATTTGAGTACTTCCTCTAACCAATTCGTAATGTACTTCGATTAGATTTAAATTGATGGAAGTATGATATTCATATAAAAGTGGTTGTAATTAAAAAATTTAAATGTAAACAAACAAGTTCGTCACTGTTGACCAAGCTACTTTGACAGTTGTGTTCCTTTGGGGTAGGTCAATTCTGTGTACAAGCGCAGAAGACGAATAAGCGGTCTACCTCATCTTAATCTATGGCCATGGCTGGCGCTGGCATCGTACACTGATGCTTCCACAGCAAAGGATCGGAAGGTCTGCCTCGTACATATTGTACACTGTAGTGTTGACGAAATTTGATCTTTACTGACGTAATATACCAGTATTGTTCTCATACTCTACTTATAGACTTTTTTATTTGGATGTTCCCAGCACTTGAGTGATATAGTTATTTTATTGCTATAGGCTTTCCATGGCAAAGAGAGTACTTCTTTAAGCCCTCTCATTTGTAATAATAGTCAATTAATATATTTTATTGTATCCTTAGACTTTAACTTTTGAGCCCAGTAAAATATATACACCATGTTTATTAATTACACGGCAATATTTATTTTTAAAAGTTGCGGAAGGATAAAAAGTGGCTGGTACAAAACAAGTAACTAGTGCTTCAAATGTGCTCACTTTACCGTGAACTTACTTGCAACTAATGCTGTTCTAATAATTTTTAATGATTACGTTTTGTTTCTTTTTATAAAATGTAAAAATGTATAGGCTTGTTTTGTGCAAACAGCCGACAATAGGCTATTCCTGTCTAACATCAGATTTGCTTTTATGACGTATGTTACATTTTTGTGATACACCAAACACCGGCAAAAAAAAAAAAGCGAATTATAGAGCAAAATTAATCTTCGAAACTGAAATTAAAGGCCTTATAAAATATTTTACTTTTGAATTTTTTGTTAAAGGAATTTAGAAATGAAACTCAATTAAAGTATTTGGCTACTGCTCGAAATAACTTTTTATGTCGTTAGAATGCTATGGAAATATTTCTTGGAAATTCTACGTTTATTACTATATTTTAAATTCTTTGTTATATTTCACCTTTAAATAAATCGTTAGAATGTGAACCAATTGTAGCAATTCATTCAAATTACTTCGTGACATTCGCTTGATTAAAAAATACTGACCAACGCAAATAAATGAAAACAGAGCATAAGTATTATATATATATATATATATATATATATATATATATATATATATATATTCTATTATTTTATTT
The DNA here is from genome assembly GCA_029891345.1 of Dryococelus australis. Lineage (NCBI taxonomy): Eukaryota > Metazoa > Arthropoda > Insecta > Phasmatodea > Phasmatidae > Dryococelus > Dryococelus australis. Next base: position 14,481,939 of record CM057008.1, on the reverse strand, counting down.
GGATTAATGTTGGTCGCATTTATAAAATGAAGAATCTCCTATAAACTTAGGAATAATTTGGCAATTAAATGCCCTTTATTAACAGAGTCACTGGGGATTGCAAATATTTACCAAAATGGAAACACACATTTAATAAAATAAGATATTTCCTCTAAATAGTTCAAATACCGATACCTTATCCAAGTATTTTTTTTTTCCGTAATGATCCATGGCATAACACGTTAAAAGCACTGCATGGTAAGTTTTTTATTACTTCATGTTATGCAAAACGGTGTTTAGCTTTGTACACTGCGTGTACTGTTTTTTTTTTTTTTTTTTTTATAGCAAATAAACATTGTTTATTCAATACGTTTTTCAGAATATAAACTTCAAAATAATAATGTATTATTTTGTATAGTAATAAACAACAATAACAAATACTGTACATTCCAGCACTGGAAAAATATTAAGGTTATAATATACACATGTAATTTTAAGAAGGGGAAAGTTTTGAACATTAACCAAACCGTTGAATAAAATGAAATTTCTAGATACTTTATATTTCAACAGTTACCGAATCTCCGTATTGAAACTTTTTCTAAGTATAATTCAGTTTCATTATTTTAAATTTTTTTTGTGCAGTGGTTTGGTTTTTTTTCGTTTAGTTACCAAATCAGTGAAGGTATGGGATTTACAACTGATTTTTTAAAAACTTAACAACCAATGTTTTTTATAAAATATTTTATGATTGACGTTAGAACAATCTGTAACATTTGAAGGGAATTAAATTACATAAAAATATATTAATTACTCCTATGGAGCGTGGTTTAATTTGTAATACACTTTCCATATTTATAACGTCCATTGTAAAATGCTTACTGTTTAGATAAATTAAGATAAACGTTCACGGATATTCGTAATTGATGTGTGAAAACATGATCCATAACGAGTGGAAAACCAAACCTGGTCTTCGGATTTTTTGTATTTTCGGGTTTCGGTCGCGAGTAATGTCTAGTCTGTACGAATCTTCATTCACCTGCTAATAACAAGCCGCTTTTAAAAGACTGTAGATTCTCAAACATTTCAATTACTGCAAAACGAAACCAATAGATCCTAATCTTTTTTTAAACACGCTATATGTTAGTACTTAAGATGTTGGCATCATGCTTTTGAGATTAGGTGTATTTGAAACTCATTTACCAAGAGTGATGTGTGTCAGACATACGGAAGACATTTTAAACTAACTTTTTGTGTTTCGACATATTATGTATTTCAACGTTATTTTCATGTTAAGGTGGCAGGTCGCCTGGATGGGCCGCCGAACTGTGTGCAGAGCTCCAGCAGAAAATATTTTATTAAAAATCCGTCCAACGTACTTGAGTGAGGTCTGCTTACGAATAGCATTTGAGAAACGTTACGCATCTGTATACGTTTTTCAGTTCCTTCATTTCGCTCTACAGCATGTTTTTGTGATAGTGAAAATGGCTCAAACGGGTGTTTTCGCAGTCATTTCTAGGTGCGAATATTCCGGCACAAAACATCAAAAAAGGAATAGGGACGTGCATCAAACCTTCGTTTTTATTATTACGTCATAAAATGGCCAGGGTCTCCGCTGAAAGTCTCATAGAGGAGAGCTATCGACGGCAAGAGACTGCACGCCAGTTCAGTGCTTTGCGCCGTAGAGGCGACGAGAGAGTTGATGCGCATGTCTCGGTCGCCCCTAGCGCTCCCACGCTTTTAGGCTTCTCACGTGCACTATTCCTTCAACCAGGCGGCCGCCTTAAGTACGATATGTTTTATCCACTCGTACAATGCAAATGTTTCATTTAAGTGTTTTCAATATTTGAGTTGCTTGCCCTATTGCCCCTAAAAGAGTTTAGTTAGATGCTAGATTTCTTTCGTGTTTTCAAACTCATGAATGCGCTTTTGTGCAAAAATTCTGTCTGTAAATTCGTTCCTAAATGGCCCAAATATTGGGCTAACTTAGGAACCATAACAGTTTTTTTTTGTTTTTGCTATCAACAGTCGTATAATAGAACAACAAAAAAATCATCGAATGAATTACTTAGTAATTGTTCAGTAATAATTAAATTTTATTACTATTTGGTATCTGTGTGATCTTAGAAAATAAAAACAATTAGATTTATTATATAAAAAACTATATCATTTAGCATTTTTCTACAATACCTTACTTATGCGAAGTCTATTTGAAAGCTTTTTTTTTTTGGTGAGCCACCTTTGGATCAGGTGTTCTTAAAACTGCCAAATGTCACCAGCATTTAAAACTAAAATTAAAGACAAAATAAATTTAATCTTTAATCGAAATGCAGACACACTTCCCATTTCTTGTATTTTAGTAGTAAGTAGAATGCATGCACTTTTTCGGAATGTTATCTGTCAATGGGGAGATTTGAAAAGCTGTTGAAGCTTAAGAAAATAGTGGAAAGATTCGGTTTACTCTTAAAATCGAGGTCTTCAGAACTGATGAGGGTGGAGCGAGGTGAGTATGGAGCAGTGCCGGAATGCAGTGGTGGGGGGAAACGGGAGATCTCCTAGAAAACCTGCCGACTAGCGGCATCGTCTGGAACGATTCCCATGTGCGAAAGTCAGGAAGCTATTGAAGCTTAAGTGTTCCACTTTTGAATCTCCTACCTTGTTCAAAATTATGAATAAATTGTTCAGCACATATTGGTTATTTGCAAAAGTTATTTTGAAGATATTCATCGTGGTCGAAAACGACATTTTTACCATAACGTATCAAATCCTACTAAAGACTGTTCACGATATAGTGAGCACTTTTGAAATCAACCTTAGAAAAAAGACACTGCCCCATGTCTGTATATATCGTAACGTGAGCAATGAGTGACACGTGTCCAGTAAAGTTGGTATCGATGGAGGGGAAAGTAGTTCCATATATTAACGCCGAACAAAATGTGTTAGGTAACAATTTGTGATAACTTAAATTATTTCTCTCGCTCTCTGTTTTTTTTTAAATGCATCGGAATGTAAAAATTACCAGAGTTATTACAAATTTACTTTTTAAATAATTCCACAGTTTCACCTGACCTAAGGGATGAATAAAGTGATGAGGCCCATGGCAACGTTAATTTTCCATAAAGCGGAAGGATACACAAAGTGCATACAAGTAGATCTTCAACAGGGCTTTCAAGAGTGCTCATTTTACCATGAACAGCCTGTATATATAAACATGTGCGAAACCATTTACAGCTCTGCATTACATTTTCTTCCCGCATACTTTCTATTTAAAACTTACAAGGCCACCGATTTAAATCTCATAGCAAATGCAGCGCGACGAAAAGCTGGCACGCTTTTTTGGTGCCTTGCGCCTAGAGGTGATGTGACTGGATGTATGCGTGCCCGTGACGCCCTTATAGCTGGCTTGCTACTCTGCCTGAGACGAGGCAAACAGGCTGGTAGGAAACAACATGAATGCAGCAAAAGTAAAAAAATAAAAACCGATCCTCTAAACTACTTACGGTCTGAACGATACCCAGAATTTAAAGTACGTACTTTGGTGCTGCATTCCACAACAATGGTAACATTATAATTCCGGTCATGCTCAATAACAAGTCTGGGAAGGAAGGCAAAAGGAAGTTTGAGATAGTGTCCTTGGAACCACAGAAAGGAACGCTCTTATAGAAGGCTGTGAGAGATAACAGGAGAACAACCGTTGTGCGAGACCCTCATTCACGAGGTTATCAGGTGTCGAATATGATTTCGGGAATTGGCAATTACTAATTGCAAACGCCATGTATATAAAGGCCAAAAGTCGTGTAAAAATAGGCGCGTCCCTTAGGTAAAAATCCTTTTAGTTCTCAGAAATAGCTGATTGCTGACAAAGACACATGTAACAAAAGCACTGAAACCGTCCGGGTGAAAATCGACTTTATACTAAGGTTTGCCTTATTCTTATTCATCGAAAATCGGAAGCAATGAGTTTTATAATATTTTGCATAACTTATAACGTGTGTCCGTTTTAACATTAAAAGGAAACTGAATATCTGGTATTCAAACGTCGAAACTCAACTCCAATAAACTTGTTTGCTATTTGTATTTGGCTTGTTAGAAACGTCGTTATTGGAATCTAGACTACTTTACCTAACTGGAATCATCTCGTGTTGAGTTTCTACAAGACATTAAACTAAGTGTTCCTTCTACCGTCTCACCGAACTGATGTATTGAGCAAGTCACGTGAGTAAGCGAAGATATTCATTAAAGGCTGTACACGATAAAGTGAGCACTTTACAAACGAACTTTAGGAAAAAAGTCACTGCTCCTGCATGCATATATTTTAATGGGTGCAATGAGTAACATTCGCCCAGCAAAGTTGGTAACGATGGGTGGGAAGTAGTTCCATTTCTTAAGTCGAATAAAAAGTGTTAGGTAACCTTTTGTGACAACTTTAAATATTTATCTCGCTTCCTGTTTTATTTACTGCTTTGAAGTGTAAAAATGAGCAGACTTGTTAAATGTTTACTTTACTGATAATTTCACAGTTTCACTTGACCGACGCATGAATAATGTGATGAGGTCCATGACAAAGTTAATATTACGTAAGGCGGAAGAATACACAACTTGCATACAAGTAGATCTTAAGCAGGGCTTTCAAAAGTGCCCATTTTACCGTGAATAGCCTATACAGAGATAGTTTTCGCAGCATTAACTTCGGTAGTAAGCCGTCTATAGTTTTGGTAAACTGGGTTTAGTAACTTCAAAATTCCTACAGGTCCATCATTTTGAAAGCAAGTGTCTGAATCACTTAAAATTATATAAGTTTACAAGGCTTTCAGTAGCAATACTTGTGTGCAGAATTGGGCGGGAGTTCGATGGCTGGTTCCAGAAATATAGCATAAATGTTGCATTCATTTTATCATCTGACACTATCTTACATAAAGTCGGCTAAATATCTATATTCGCATAATTTATGCTTCTAATGTTTACTCTCAGGAAACTAATAGTATAGGGAGCATGTATGTTCTGGATACAATGCCCAAAGTGTTAAATTGGTGTTTAAAGGGTTAAGTGTCAAAAGGGTAACTAAGGAAAATGGTTAATTGGTAAAAGGGTGAATTAGTAAAATTGTTAATTGGGAAGGGTAATTAATTAGATGGTTAAATAGATGGAAAGGGTTAATCGTTTAACTGTAATTAGTTTAGGGGTTAATTTTTATTGGTAATTGTAATTGGTGTTGAAAGGGTTAAATGTCATAAGGGCGATATTGGGGGAGCAGAATCTGTGTTCACCCATGGACGTCTTGCAGTCGACTGAGGTGAGGGAGGGCGTGTGGGCAGCATATATGTAACGACCTTGGTGCAAGGGTGCTAATTAACCCTTTCGACACTTAACCCTTTGAACACCAATTTAACCCCTTGGGCACTGTATCCAGAACATACACGCTCCCTCTACTACAACTACAAGCGGTTAGATAGTTATATATATATATATATATATATATATATATATAAAACTGCTATACTGTAAATATAGCCAGACACAACTAAAACATGACCTAGTGTAGTATTACCTACGTGCAAAAATTCGGTGACAATCGGTTAGTTTTTACAGGCTGTTAACGTTAAAATTAACATTGACAAGGGCCTCGTCACTTTATTCATGCGTCGATAAAATGAAATTGTGAAATTATTAAGTAAGTAAATATTTTACATATCTGCTCATTTTTACACTTCGATGAATTAAAAAAGAAGAAAGCGAAATACGCAATTTTAAGTTATCACAGATGGTTAACTAACACTTTTTTATTTTACGTTAACATATAGAACTTCTTTCCATCCACCGTCACCAACTTTACTGTGCGAATGTTACATAGTGCGTCCATTGAAATATAGGCGTACAGGGGCAGTGACTTTTCCCAAGGTTCATTTCTAAAGTGCTCACGTTATCGTGAACAGCCTTTACCGGAAATTTGGCATAAAAGCTACAGTTTCTGGTGCTGTACTATTTTAATTACTGTATTCGCACATTCTGTGTTTATGATAGATGCTGCAACATATAAAAGCCGATAGAAATTGTTTGGGATATAAGGCTCACTAACCAAAAATATCTACACGTCTGTTATTTTGAAAATATATGACTACCTCCTTCAGTTGTATGGATTTAGATGGACTACAAATGTATAACTTATTGCCTAAATTAGGTTGGTATCAGTAAATTTTTTCCCGAGACAGGACACGAAAACTATTTTTCATGTAGTGCTATGTTTCAAAATGGTTAACAAGTTTGTTTATATATTAGCTTTTTTGTTGCTTGCGTAGATATTGCCAGTATACGAAGTTAAGTTGGTATCGGTTGTATGGTTTCATAGATATAGCATAGTAGTCTATAATGTTTATGTGGCCGTCGTTTTGAAAATAATTCTCTCACCCATTAGAAAATGTCAGTTTACATGACTTACTGTAGCATTACTCGAGTGTCAAATTTAGTAGAACTTGGTTGATTGTTTCCCTAGATATGACAAATAAACCTTTATTTTTCACATGGTGCTTTCTTACAAGATGGCGAACAAAAGAAGCTACGTTTTGTCGCATTTTATACTTGTAAGAGATACTATCAATGTAACATTTCTTGTCGGGACTGGTCAAACTGTATTCTAAATAGTGCAAATGAAACTAAAATATCTATATTGGCACAATTTAGAAAATAAGTGCCTTATCCATTTAAAATGCATATATGAACATGGATTATAATAATAAGACTTATAAGAAAAAAATATTGTAGGAATCGGTTCTGCAGTTAGCGAGATATAGAGTAAAGGGCTTTTTTTTTTTTTTACATGTTGAGCTATCTTCCAAAATCGTGAATTAATAACATTATTACTGCCTACACTCAATACTTACTTTAGTTTAAATTGTTGCACACATTCACGGATTGAAGGCATGGATCCAGGGCAACAGGCGACGAGATCTCAGATATTATAGGCTGTCCACGATAAAGTGACAATTTTTGAAAGCACTCTCAATTGGAATAAAAGTCAATAAGTATATTTTGTTTAAGCCTTAGACATTAACTTCCGTGTGCGGTTGAATATACACACTGTGTTTATTACTTACGCGGCAGTGTTTGTTTGTAAAAGGTGGTAAAAGCATTAAAAAAATGGCTGTAAAGTTAGAGTAATTGTGGCCTCGAGAAGTGCCTATACCTACAGCGCGTGCTCCGGATTACTGAAGCTATACAAAGCCATGGCACATGGTCAACAAAGTTTTATACTCCCACAAGCAAAACATTTCCACCAGCTACAGGCAATTTCGCGACAATTTATACGCTGCTATGATTTTTTTTTTTTTTTTTTTTTTTACATTAGTACGTCTTTAAATTCAGACCGACTCGTGGGGTAAATACTGTTCACGATAAAGTGTGCACTTTTGAAATCAAACTTAGAAAAAAGTCACTGCCCCTACATGTATATATTATAATAGGCGTACTGATTGGCACGCGCCAAGTAAAGTTGGTAACGATGGAGATATTTTCACGGTTTCATTTGACCGACGCATGAATAAAGTAAAGATGCCCGTAGCAATGTTAATTATTCATAAGGCGGGAGAATATACAACACGCGTACAATTTGATCTTACGCAGGGCTTTCGAAAGTGCTCATTTTATCACGAACAGCGTATAGTAGCCTATATTCCGCGATTCCTGTGTGCCAGCGAGCTCAGTTTGGCGCCAAACGAAAGGTCTTGTATAAATCTGTTGATTTAATGCGTACAGCGTGCACGTATCCAGTTCATTTCATTCCTGTATCCCGCTGTGTCCCCAATACAACCGTACAGTAATTTTTTTTACTGTTTGGTAAATAGCAGCACACACTATAGTATACTAACGGTTTCTTCAAACTTTTCGAATCTAACATTTGAAAAATCACCCCATGTATGACGTGTTTGGTTATTTCCTATACGGGATGTGGTAAAGTTGCATGTCTGAACTTCGGGGAAACATTCTTCATATCTGGAGGATGGAAAAATGTTTTATCTGAACACAGGTCCGCAAACGCTCCGTTTCTTTAATACAGCAAGTATACCACACAACGTACACTGTATGGCCCGCGGGCTGGATCATGCTACTGTGGAATGCCATCGCAACTGTAATCGGCAGCCCCGTACCAACCCCCGAGGAGCCCTGATATGAATCCGCTAGACTTTTATTTGTGGAGATATTTAAAGGCACTTGTGTGTGCAACCAGAGTGGACAATGTGGATACCAATGGCGGCTGGTGGCTTTTGAAACTGGGAGAGCTGAGGCGATCCTAACTCAGATCATTACAAAAAAAAAAAAACATTTTTTTAAATAGGCACAGTGATAAGTACTTTTTTTTAAAGAAAAACGCATCATCGCTCGATTTGTAATGGTCAACAGACTGTGGCCACTGGTTCAGATATAATCACTAGCACAGGTATTTGTTTGTTTTCAGTTTGTTCAGCTTATATACCTTCCAACCCTACCTATGCGGTGTGGTAGATTACACGAGACGATGAGAAATTAAATAAAAATACTAATTCTATTATACTAATGGTGATGACAATTTAAATATACTAAAACAAATATTTAAAAAAAACAATACTAATTTACATACAGCACATACAAAATGCCTGTCAAATTTAAATTAGAGGATGAAAGTGGCATATCGTAATTAATATATTTGTAAAAAAAATACGTTCTTCAACCTGTACGCGCTATCTAACTGGCAATGAATATTCACCTTACCAATCACTGAAAAATTTATACTTTTTTTATATGTTGTGAACGGGTTTAATATCTTTTAACTTGTCTCCCAAATGTTTCAAATATTTTACCTCATTGACAGTCCATGCAAGATCATTAGGCTTCACTACCAAAAAATTAAACAAAACCATGCATTTCTAACTTCACACCCGCATAGCCAATCCGCGAAATTGTATGCACTTACATTGAATTTTCGCGTATACGAACCAATGCGTATGCCACCTTGGCTTTGTTCTTTTGTTATATCTAACTGTGGCATTGCTGGCCCCAAATACTTCAGCTCTAGTTTATTCTCGTCATTAAAATTCGTTGTCATAATAAGGTTATGAAATGTTACTCGCAGAATTATTCATTATTTGCAAGTTTACACAACACGACATTAACAACAATTCAACCCTGCTTCTGACCGATGCGCATAGCTCATCATTAAATAACAACAAACTTATTCAGAATATTACACACTATCTTCGAAGCTCACGCGAGTTTGAACTATATCTATAAATAAAAGCTATTCGAAATAAATACAAGCATTGTTATGGAATGTGTTTAACAAATGCAAAAGAGCGAGCGCGAAAGTGTGCCTACAAAACACGCAGTGTATAACTGTAGAACACATTCTGTTAAACAGCGGAATTCGAAGTGTCAGTATTGGTAGCCTTGTCAAGTTCCAGGAAACCGTTTTTGTGTGAGAGCAGGGGCGCGCCCAGCTCTCTCCGGTTTACAGCATGTGATTGGCAGAAAAGTGACGAGCCCCTGAAGTCTCCCCTCCCGCCAATAGCACCACTCCACTAGTGGTACGGTCATCTCTCGCTACTTGCTCCACCCATTTCGGAGCGAAGAATCTGCCACCCCACCACTCGACATTTCAAAAAAACATTTCTCTCGTGACACTTGTATCGTCCATCTCAAAAACATTAGCTGCAAAATAACCTCCGTATTCGTACGCAGTATTGTTTGCTAAGTGGGGGTATGCGTTCTGAGATTTTATTAGGGAGGGCTGCGCCCCGCAGCCCTTGCTCAGCAGCCGCCACTGGTGGACACCCTTCGTAAGCGTATTGTGGCCGGCTGCGGAACAATCATGACTTTTCTAGCCATTCATCGACGCATCCGGGTGTCCATGCAACGGCGGGTTAATGCATTTGTTCGTACTAATGGAGGGCATTTTGAACTTTTCCTTTAGTGTCGACGATAAGGTTTCACGCATGTGTCCCGTGCAGTTCCTATTGTTCTAGGTGTAGTGTCGTAATGTGACGGATCGTGTATCATGCAAACGAACTCTGCGATGGCATTCCACAGTAACATGATCCAGTCTGCGGGCCATACACTGTACGTCAACTATTACGGGCTGTAGTAAAGAAACGAAGCTTTTGCGGACCTATGTTCATAGAAGATTGTTTTCGTCCTCAAGATGTGAGGAATTTTCACCGAAGTATTGGCACGCAATTTTGTAACGCGCTCTGTTTGCCATGTATCACAAGCGTTTAATACTTCTTATTGCGTAAAAGTACCTTATTACTTGTTCAACTGGAATTCCACTTGTGTTTTATCTATAAATTATAGTATTTCGTTTATAATTAATATGAATAAAAACCTTGAGAAAAATGTGTTGGTAATGCCGTGTAAGAAATAGTTGTTATACAGAATACTATTTATCTGAGTGCGCACGAATGCTGTCCCTTTGGTGTCATTTTCTAGACTTAGTTAATCTTTGTTTGCACGAGGCGGAGGAATATCCTCGCAGTAGAACTTCAGCAGGGACTCAGAAAAGTTGGAAGTAACCGCGAATGGACAAATAAATGTTTCTTCCAGTCAACAAAATGTTTGTATAAAGCCAAAAAATATATTTGTTTGCCGAGTTAAATATTTTGATGAGCAAACAAAGCTTTGAAAAGATACAAAATTGATTTTGTTCACCGAACAAAATACACGCTTAAATTAACAAAACCTCTGTGTTGGGCCAAAAGAAAATAGCCTTTCAACATAATTTTTGTTGAATTAACTGTATATATAGGCTGTATGTTTGGTCACTCAGTTGATTTCGTGGTCGCGGTGGAATAGTAGTTAGACTACTCGCCTCCCACGTATTCCGGATTCGATTCCCGGAGGGGTGGCTCCCGGATTTTCGCACGTGCGAATAGTGCCGGATGATGTGACTGGTCGGCGGGTTTTCTTGGGGGTCTCCCGTTTCCTCCGCGCTCATTGGCTCTCAAGCCCTCGATGTTAAGAGCCTCCCAAATCTCTTCACTCATCCACTCATATGATTTCCTTAGATCAAAAATACAGCTCGATTGATTGCAATAAATTAAGTTATACAGAAAACTATCAAACAGTTACTGATAACCAATGAGCCTGCTTTTCTCTAAATGGGTGCATATACGTTTTAGTGAAATTATTTAAAGCTTAGATGGTAGACAGGCGCTGACGTCTCACAGACAGCAATATCATTAGGAGTGAAACAAGAAACACGTGAAACAGAACCAAGTCAATTGAAATACACGACTGACTTACCCAAGATTCGAATTAAAAAAAAAAAGAAACTCGTGAAATTAAGCTGCCGTACAATCAACTGCATCACGGAGGCCGGATTCGGAGCACATATTTCAGATGTAACCAGTCTCATGTTTTGAATGATAGGGTTAATATTTACACCGACATCATTTCGGAAATAAGTTCCTGAGCCACTAAAACACGCACGATTACATGGCCTACCATAACGCTACTTGTGTGAACAAATTGTGTGCTAATCGGTTGTTTGGTCTCCGAGATATGGCATATGAACCTTATTTCCTTAAACGGGGCTATCTTTCAAACTTGCCTAAAAGGATGCTCTGTGCACGATGGTTTTTATACATCCTATCAGCATAAAACTTCAATTTAATTTGTTAAATATTAAATATTTATATTGCTGCCAATTTGATAATCATTGTCTAACCATATTTAAATCACGTAACTTTACAAGACCTTCTGTAGGTGCGCAAAATTTTGATAAAATTAGTTGAATTGTTCCAGAAATATGTTACTTGTGTGAGATTTTGGATGAATCGGTTGATTGGTCCTCGAAATATGGCATAAAACCTCGATTGTTCATGTGACGACCTTCATAAATAGAGGACAAAAAATGTTATGTTTTAGCACGTTCCATGACTGTCATAGGTACAGTTTGATTTAAATATGTTACATAGTTTCGTAAGTATAGTACACTAAGCTGAAACGTTTGTATAGGCACCATTCGGAAAGTAAAAAACTTACACACTTAAAACATACATATTAATATGACCTACCACAATACAAATTCTTCCTGCTTAAAGTACGTGGGGACAGGCGTCTTTAACTGCGCTAATATAATCATTGTTTGGGGCAACCAAATATGAACGAGAAAATAACTTAGTTTCAACAACAAAATATTTTATTGTCCTTGTACAAACAATTAATTTGGTTGTGCCAAACAAACTTTGTTAGATTCGACAAATCATGTTTCTCAGTGTGGTAGACATCTAGCCTATGACGTTACGTCACTGTAAGGCGTAACTGGGTTTACAATGAAATAACAATACTATCACGTACCCTTGATACAATGTATAGTTGGCGAATAAAAACTAGTTCACTGTCTTCCGAGCAATAAAATATTAAACCAACAAGTCAGCACCTACGCCAAAATAATTATTTATATGCATATGTTTATTCATTTAGGAAATACTGTATAATAAACAAAACATTCTTCAATTTAACCGAATTTCATGTTCTTAAAAATTTGTTAAGTTTTTTTTTTAATTTCTAAATTTTTATATTATAGATTTGTACATAAAACTATTTTGTCAATCTTTTTGACAATATTTTGCCATACAGTAGGTATTTACCCGAGCAATAAAATATTAAACCAACAAGTCAGCACCTACGCCAAAATAATTATTTATATGCATATGTTTATTCATTTAGGAAATACTGTATAATAAACAAAACATTCTTCAATTTAACCGAATTTCATGTTCTTAAAAATTTGTTAAGTTTTTTTTTTAATTTCTAAATTTTTATATTATAGATTTGTACATAAAACTATTTTGTCAATCTTTTTGACAATATTTTGCCATACAGTAGGTATTTACCTATTTTATAAATTACATCCCCAATTTATCATAAAAATTTGGCTATTTTAAAGTGTATCAATTTTTTCCGGTATGATAAAGTTACCAGCATTCAAATATCTTGTTATTAAGTCTGGCTTCATCAAAATCTATTAAGTAGTTTGAATTTTGTTTGCGAATTTTCGAGTGAGTGAACAGATTTGGGCAGCTCTTAACATCGAGGTCTTGAGAGCCGATGCGGGTAAAGTGAGGTGGGCATGGAGCAGCGCCAGGATGAACGGGCGCGGGGAAACGGGAGATCCCCGAGAAAACCTGTCGACCAGCGGCGTCGGCCCACACGATTCCCACCATGTGACAATCCAAGTACGACTTCGCAGGGAATCGAATGCGGTTCGACTTGGCGGGAGGGGGGCAGTCTAACCACTACGCCCCCTTGTGATTCTATGTTTCGGAAATTCGCCTTTGAGCATTGCCGAAAACTGACGTAACAGGAACGAGACGTGCCACCTTGAACCTACTGAGAGTGACGTGAAATATTTAATTACAGGCCCGACGTTTTGCGAAAAAAAAAATCATTGCTGAATTATTTAAAACTTTAATAGCTTGAGGATTAATCAAGAGGGAGAATTCAGACGCCAGCATATAAGGAAGAACGCAATTTTCTTATGAATATTAAATACAGGTTTCTGTTTGTGTCATGATCGTATCAGCCAGCTCGTCAATGTGTTTACAGGAAATTGTTTCTTTAAATCAACTCTACCGTAGGACGAGGCAACTTTAGCCGTTGAAGACTGCTCTGACTGAAACGTTGGAAAATTACGTTTATAAGCTGTTCACGGTAAACTGAGTACTTTTGAAAGCCCTTGCTTAAGATCTACTTGTATGCATACAGTGTATTCTTCGGCCTATACTTTTGTAACTATCGCAAAAGAAATTGTGCTGTAGTCCTTGTGAACTATATCAAGAACTGGATCAACAAAATATGTTAATTTGTAACCGCTACAGTGTTAAGCAAGACCTAACGCCTAGTCTAAAGTAGGTATTACGGTATTACCAAAACGAAAATATAAGTAAGCTACTCCTTTTTTTAATTAAAAGAAATTATCGAATTTGAACAAGAATGTCAGTATAATTAATTCAAAAATGCACGTGCTCTGGCAATTTAACAAATAGCACATAAATACTCAATAAATGGAAATGACACATCACCGATAAATGCAGAATTAATGCACCAATAATGATGACCTTGTTTGTATGACTGTGTTATCTGTAGCTGATGTTATTTTGATATAAATAATTTCTAGTTACATCGATATTTTTAAATCGCCTATGTACGGCACGTTTCACAACATCACATTTCACGAAGAGTCATGGGATCGATGATTTTTCTAGGATGATTCACTCCGCTTGTTGTCGTATTCGCTATTTCTCGATGGGTTCAGTTGGACGAGATGACAGGAAACTGCACTATAGAACCGCATGTTTTCAGTACGCCGATCTCCGTAATGCAGCTGAATGCCTGCAAGCGTAGGGCGTGAGGTCCCGGGTTCGAGTCCCGGGTAAGGCATAACTGTAAACCCGTGTGAATCAGACAAAGTTTGTTTGGCGCAACCAAATTAATCGTTTGCATGGGGGCAATGAAATATTTAGTTATTGAAACCAAATTAATTTTGTTGCCCTAAACAATTATTTGGTTGATACAGCAAAACATTTGTTTGGCTTTTGCACAATTAACAGTTTCGGTCAATATAAAAAAAAAAAGTGAGGAGGTCGACCGAGAATCGACCGCAGATAACGTTCGGCCGAGTGCTACGCATTAGTAAACCTCAGCTTAGGTAACTATTTTTGAAATTAGAATTTTTTAATTGCATACATAAATAAGACTGGACAACGTGCACAAATAAAAATTTAAAAGTTTTGGAGCTTTAATTTTTAGTTTCCCGATGAACTTGTTTTATAAAGATGTTTATGCTATTATTAAACATCAATATATGCACTAACAAAAACACTGTTACTATCCTAATTGTTACAGAATTTCAAACAAACACTCCAGCTGCATTTGCCAACGTAGGCAATTCATTGAGTGGTCAAACAAATGTATACACTAGATTAAACAAAATACTTTTTGGCAGCCTAATTAATTTTGGTCCAACACACAGATTATTTTATGCAACGTGCATTTAGACGAAGAAAATTATATTTTCCCTCTTTCCAAGTTTTGTCTAATCAACAAAATATTTTGTTGGGGCAAATAAATCTATTTTTTGACTCTATACAAATATTATGTTGGCTGTCCTTTTAGTATGGGGCCAAACCAAACTCGCACTTACCAGTCACAGACTTAAGATGAGGTAGATCGCTTATTCGTCTTCTGCGCATGTCCCAAACATCGACTTACCCCCAAGGAACATTAATGTCTCCCATGGTCAACAGTGACGAACGTGTTTGTTTATGTCCCAATTTTCAAAAGATAAGCACTCTTAAATTGATATAATACTTCTGCTACTTCGAATGTAATACATCTGGGTTACACATTGGTTAGAGGAAATATACAAACATCCCAAAAAACGTGTTTACAAATCAGTGTTTTAACCTCCGATAAAATCCATGTCGTTTTTACTAGTCGTGCCGGCAGAAAAGTTGTTCCATGTTTGTAGACGGAGCCTTGTTGAGGACAGCCAGCGAGATCGGCCTACCTCATCTTTATTCTATGGTACTTACTTTCCATGGCATTTGTGGATTCTTCACGACAGATCCCACGATTATGTAAGTGGTAAGAGGTGTTTGGCCGAACACATGCAGCTAAGCACCAGCACTGGGCAAGGAGGTACATTAATGCAGAGGCTTAAACATGACAGATATTCTGAACATTGTAGTAGGAGCGGGGGCGTTTTGGACCACTCGTGCAAGAGTGGTCTATGTGCCCATGGAATGCCCCCCCCCCCACGTAGCCCCAATCTAAACATGATAGAGCGCTTATGGGATCAGCTAAAAGTGCAAGTTGGCGGACGTTCAGACCTTCCAAAACACTCGCCCAGCTAGAGAAGCCCTACCAGAGGAGTGACAACACATTCCACAACCGCATTTCCTAAGACTGGTTAGGAGTAGGCCAAGATGCTGTGCTGCAGTGATGCAGGCAAGAGATGGCAACTCAGCTTATTGACAGTCCACAGGAGTGCACAATTACCACAATCCCTTTTTAGTTTGTTCAAGAACAATTTCAGTTTTACACATCATTACTTTACTTTATAGTTGAGAGGCAAAATTAGTGTTTCTTTACGAATGCGGCATTATTTTGAGTTTTCGGAAACCTTGGGAAGTTTGTATATCTTTAGTTTCAGCAAAGTGGTGCCAAATAGTTAAACATATCCAAGCAATTTTATGACAGAGTGAACAGAAATATGATGTGTTGTCTCTTCGGTGTAATTTTCTACACTTCGTTAAGCTTTGTTCTCATGGGGTTAAGGAACATCCTCACAGTAAAACTTATCTAGGGCTTCCAAAAAGTTCGAACTAACTATATGAATGGACTATGGCATAAGCTAGGCAGTAAGAATGTGTGGTGACCATGGCTCCAATTGCACCCATGTTTTCCCAATCCCATAACAGCCACCGTAAAAGTGCCCTGTAGTTAGTATATTTCCTGCATGCCAAGGCGTACGGTACTCAACCCTGAGACGCACCTAGGTTATACTCCTAACTTGGACCTCCGAATGAAACTCTTAGCTTTAGGGTAGGTTAGAAAAAATTACTCGCCCCTTTTGTACACTGTAAAAAAATAATGGTATAATTACCTGACAAGTGTAAGGTAATATTCGCAAACTTGTGGGGGAAACATAATTTTCCTTACAGGTAAGGTAAATACCGTATTCTGGAGTCAAATTAACGTACTTGGTAGTGGAAAATCCCATACATGGGTGGGAAAATACCTTACGATGCGTGCTTCTCTTCAGCATTCTCAACAGCCAAGTGGGGAAGACGGGCGGAAGAAACAATTACTTAACACGCTAATACACTAATGCCCTCATGCTGTCGTGTGTGTAGTGGATAGTGCATCGGCCTATTGTACCAGCGGACTATTGTTCGCGCCCACCCACCAGCAGGTGTCGAGGAGTTCAGTGTTAAGATTTCGGTTACTAATCGTCAGATGATATAAGTAATAAAAAAATTAACAGTACTAATGCTCAGGGATATTTTCAAATATAATTTTATTATAAAATATAGTTAATTTTCCCTTACTTGTATGGGATTTTTCCTCCACTTTTGTCAGGTACTTTTTCCGTACTGTAAGGGAATAGTACTTAACTTGTTATGTAAATTTACTATACACTTAATAGGTATTTTTACCTTACATGTAGAGGTAATTAGCTTCCCTTACACGCAAGAGAATTTTTTTACAGTGTAATATTCTGTATATTCAACGCTATATACAACCTTCTGGGTCACCACTGACTCATTGTCGCCAACTGAACGCCGCTACATTAACAAACAGGGGCTAATCGCTGCGAGTGATTGAATGATTGGTGCTCCCGCAATTGGTTCTCATAAGCGACCTTGCGAATCTCGTCTGCTGGGGGACACCCAGACTGCACTTATCATTCACCTTCGTGTATCAGAAGGTATAGAAGGGGGAAGAGACTTCGACGGCTCTGAAGGTTGAAGTAAAGCAACTGCCTACGGAGCACTGCGCCCGACTATTAAACGCGAAGAACTCATTTAAAAGTAGCACAGATGCGGACGCCATGAAAATTGTCATAAAAGTGTGATTTATTATGTATACAAAAGAAGGATGTGCATATTTTGCAGCACTATAAAATATTTTACTAAAGTTTACTTTTTAAATGTAAAAAATTAATCAATCGATAGAGTCCGGATTTTTAAACAAAATTTAAGCGCATTTCCGTTTTGGATGCTTCGGAAAGCAGAATTTACAAGAAAATCTTCTGCAAGAAAGATCATCGTATTGTTTACTGTGATCATATGAAATAAAATCATAGTAATAATGTATTGTATCATTTTTATAATTAACTATATTTACGTCAGTTTCAGCCATAAATGTTTGTGACAAATGGACAACAAAAAAAAAAACAATTATACAAATTATTTCCTACATTATTAATACAATTTCCTTACACACGATCATAGAAGACATTATGACGATATTCCATATCGAAGATTTACTTGTAAAATCACCTTTTCCGAAGCATACAAAATGGAAATGCGCTTAAATTTTGTTTTAAAAAAACTTTTTAATTGATGGTTTTTTTTTGCATTTAAAATGTATATTTCAATAAAATATTTTATAATCTAAAATATATACATCCTTCTTTCGTATATAGCACAAATAGCACTTTTCTGACAATTTTCATGGCGTCTGTACTACTTTTTAATGAGTTATTCACGTTGTATAGTCGGGCGCAAGGGTCCATAGGTAGTTGCTTTACTTCAACCTTAACATCAAGGTCTTGAGAGCCGATAAGGGTGAAGCGCGGTGAGTGTGGAGCTGCGCCGGAATGCAGGGGCAGGGTAAATGGGAGATCACCGAGAAAACCTGTCGACCAGCGGCACTGTCAGGCAGATTCACACATTCGAAAATCCGGGGGTGACCCTGGCCGGTAAACGAACCCGGCATGCACTTTGGTGTGAGACGAGTAGAGCAAATATCCAAAAATATATCAGAAAAATTAAAAAAAATAAAAAATCCCAAAAATTTATTATTAAAAACGTATTAAATAATTTTTATAAAAATTATATTAAAATTTACAATAAAAATCATTAATAATTATTTTAAAAACTTTAATTTCTGGAAGTTGCTCCTCACCAATACCCATTCCGACATCTTTGTTGGTGCATCCAGCGACCATTTGGTAAGCGACCACCATCCTGGTGGACATCACCCATCCGCCATCTTGGATGCCAGTGCCCTTGACCTTGATCTTTGTCCTTTACCTTGACTTTTGACCTCTGCATTTGACCTAGGCCTTTGATCTTGAAATCTGATCTCGACCTTTAAACTTGACCTTTGATATTTTTAACCTTGTCCTTTTACCCTGGATTTTGACGATTGACCTTGACCTTTGAGCTTAATCTTTGACCTTGACCTTTTGACTTTGACCCTGACATTTGACCTTGAAATTGAACGAACTTGAAAACAAAACTAGAGAAAATATACGCAAAAGAGAGTAAGCATATTATATTATAGACTACTACCACAATTTTGGATGCAGGTCATCTTGAACTTCAAAACAAAAACTCGAGAATAAGTATATAAAAGTTAGCAAGTATATTACAGTACTGAATACTGCCACCATATTGAATGCAAGTGACCTTGACCCCATGACCTTGAATAACCTTGTAAACAAAATGTAGAGAAAAATGAATAAACTTCAGCAAGCATATTACATTACTGACTATTACAACCATATTGGGTGCAGGTTCACTTGACGTTAGCTCCATGACCACGAATGACCTTGAAAACTAAAACTTCAGAAAAAATGCATAAAACTTAGTAAGAATATTATGTTACTGACTACCAGAACTAATTTTATTTTGGAAAACTTTATCAACATGAAATAATACACACATTATTTTAAAGCCCATTTATTTTTCAGTTTATTTATTAAAGTCGCTCATACATTAAAATAATTGCAGTATTCTTCAATATATATGCATCTCAATATTATGTATTCAACTTTGTTAACATTACAGTATTTTATGCATCTCGCTATTCAAACTCGTGTTACCCTTGCCTGAAAATATCGTGACGTTATTACACCAACCCACTGTACTGGACAGGTTATGTAGGTAACTACACATTTGAGGGCATGTACCGAAATCACAAGAGACCTGCTTGCAGCAAACCTGGTACCGAGGTACTGATGAGAAATGCACTTCGCCTTTACAGGTCTTTGCATGGCTAAGTAAACTGTCTCTACGGCTGAAAAGTTTACTGCAGCTGTCACACAAATAGTATACGCAACAAGTATTTTTGGTTCGATTGAAGCACACATGACGTCGTACATTGTGGCCGGAAGTAAATGTCTTGTCACAGACGTGACACTGATGACGACGTAGTGGTTCAGGCAAAGACTCGGACGGGCCTGTTGGAGATGTAGGTGCTGGAGCTAAGGAAGCAGGTAATTCCAGCAGTGGTGTTCTAGGTGCCTCAGCCGAAGAGGTCGATGGCGATGCCACCATAGGAATGCGGCTCGAAGAAGTCGATGGCACTGTCGTACACTGTTAAAAATGTTCGTACATTTACGGAATGTTTTACGGAAATGTACAGTATATATACGAAAAGGCAATCCGTAATGACGAAAAACGGAGTTAAGTCCGTAAATACAAAATACGGAAAGTCTCCGTATTCCCTTTAGCTTCGAGTTACAGGGACGAACAATGCCGAGTCTACACGAAGCTTTCTTCGCCACTGTAACAAGGAAATTATCGTTTCTGCGGCAGTTAAGGTTATCCACGAGACTATGACCTATTCTTTCAAACATTAAAAAATAACATCAGGCGTCTGTAACATTTGGCAACACTAAAAATACACTAAATTTAATACAAACTGAAGTTTTGCTTTTGTCTTTTGATACAAGTATTAAATTTACACCACAATTTTCGAATGAGAGTTGTAGGTGAATGGTTAGAGACGTCGACAGGCAATTATTTTTTTTACTCGGGTTCAAACCTCGCTTAAGTACAAAGTATTTTAACTTTTTAAATATATTTTTATACACAGTAGAACACCCACATAACGAAAATTAAAGACATTTTCACTATCTCTTTTTATTTAAACAGAAAGTACAAAAAAACTAACTTGGAAATTAACGGAGAGGTTCCGTGAAATTTACGGAAAGTCCATTTCTGAAAATCAATGTGTCTGAAATTTTACGGAGAGTTTACGGACACTTCTGGATAATTTTTTACCAGCACTTTCCCGTAAAATGAAGGAAATTTTTTTTAAACAGTGTAGCTACCATCAGCTCTGAAGTGCCCGAAGATATCGCAGATGCAGAATAAGACACAGATGCGAAGCTGCAGAAGCTAGCCGAGACGATGTATCTTTCATGGCAGCCGCTGTCAAACTAACCCTCTCAGCTAACCTCCCCACTGCTTATAATATACGCGTATGCAAGCCGACGACGTCATATTGACTTTGAACCAATCGTATTACACCATTAATATATTGTTCGGGCACCGATCAGTCAATCAGTTGCAAATTGACAATCGCATGAAGGCATTGAGACATTACACACAGGCTGGCGGACAGGCTTTATATGCTAGTTCTTCCTTGATCACATTACCATGCAGTCATATCTTAAACAGTTCCTTCCAGACAAGCTCTTTGCTCAGCTTGAACTCATGGCCACACATAAAGCAGACAACTGACTCCTGCCGACTGACTTCAGCAGACTGACTCCTGATTTCGATTGCGGAGCTGATTGCGAAAGATTGCACAGGCGATTTCTTAAGATTGCGGAGCCGATCGTTAAAGATTACGGAGCTCATGGAGATTGCAGAGCTGACTGCTAAAGACTGCGGAGCTAATTGTTAAAAGTTAGCGGAGCTGATTACGATTGCGGAGCTGATTGTGAAAAATTGATGAAAGTACTGACTCCAGCAGACTGAACGTACATAAAGGACTCTTTGTATAGGCCTTTCTCTCATGCCGTCAAGCATTTTGAACATTGGTGAAAACTCGATTGCAGAATCTGCACTTGCGACATGTTAGCGATGATGCAGGTCGCAGCATCATGATTGCCAAGGTCAAAGGCAGTCTTTCGTATTCACGCTTCATCTTCGTGGTGTAAGACCACCCTGAAAAAACCCAAATACTCGTTCTCCCCAGAAAACCACATGCAGGTGTTATTATATATATATATATATATATATATATATATATATATATATATATATATATATATATATATATATATATATATATATATATATATGATAGACTACATATATGTGATATAAATAGGAATATTCATAATTATGAATATAATAAATTTTATACCCACTTTATGCTCCGAATTTTATCCCCGTGATGTGTTTGATTTCATCCGAGCTTATTTTTACGAGTTAGAGTAATGTATGAGTGAAGAGATTTGGGCGGCTCTTAACATCGAGGTCTTGAGAGCCGACGAGGGTGATGGAGGTTGGTATGGAGCGGCGCCGGAATGAAAGGGCGGGGGAAACGGGAAGATCCCCGAGAAGACCCGCCGACCAAGGGCATCGTCCGGTACGATTCCCACATTCGGAAATCCGGAGTGACCAGGCCGGGGATTGAGCCCGGTTCGCCTTGGTTGGGAGGCGGGCGTGCTAAATGGTCGGCCACCGCGGCCTCCCAGTCATGGGTAAGTCATTTGTGTATTTGTAATTCTCCCGGTGATGTTACATGTTTCTGGTTACGTCTCTAATGATATTGCTGTCAACGAGAGATCAAGGCTTACCTACTATCTGTGCCTTTAAGTACTGCATTAAGAAAAAGATATTGCTGCCACGTAGAGGAAAGTAGGCTCATTTGTTATATCAGTAATATCTTATTAGATGCTTTGCTATGAACTAGATAAAATATTTAAAACTACAGATAAAAAAAAATCTATACATGAGTTACGGTTGCCTAGCATTTAAGGCCACGAGCTCCCATTTATACAGCTTTTGCGAGAATTAATTTTTTGGACCCGAACGAGAGCCGATATTGTAAAGTCCTCGTACTATTTTGTTATAAACGGTTTTTATTATGCAGACACATTTTATCATCACAAGAAACTATATACTTTTATACAATTTGATTAAATAATGAAAATTTTGTTTATTTAATAATTAGTTAAATTTGTACCTTTTTTTTTTGTAACGAAAAAAATTGGACTACATAATAAAAACAATTTGTATTAAAATTGTAAGAGGATTTTACAATATCGGCTCCCGCCCGGGTTAAAAAAATTAATTCTGGCAAAAGCTGTAGAAATGAAAGATCGTGGCCTTAATGTGCCTTTTAGCGAGTACTATTCTCTTCGTGCGAAAATACTCCACCAATTAATTTCACAGACGCTTCCAACACTTCAGCTAGTTCTTCAGTCGTTGGAAAAATACCGGTTCTGGGCCGATGTGTCACTTGGAAAATACAGGTGGGTTTTTCGAAGTCTTAATTTGAAAGGGGGCGCCATTTCATTGGAAATTGTAAGATACAAGTGACCTGAAAGCTTGATGACTATAATAGAGCTGCGAGAGAGAAACTAACGCGCCCTCGAGTTACTTTAATGTGCTTCGTTGTGCAACCTCGCTATGGCCGAGGTTACAAAGTACAGGCTATCTGCCACCTGTAACCACGCGTTAACGTATTTTAAATGACCTTTGATAACTGGCTTGGTTCGCAGTCTGACGCACGCGTAATGAGAAAATCCTTCTCGGAATTGGAAACACTTTGCTGCAGCAAATAATAATAATAATAATAATAATAAACAAATTTGGGGGGGGGGGAGGGTTGGTCCAGTGTCCTAGCGACAGCCCGGTTTACAAGTAGCATATCACTACCAAGTTGTTTACTGTAAGGGCAAGACAATTACTAACCATTTCGAAATAAGGCAGAGGTCGCTAAGGCATTACCTTCAAAGCGAAAGGTTCCGGTTTAGCATTCTCTCGGATATATGTGTGAGTGTTCCCATTTCATGTGAGATCCATGTTTGGTTTAATAGGTGAGCAACATACACTGCTTACTGAAGGCCGTAAACACAAGTTGGCTGGTGAACAGGGAGGGAGGGCCATGGTTGTGGGAACTCGTAACACAGTTGTTTAAGATCACGCACAAAGCAAATAGTACATTTCTCTCATACGTGTGTATATTTATGAGAATTTCTTTTACGCCGCTGGGGTCATGGTGGTTGAGCGGTTAGCCTGCTCGCCTCCCACCAAGGCGATCCGGGCTCAATCCCCGGCTGGCTCACTCCGGATTTTCGCATGTGGGAATCGTGCCGGACGATGCCGCTGGTCAGCGGGTTTTCTCGGGGATCTCCCATTTCCCTCGCCCCTTCAGCCCTGCACTCCAATCACACTCATCGGCTCTCAAGACCTTGATGTTAAAAGAGCCATCCAAATCTCTTCACTTTTTTTCGTCACTATTAATACGTCCGGAAATTTCCATTAACCATTGAACTCTACTACTCTAACACAAGGAATAAAATTAATTTTCATGCTGTTTTAACCCTGGTCATACATGTACAGAAAAATGCTAACACTTATTTAATAAAAATTCCTGCAATTAAAGTGATGTTTGTCGTACTAACATACTGACGATTTAAATGTTTGTATATGTCTTTGGTACTATAGGAGACTGTCGAAAATTTTGACTGGCAATTGTACTGCATTTATATGTAAGATATAAATCGAAACAACGTTGGATATACAGGAGAATTAATACTATCACAGTGTTTTAGAGAGTATTATTATTTTCGTTTCTTATGTACGCTGGCTGGCCAGTGTGTTATTAATTCATATACTGATACTAAACTTTTACATAAACTAGATTTGTACTGCTTGATAAGCGCCGCATCTCTATGGAACTGTCATATGTCTCCGATCGGTGAACCTATAAAATAATTAATTAATTAATCAATAAATATTTGACGGCACTAGCACGTGCTGACTAATAGCGAGGGACCTGTTACCCGCCAGCAGTGTTTAGACACAGTAAAAATGAAAAATCTCACATGTAAAACACATGCAATAACGAGGTCATATATATGTATGTATATATATATTTTTTTTTTCTTTGCTCCACCAACATCTTGTTTTCCAATTACTCATAGTCATTCTAATTATTTGCATTCGCTTCACCACCATCTTGTTTTCCAATTACTCAGTCATTCGATTAGTCAAATTCGCTCCACCTCCATCTTGAAAAATGGCAATCAACAATTTCCCATTTTTCCCCTTTTCCCCTTTTCGTGCAAAAGCATCAGACACATAGGACCTGCCAGGATCATAGTCGCTCAACCCCCAACCATTTTAAAAATTCAAATTTTTCCAATAAAAAAATAATTCCATTGGCACCAAATTGGATTCAGCCTCCGACATCAATTCTGTTAGCCAACTTTCGGACTTATTGCTCTTTTTAGTCAATTTCTGCTCCACCTCTCTCACCTTACATCACAAACTGTTCATCAGTGGGCATTGCAGGTTCGGACTGATCACTACGACCCAGACATTCTGCCATCACTACTACATGACGTCACAAACCTTACGAACCCATACACTGCACACACTACAGGTTCGGACAGGTCGTCACGATCCAGACTTACTGTCGCCACTAGCCTAGCACGACTTGGATGTCGCTCCGAGATAGCAAGGCCCTCTCGATACAGGCGCTGAATTTCAACCATATTTATTCAAAAGAATTCTTCAAAGTAACCAGGATTCTTATAGGTTTTTTTTTCTTTCGAAATCTTTGAAGTTAGTAAATGTGTTATTAATGTGCATTGAAAGTTTTTAACATCAACTAAAGTGCTTTTAAAGTGCATCGAAAGTTTTAATATCGGTTTTATTGTTTTAAAAACATAAACCCCATTTAAAAAGCATGGGAGTAATTATTTAACAACAACATTCTTCTCACAATATATTAAAATTTATATGGCAACGGAATATTCTCAAACAATATATTCAAAAATATTTTTAAACCAAACATCGTCACCCTATAT
Organism: Dryococelus australis; assembly: GCA_029891345.1. NCBI lineage: Eukaryota > Metazoa > Arthropoda > Insecta > Phasmatodea > Phasmatidae > Dryococelus > Dryococelus australis. Next base: position 14,456,423 of record CM057008.1, on the reverse strand, counting down.
ATATATATATATATATATATATATATATATATATATATATATATATATATATATACACATGTATATTTTTTCTGATCGACCTTATGGACATGATAGGAATATGCAACTATGTAATAACACAGTATAAAGAACAAAAAATGTTTTAATTTTACATAAATTACAAACACACATCTATTGCTGTGGTTCATGTCCACAACATATAATATTACTACCTGATCCCTGCGAACGTTGTTCCACCTTAAAAAGGATATCCATCCTCTCCTTCCCAGAATATAAGTGGATATTGTAAAGCATCGTATGATCGATTTTGAAATGTTTTGATTCTGTTCATTATTTTGATATCACGCTGTACATATTGTTCACCATTAACATAATTTGTAATTATTTTGTCACACCAAATTTATAATGTGAATTGTATATTTGCGATTCCCTTCCTATTATAAATCTAACCTACTATCCATTTTATATCATTAATGTAGCAAGGGTCTCTTGCAGCACATGCAGCTCCTGTAGAACACTGTCCATCATAGTAGCTTGCTCTTCCATCACATACCTTATGTGACATATACTGGGTTGCATGGATAGGTGCCTGGACTTCTTGGTGTTGACAAACGCAGTGATTCCCATGTACCGCATACCGCACCATTGTTCGATGGTGGTGTCTATGATGCCGAATCTCCAGTGGGTAGGTGTTCGGGTGCACGTAGTCGATCCGAAGGCTTAAGAGAGATTCAAGGCAATGGTTGAAACGTTGAAGTTGATGCCACTGGTGACTCTGGTACGACCTCTGCTTCTGCATGAACCACTTGGCTTAGGAACTGAGTTAGCTCTCCATCAAAAAACCTCGTCCAGGGACATCTTGCTACGATTACGACGAACACAAGAATGGTGTTAAATAACTGCCCCTGATATCTTGACACCCTCCCACCAGCGACAATCAGCACAAAGGACAAACATAGAGATAACAAAGCTACTTGTCCCTTATGTCTTTCATATCCATCCAGCTGTCTTTCGATTCTGGTAGCTCCAACCATCTTGCCAGTATTTTTCCTTTCTTGCGATGTAAGACCTTCTCAACCAAATATGTATCAGGAAATTTCGTGACCTTTATTTCTTCCGAGTAGAATGCTCCACATATAGGAACATTAGTCATATATTTCAAATAATATATGCTAGCATAGTAATGGTGTATGTGCATGACATTAAAGAGTTCTGTAGACTAGTTCCCTCCATATCCCTTGGCAAATACCGCCTTTTGTTTGCTTATGCACATAACATCGTTAATTTTAGCTTTTGGTTTGCAAGGATCCAACACTTTTTCAACTGTATACACTGTTTTTAGCAGTGAGTTGTCTTTCTCATCCTTGAGGTCTCATGCCTATTGTCACAATACTACAGACAAGTTACAGAAATCAGGAAAGAATGTATGAGATTGCAACATGTGTTTCCAACAAAATAAATTACTGAACGTTTCCTGCCCGATTCGACCTCTGTACAAACTAGCTTCAGCTGACCAGCAGGCCGATTAAGGCCGACTATACTTTTTGTGCGAGCCTCCTGTTGCCAAAACACGCGTCGATTGACCCACTGCCGGTCACTATAAAGGACGAGTGGGCTGCGCTACCCCCTCCCCAGACAGTGATCGACGAAGAACGACGTGAAGTTGTCGGGGAGACAACGAAGACGAGGGCGTCTCAATTTCAGGGCCTGGAGGAGCTCTGGGCCGCACCGCAGTCTTCTGTATATGGCGAGCATAAGTTCGGCTTGGCAGTTAGGCGTCATCCTAGCTCTCAAGGACCCGTTAATCTTCGAGTAAATGAACATTAATTTCTGGCTAGACCAGGGCTTCTACTTCTACTTTTTGCTGTAGTCTATTCACGGTAAAGTGAGCACTTCTTAAAGCCCTCTCATTTGGAATAATAGTGAATAAATATATTTTACCACTCCAGTTAAAAGTCATTGAAGCGTATTGTTCAGTGTAAAGTGACTGTATTGTTCTTATAAATTGTTATTTAACGTCATAATACACGTGTTTTATATAAAGAATTGTTAACTTATTATTAGAGTAACCACTGACAACAAAGTACCCCCTTAGTGTCTCCCATTCCTGCAGTGTTCGTAGATATTGAGGTCGCTTATTAGCAGCCACCAGACAGGAGCAACAGCGAGCAGTATAGGATAGGATAGGATAGGAATGGGAGGCGCTACAACATGAACTCGGGCGCAGACAGTCCCTGGCGCCAGCAGCGAGTTGATGGTTCGTCGTGAGTACCATGCACTCGCGCGTGACAGGGGCGCTAAGTAAACAGCGTCTCCCCGACGTCAACTGGATGCTAAGCTTGCGCGAGGACACGCCCATCCCGCATTCCGATATCAACCGCAAGTCACGTCTCCAGCGAGATCAAGATGAAGGCAGCGGCGTGTACAAACCATTCACGGTTACTTCACACTTTTCCTGAAGCCCTACTAAAGTTCTACTTCCAGGATATTCTTCCGCCTCGTGTAAACAAAGCCTAAGGCGCCCGTCTACCTGGCGCTTGAAGTGCGTTGCAGAGTGTTCGATATACACGTTTTTCTACGAAACTATTAAACGTGCGTCCAGTGTACTGGCCTATGAAAAGAATACACATTTCAGACAATGGCTGTTGAGTGTTTTCAAGACCTCACGTTAATTAGAAACACTATTTCAGAGCACGCCGAAATGGCTAAAAACGGCTTTTCAAAGCGCCATATCTCAAAATGTACGTGTCAGATCCATACAAAACTAGTCAAGGGGCATACATTGAACCTTCCTACAGACTTTCCACCAATAAAATAATAGGGTCGCCGCTGAAAGTCCCATAGGTACACGCAGCACGACGAGAACACTGAACGTCAGTTCAGAGCCTTGCGCTTAGAGGTGATGGGGGACTTGATGCGCGTGGCAGTGTCGCCTTTAACTCTCCCTCGCCTCTCGGCTTCAAACGCGGAAAAAAGCTCTTGGTAGACGGGCGTCATAACTAAGTCTGCAAAATTACACCAAATGACAACGCACCGAATTCGTGCGCACTCAGTGTAATAGTATTTTGTATAAGAACTATTTATTACTAGGCGCTGCTAACACACGTGTTTTCTCACTGTTTTTGATTCAAATAATTTATAAGTGTAGCATTATAACTTAAAGATAAAATATTATTAATACTTCGAATTAAAAGAGAAAATTGAACACAAGTATAAAACTCTTTTGATACATGGCGTATTTAGGAAATAACTAAACACGTTATATATGGGGAGATTTTCCAAAGGTTTGATTCAAAAAGGGGGAAGAAATCGTGAATAGACTATATTGAGCCCCCCCCCCCCCCAAATAATAGCCCAACATATTTGAGTGTTTTAGATAGTAAATGGTTCTAATAACAAACGCAACTTCCAAATTTGCTTACCCTCCACATGTATTTACCGTTTTATAATACCTAACATTAGTTATAAAAACGGGAACGAAATTAATGTAATAATAATTAAACTGAATATTATGTCGAGAGAATGTTACAAATTATAAAAAAAACTCCCGTTTTCCCAAACACTTTCGTCCACTTTCCAAGGGAAAAGTTGGACTGGAAGAAGCGAACAGAACGATGTTTACCCTGCCCGTGTTGTAGCTTATCTAATTGCTAGTCGCTCCCGTTTGTGGAAATAAATACTAGACAGCATCACTACGCGAATACACGAAAACTCTGTTTCTTGAATCGAAAACGGGAAGCTTAGAATTAAATGTGTTTAATGTTAAGGCGAAAACTATCAAGGGTCATGCATATCCAATATGTATAGGGTAAGCATTGATTACCTTTCGTCTTCGGAATAAACGCCACTGGATAAAGGCAACAGCAGGACACGCACTGCAGGAAAGAAATTGCAGCCTTTGTCTAGCGGACATACACTAACATGACATATGTCATGTACTGTCCCAGATAAAATTGCAATTATATCGGGTTCATCAAATTTCTCATAATTTAGAGCAGGCCTTCTTTCGCATTCCCAAAATGGGCGATTAGCTTAAACCACACTGACTCGATTCAAAAACCAACCTTTATTAGAAGGAGGATCATTAGGAATAAAACAAATGGTTTTTTCCAAGCTATTACATTTCCAAGACCTCCTTTGACTGGCGATCTGACACACCTTCACGCAATCTCTTAATGAACGAGTCGCAATGGTATTCATGACAATATCCTTCAAAAACAATTACATCGTAATAACGCTCGTGCAGGTATTGGAACGCGAAATTCCCTACATCGGGATAAAAAAATTCGCGCCCCTTGCATGACTCTGTTACATCAGCTTGTGTTACCCACGCTAGAGGTGTCCCAAAGGTACAGTTGCTTTTTCTTTTGTGACGATGACCACTTAGCATCCAATCATTATGCCTCTCGAGGACTGGACTGTACCAGCACATGTATGCAAGTCCTTCGTATAGCCCGGCCAAGCGCCACAACTCTCTCGTCGTGGCATCGATTCCACAAATGGGTGAAACACGCATGCCGCCTGGACAGCTATCCACAGCTCCTTGCTACACTGTTAGAATTTTCCGTACATTTGCGGGAATTTTTACGAAAATTCACAGTGAATAAACGGAAACGCAATCCGTAATGACGAAAAACGGAGCCAAGTGCGTAAACACGAAATTCGGAAAATATCCGTATTTCCTATAACTTCGGGTTTCGGGCACGGACAATGCGGAGTCTACACGAAACTTTCTTCGCCACTGCAACCAGAAAATTATCGTTTCTGCCGCAGTTAAGGTTATCCATGTCACTAAGACATGTTCTTTCAAACATTAAAAAGTAGCAATAGGCGCCTGTAACACTTAGCAACACTTAAAATACACTAAACTTTATTAGAAATTAAAAAAGCTACTCATGTTACAAATATAGAAATTCAGAAGTTATACCAGATTCACCATGTGAGAGTTGTACGTAAGTGGTTAGGGTTGCAACTTTTTGACTTGGTTTCAAATATTGCTTAAGTTTTAAATATATTTTTATACACAATAGAACACCCACTTAATGAAAGTTAAAATAAAATAGAAATTAAAAATTATTTTAAATGGAAATACGGAAAACTAACTAGGGAATTAACAAAGAGGCTCCATGAATTTTACGGAAAGTTCGTATTTGAAAATTAATGTGTCCGTAATCTTACGGAGAGTTTACGGACACCTCTGGATAAATTTTCACCAGCACTTTTCCGTACAATGAAGGAAGTTTTTTTTTTTAACAGTGTATTAGTAGGTGCAGGATATTGGGTGCGGATGGATCTCCCCCACCACTTCCCATAAATGCTCTATGGCTATGGCGTCCACATCGTGCGAACAATGTGGCCACGGCAGTAATTGAAACTCTTCAGGATGCTCCTAGAACCAATCCTGGACAACTTGAGCCGATGACACGTTGCGCTATCCTGCTGGAGTATCCGTCGTTGTGGAGGAACGTGAAGTCTATGGAGCTCTTCAGTGCAATGCCATGACCAGCACACACGCTCACTCACGCCATGTCAGAGCACAACTTTCTATAGGCTGTTCACGGTAAAATGAGCACTTTTGAAAGCCCTGCTTAGGTTCTACTTGTACACACGTTGCATATTCCTCCGCCTTATGTAAAATTAACATTGCCATGGGCCTCATCACTTTATTCATTCGTCGGTCAAGTGAAACTGTAGAGTTATTAGAAAAGTAAATATTTTACAAATCTGCTCATTCTTATACTTAGACGCATTAAAAAAAAAAAAAAAAAAAAAAAAAAAACGGGCAGGAAAAGAAATAATTTCAAATTTCAGTTTGCCCAAACGGTTACCTAATACCAGGAGCGTATCCAAGGGGGTGGGGAGTAGCTGAGGGGGCTGCAGCCCCCCTTTTTTAAAACCCTATTATCAAAATGTCAATCATAATATTTATATATTTGTTATTACCCACATGACACACATCGTTTTTATCCTTCTTTCCTATCCTCCCACTGTGACTTGTGAACAATGTACTACTAGTAACATTACTAATACTTATCAGCCCCCCCTCCCCCCCCCCCGAAATACGCCCCTGCCTAACACTATTTATTTGACATTTAGATATGGTACTTGTTCCCATCCATCACTATCAAGTTTACTGGGTGCATGTCAGTAGTGCGTCCGTTGAAATACATGCAGGCCTGAGCACTTACAAGACTTAACGATAAAGTGCCGCCACTGACTATTTCCCTGTACATTTGTTGTATTTTTACAAGGAAAATACTTAAAAACCTGTAGAACTACAGTTCTCTTGTAAAATATGCGAAACATAAGTTTGTAATAGTACAAATGATAGGCTTCTAATGCGACTTATATGATTAAGAAATGGAAATATAATTATTTTATTCTATTGGAAAACAAATCTGAAGAACTAATAACAAGGGATAGAAGGAAAAAATCATTACAAATAATTACGAAAAAAAGTGTACAGTCTGGCTGCACACAGAGGAGAACCCAAGGCCTTTGCATTATTCGCCAACAACTCCCTTGAACGCAAAACCAATCTAACTTACAAATTGTATTATTATTTGTACTAAATGTAATAGTAGATATCTACAAAACAGTACAATTTTCTATTTCTAACTGTTCTGTGTGAATATGAAACATTAAAATTAAGAGTTAACGAGTAATAACATAGCGTGTTTTTTTTTTTAAATTGTCGTCGTTTTGTTATGATTATCTAAATTATTGTGTTTTACGTTATTCAGACTTACAATACATTTCTTGTTGAGCGCAAAAAAAAAACACCACACCATCACAATTTTTTTGCCCTAACACCTACATACTGTTTTACGTTGTTTAGAGTCCGCCATTATCGTGGATGCGGGTCAGTGTGATACAAACATTTATCGAGGTTTATCACAACCACGACTGTTATAGTTTTAACACACGCGTAATTTTACAAGAAAGATTTTCGTCCAGTTACAAACATTTGTAAAATTGCAAACAACTTCTCAGTGAAAATGACAATTTTTTTTTTGCAGTGAACCTTTACCCCACACACAGGTATAGTATGACTTGTGGCATGTCAGCGTAAAAGACTTTCTAGTGTGGATCTTCCTCCTCCTTCGTTGGCTGGTAAGGCGAAGGGACACATTTTTTAAATGTTTCTTTTCATTCTACTGTTCCTCCCCGCAGCAGGAGGCGATCACCGACCTGCAAGCTCGCTTGGCGTCACCTCCCGGATTATTCACGGGTTTGAAGTCAAGGGGAGGATCTGGTGCGTGTATCCGATCAGGCTGCACGCGGAACATGACGCCCGAGGGGCGTATCTGAGCTCGTGAGAGATGGAGGTCTTATTATACATAAAATAATTAAATTTGGTTTCTAATTTATTCACACAGCTAGTATTTACAGCATTAAATTGTCCGTCTCCACTTTTACTCTGTTTATTTAAGAGCGAGCGCAATATTTAAGGTCTATTTCAACTGTAATTATCGCGTAAATGGCCGCCAATAGTGGGACGGCGTGTCAAGAACACGGGATGACGGACTGCGAAAGCTAGTTTAGCCCTTATCAGCCCCGTTGTTATGAAGATAGGGTAGTGCAATAAGACCAGCGACGTACTGGGGAAAAACCTGCACCCGGTAGTTAAGTTCAAATCGCGCCCTACCGGCCCTGGAGGAGGAGGGGGAGGGGGGTGGCGGTGAAAGTAGGCTGGAAGCTCCCATCAGTGCAGCCAACTCTGACGGGAGCTTTGTTGATGAAAATCCGAGGATCCCCATCGTGGTACGGAACTCGATCAGAGATGGGATCTAAGATCGGCACAGAAAACTGTTGCATCGTTCGAGTTCAGAACTGGACTGGAAATCGAGGCGAAGGTCATTTGGAACCGCCGAAATTGGCGGGTTCCAAAACTCGATCCGAGATCAGCAGCCACCGTCGACAAATGTAGTTTGAAAATACGCCAACAGATAGAACTACAGTCGATTGTTTTCTTCTTGGGAAATTAAAACAACATCATACGCACTTGAATATTATTCAGTAAAATTCGTACATCAATAATTCACTTAAAACAGTTCTATCTATAGTGAAAAAATACGCCTACTTCCATGACGTCACATATTACGAACCAATAGCAAAATTTGTCCTATACTTAATCTCGATCTCAAACTTTAAAACCAAGATCGAAGAATCGGAGATGTAGAACCATGAAATTTCGTTGGTGGAACACTTTTACATCGGAACCAAGATCGAACTGGATCCTGGTTCGGAACCAGGATCGTTAGATCTCGGGTCGGGGGAGATGCGACGCAGGCACTCGCTGGTTTGACGGTACCGCGGCCTGGGAAGGTCGATCCCGATGCCATCTCCGTACTCGGGTTGCAAGATGCTGCTCTGCAGCTCACGGCGAGACGCCACCCTGAAGGACGCACGTCGTGTCGACTGCGCAGCAGGTGTTTCGAACCAGCCGAGTTCTCTTCCCCCTCATTGGCGAACAGTATACTGACACACTCATCGTTGGCGGGCAGCTAAACGTTTCCTTTGAAATAAGCAGCAGCCGACGACGTGTGTTGATTACGAGGGACGAAATGCTGCGACCTCACGTGTATGGAGTCACAGTGACCTTCATAGCCACGGCCAATGAGCGTGCATTGACCGGAAGGTGGGCGGGGTCTTATAGCTGCGCGCTCCAAAAGCTTTCCTAGTCGACAGCGGGAGATGGAGCAAGTTGTCCGGAGCAGTGTTGTCAGCCCATACCATAATTATTCTTTAATACCATATTTTTCCCCCCTCGTACCATAAACGATAACCACTTGCCGATAATAGCCAAATGTACCATAATTTAATTGCTAACGAAACGAAACGAAAATTCAACACCAACAACATGCTCAGTTGAAGAAGACGACGTGTTTTTACAAGAATTATGAATGCAATAAACTGTGACATGTCTAGTTAACTGTAAGACCAAAAAAAAAAAAAAATTCTACATAACAATTTTCAAGATTGTTAGGCCTACATTGTGTGTGTCGTGTGTATACGTGTTTGGAAATCCAGGAATGAAATAGTGAACATGTTTACAAGAAACTGCATCTTATCGCCCAATAGGCGAGTTATATAATTAAATACCTATTTATAAACATTTTGTACAGTTTAGTTTCGTATGTCAAGTTTGTATGATGTGATTTTTTTAAATTTAGTATCCAAGTTGTTACATAAAAAACATTTCGTGAACATTTGAGTGGTTTTAAAACGAATTGGTTTAATTGTAAACAATGTACCATAATTTTCTTCAGTTAACGATAATTTTTTGCCCCAAAAGACATGGCAACACTGGCCCGGAGAAGCAGGAACTAGGAAGGAGTCAGCCACGGCCTGCAGTGGGCAGCGATCCCAGCAATCCTCGTCTGTAGGGGGCCGCGGTTTTGCAGCGGTTAGCCTGCTCGCCTCCCAACAAGGCCAACAGTGTTCGATTCCCGGCGGGGCCGCCCAAGTATTTTAGCACGTGGGAATCGTGCCGGACGATGCCGCTGGTCGGCGGGTTTTCTCGGGGGTCTCCCGTTTCTCCCCGCCCTTGCATTCCGACTCTGCTACATTCTCACCTCGCTTTACCTTCCTCGGCTATCATTACCTCGATGTTACGAGCCGCCCAAACCTCTCCACTCCAAGTGAATTCGGCAATCAGTGGGAAAACGAAATGAGGATGACCGGACTGGGATTCAAACCCACGCCCCACAAGGCCGTGTAAGGTGAATGGAACGATTTGTTATTCTGAAATATTACTATTTCTGGTATACAGGATGTAAACGATGGGTGTTTATAGGCTGTTCACGGTAAAATGAGCATTTTTGAAAGCCCTGCTTAAGACCTACTTGTACGCTTGTTGTGTCTCCTTCCACCTTTTATAAAATCATTGCCATGCATGCGCCGGTTAAGTGAAACTGCGAAATTATTATAGAAGTAAACATTTTATAAATCTGCAAATTTTCACACACCGATGAGTTAAAAGAAACAGAATGCGTAAGAAACAATTTACATGTACACAAATGGTTAACTAACACATTTAATTCGACGTTAACATATTGAACTACTTCCCATCCATCGTTACCAACTTTACCGGGCGCATGCCACTCAGTGCGCCCGTTAAAATATACACAGGTAGGGGCAGCGATATTTTTATAAGGTTGATTTCAAAAGTGCTCACTTTATCGTGAACAGCCTTTACAACTTTACACGGCGATGTAGATGACTCCGAGACGAATAATTTGATATCGGACACTTGTGGTCCGTCAGGTCGGGAAATATCGGAAAATCGCTCCATAGAAGTGTAGCTTGTCCGCGCGCTGGACCGGATCGCGCTACGTCGCTCCATACTGCTCGTACAGCATTGTCTCGTTAGCATTCCCTTGGTCCTCACGTGTGCTCCATCAGTGATGTCTTCGTCTTCATCCATGGCTGTTCCATTGTTACATCAAAGACCACTGCAGTGCTCACACATAGCAGAACATTGTAAACTTGACTTCCGACAGCCACAACAATTGCCACAAGCAGGTTTTGCAAATACATGACACTAAATACAACAGCTCATTAGGTGCAAATGGCTTTGAAGTGGTTTCAAGTGCCTTTCTCCCTCCTCCAGCTTCTCTGCATGCCTTCCTAAATCCAGCACCAATTGAAGATTCCCAAATACAGCACCCTCTCTCTACTAGTCTTTCACCTCTACTAATAAAGCACGAGTTCCAACCTCTGTCTCCCGTAGCATCTCTGTTTAGTGCATGCATGATTTTGAATTATTTCCTGTCGACTGGTTTTTAACGTTGTCTTGACGGTTTTTCACAGTCTCCTATTAGTTATAGTCTTAACTATAGGTACACTCAGTAGTCATGGCTCCAATTGCTGGCTATGGCTGCCCAATCTCTCTCTGCCGCGATGCATCATTTCCCTTCCTTGTAGGTGTAAGGGGTTAGCCCTGAGACGCAATAAGATCCCTCCCTACCCACCGGGCTTCCACTTAACACTTAATAATAGGGCAGTTAGAAAAATATCTACCTTCCTGATGCGTTCTCTGCATTAGTCGCTAGCCACACAGTGCAGTAAGGCTGACGTCAAAAAGGAATCGCTTCACATTCAGTGAAATGGCAGACATGTATCTGTGCTACGGTGCCCCAGATTCAAATGCATAAGCAGCAAGAAGGCTTTATGCATAATGACTTACTCTGCACGTCGTATCAAGCCATGTGTATTTTTATACAGTGGACCGTAGACTTCGTGAAACAGGCTCTTTGCAAGTAAGTACACATCACCGAAAATGTGTATTCAAAATGTTGCATTTTAGATCGGATATATAATTATTGACAATTGTTCCAGGGTCGTTTAATAGAATATGCACACTAAAAAAAAATTGAAATAAAATTCCCGTACATGTAAGGTAAAATTAGCTCTATCTAATGTAGAGTACATTTTAATAACAAGTAAAGTACTATTCCCTAATCGTGCGGAAAAAGTACCTGAGAAAAGTGGAGGAAAAATCCCATCCAATTAAGGGAAAATTAACTATATCATTAAATATAAAATCCATTGTGCGTGAGTAAACCGCATCATCACTGACAAACCGCTGGACCAATTGAGACCATACATACCATGTGTTATTGAGGTGGCGAGTAAGGTTCTTAGTTATGTTTCATTCCGATAGGTGGCGCTGGAGTTTAACTTATATATTTATCGGCCGATTTCGCTCATACTGGAAGGAAATGTTTGTTGATCTAAAAGAGAGAAATGCCAGCGATACCACGGTCAAACATCTGTCGACGTATCAGACGTAATTGAGAGGACGCATTGAGAAGGCAAAATAGAACGTGAAAGAGGCGGAACAACGTTCGCCCGGATCAGCAGGTCGTGTAAAAAAATTATATTAAAAAATATCCCAGGGTATTAGCAACTGTTAATTATTTTATTGTTTAAAACCTCTGACGAATCGTAACCGAAACCTTGACATTAAAATCCTCGGCACTTGGCGCTGGGTGCACGCGAACCATGTCCCTCTTACCTCGATACGCTGAAGGCGCTATTCATTACACCACGACAGCGTGACAGCATCAGCGAATATAAGCGTGTTATATGATTGATTCTTCCGCCCGTCCCACCACTTAGTCGTTGAGAATGCTGAAGAGATGCACGCGTCGTAAGGTAATTGTCCCATCGATGTATGGGATTTTCCACTACCAAGAACGTGAATTTAACTCCCGAGTGCGGTAGTTTTACCTTACCTGTAAAGAAACCTATTTTCCCCCACACAAGTTTGCGAATATTACCTTACACTTGTCAGGTAATTTTCCAATTGTTTTTTTTTTTTTACAGCGCGCGGCGCCGTGATGTCCGAGACCCACTAGAAGAGACCTTGATGGAGTCCGCTGCGGAGGATCCTGGACCAGGACGTATGTCGTCACCAACCAGCTTGGCATTTTGTACACAGCTGCATGGAAAGTGTGAAACAAACACCGCTAGAGGCTATTCACGATAAAATGAGCACTTTTGAAGTCAACATTAGAAAAAGTCACTGCTCCCACCTACATATATTTTAATGGACCCACTGACTGACATGCGCACGTTACAGGTGGTAACGATGCAGGGAAAATGGAATATAAATTGTTAGGGTATCCATTTGTGATAACTTAAATGATTTCTTTAGCTTCCTGTTTTTTTTTTTAACGCATCGAAGTGTACAATTTTACGGATTTGTAACACATTTACTTTTTTTAATAATTCTGCCTGACCGACGCGTGAATAAAGTGACGAGGCCCATGGCGATGTTAATTTTACGTAAGGCGGAGGAATACACAACGTGCGTACAAGTAGATCTTGGGCAGGGCTTTCGAAAGTGCTCATTTTACCGTGAACAGCTTATACAATTACTATGACAAGACAAAAATGCACAAGCTCCACCCACGAGATCACTGACCACGTCGGGGAATTCTGCGGATGGTCGAACCAGGCAACTTTAAATTAAAATGGGGTATTCAACTCGATGTATTACATCCACAGGGTTACTGAATACCCTTACGCCACCTACGAACGCGAACGACAAGAAATATTTAAGGCGAATGTTTGGGCAGGTATTTTAGTTGACCACACTGAGAGAAACGTTTTGTTGAATCATGTTTAGTGAGACCAACTTATTTGTTCGTATGGGGGCAATTAAATATTTTGTTACTGAAACCAAATTATTCTGTTGTTCTCATTAGTAATAATCAGCTAATGTGACAACTTATGACGTAGAAAAGCTTTTTAATAAATATACTGCAATATTGGTCAACGTGTGCAAACAAATAACAGCTTTACTTGTCAGTTTCTTGTTGCATTGTTTTATTAATGTGTTTATACGATTGTTAAGCATCAATAGCTGCTAACAAACATGGTTGCTATACTAATTGTCACAAAAAATACAAACAAACTCTCGAGCTGTATTTTCGAACGAAGGCAGTCAAATGAGTGGCCAAACAAATATATTATACAGTTGAATCAACAAAATATTTAGTTGACAGTCTAATTTTTTTTTGGCCCCAGAGATTTTGTTTATTCAAACATATATTTGGTTAGACGAACAAAAGTAATTTAATTACTATTCAAATTTTGTTAGGGCAACTTAATATATATTTGGCCCTATAGAAGCAAATATTTTGTTCGGTTTACTCTCAGTGCACACCGCAGGATCCTACAAGGCTACCACAAAAGCTAACTGGCCAGAAGTATCACGTTTATTTGAGTGAGGTGCTGCTGGATTACTAGACGGACGGGCATGTCGATACAGCATGACGGCACGTCAGCACATTCGGCCATAAGAGTGCGGAAGAACCTCCATCAGATGTACACTCGTCGGCGGATAGGGCATTGCTGTCCAGTTCCCTAGCCTGCGAGGTCCCTGGATTTAAATCCCCTGGATTTTTTCTTTTGGGGAGGCACGAAGGAGCTGGTTTACCGCACATCCGTCGTACCCGAAATGGATCTCGTCGCTGGACCTGTAATTCAGACCCAAGAGGGCGTTTCGTCACGAGTAACAGGGGCAGGCCGGTCCTAATTCACATTTTATTAATCGGATTATCGATTTGATATCAAATTGACTGATTCAATTAATCTGGTAATTAATCCGATCAAGAATGGGATAATCGTTAACCCACTAATCCATAGCAGATAAAATTAATGCTATGAAATGTAATTGATCGATTTAAAAAAAATACACTACTTATAGCATGTGAGGCGATGGCAAAGTTGTGCGACGCGCTCATTCGAGCCAGCGGAGCTAACTTCGAACATGTCATGTGAAACATGACGTTCGGTATGTTTACGTTATTGTCAAGGATGGAAACTTTTGTTAGTGATGTTTATTTATCAAAGTACCATGTTTCATTGTGAGGCGATTAGCTTCTTGCTCGTGTAAACTGCTGCCCAATAACATACAGATTTCAAAGACGGAGATTGCGACAATTATCACAAGATTGTTTGTTTTTTTTTTTTTCGTTTTTGTATCAGACTGTAGTTTATGACATATGTGTTTTTATTTGCAATTTTGTACTTTGTTTCCTGGTTTCCGTAACTTGTCTGTAGGTTTATGACACAGCAAACATTTCTTTAAAACAAAAAAATAGGGTGTGGCTGTGTAGGGGACACCGCTGTTTGTTTTGCGTGAATACATTTACATTGACGCGCTCGGGCGCCTTGATGTTTATTTTACGTTCCCAGCACCGCTTCACTCTATAATATGGGGTTGCATGGGTATCACTGGATTGATTTTAAGATGATCTTTCCAACCGTATACGATTTCTGCATTTCGACTTGGATTTTTGACGAGTATAGGCCGACATTGTGTTAAGATTTCTTAATTTTTTTACATTAAACTCATACAATTTCACCATTACCACGCCACACAAATTGTTTTTATACACACAATCGATTGATCTTGACGAGAGCTGTCGACTGAAACTTAAACTAGTGTCGTGGCTTCTCCTAGTCAAAAGTTATATCACCCCCCCCCCCCCCGGCTTGATGCTTCACAGTCCTCACCCAACGTAACATATTCTTTGATCCTTTGGCAATCGAGTGGCGTAATTGAATGTTTAATGT
Organism: Dryococelus australis; assembly: GCA_029891345.1. Classification (NCBI taxonomy): domain Eukaryota; kingdom Metazoa; phylum Arthropoda; class Insecta; order Phasmatodea; family Phasmatidae; genus Dryococelus; species Dryococelus australis. The sequence goes on along the minus strand of CM057008.1, from coordinate 14,441,330 downwards.
AGATGATAGATCAGGAGCTGCAATGTCAAACTGTTTCCCCTGATTTTGTTGTCATCGGATTTTCTGGATTGCTTCCCACTATGGTTGCACATTTAAAGACGCATTCACGTCAAAACAACTTACTCCATCTGATCAGCAGGGCGATTGAAACCGGACCCACAGCTGAGCTCTCCAGGCGTAGCCAGCGTGCCGCGCCTATGTCTAGCTACACATTTGTAGAGCGATTTCCGGATGTTTCCCGACCCGATGGAACGCAAGTGTCCAATATCAAATTGCTTGTCTCGGAGTCCTCTAAATTGCTGTGTATAAATGTTTTTCACGATAAAGTGAGCACTTTAGAAATGCAACTTTAAAAAATCACTTCCTCTGCATGCATATATTTTAATGGGCGCACTGAGTGATATTCGCCCAGTAGTTTTGGTAACGTTAAATGGAAAGTAGTTCCATAATTTAACGTCGAATAAAAGAGTCAGGTAACTGTTTGTGATAACTTAGAATTATTTATTTTACTTTCTATCCTTTAATGCATCGAAATGTAAAATCGAGCCGATTTTTTTTAAAGTTTTTGGTTTCTTAGTAATTTCACAGTTTCATTTGACCGAAGCATGAATAAAGTGACGAGACCCATGCCAGTGTTAATTTTACATAGAGCGGAAGAATACACAACATGTCTAAAAGTAGATCTTAAGCAAGGCTTTCAAATGTGCTCATTTTACCGTGAAAAGTCTATAGTTGTAAACACCCATCGTTTACATACTGTTTACTATCGTATGTACTATCGTAAGTCGCGAAAATAAAAGGCGATAATACAAAAATTCAGAAGTCTCGTCGGATAAAACCTGATGCGTTCGTCTGCATTGGTTTCAATGAGTCACAGAGTAGACAAATGTACAGAGACGAAATGGTGAAGCGGTTCATTTTGTGTTGGTTCCAGTGCCTCGTCACCGAACCACAATTCACCGCAAACCTCATTGTCTCCAGCCTCGTACTTCAAAGGATCTGGAAAAGGGGATGGTTTACAAGAAAATCTTATCTGTCTCAAAATAGCATAATAACAAAGCACAGGTACCAGGTTCTTTTTGTTAAACTAAGAGCGGAGCGCTTCTCTCCAAGATGGGAATAGGTGCTTACACTATGATTGAAAAAAGACAATCTCTCCGTGATTGTTTTTGCTGAATTCTCCAATGAAATTAATGCAAGCTAGCCTAAATGACAACATGAAATTCAACCCAGAAAATACAGTGTTTGTTTCAGAACTCACTCCAAATTTACATGCCAGGTAATCCTTCATGATTTCACAGGTTCCAACCCCCCCCCCCCCAATTTTACAAAACACTATTTTTATCTAAGTATATTGCCTTTACAAAACAGGATTTAATATCTAATTATATACCCTTTACAAAACAGTAATTTAATATTTAAGTATATTTCCTTTACAAAGCAGTATTCGTATCTAAATAAATTGCCCTGTTTTCAAAAACAATAACACATAATCAAAATCACAATACAAACACCTTAAAAAACCTTTGTCTTCAAGAAAGTTTATTTCCAAACTTCTTACTTTTAAAAACATTGAATACTAAAAACCTTCGTAAAAGTTTACAAAAGACCCAGAACCTATTTTACATACTTCTAACTTTCCATATGTTATTTTATCCTTTTTCCACTTCCAACGCCTTTCCTTTAATTTCCTCGGCTGAGCTATAACAGGAGTTCTTGATTAACCATACACCTAAGAAATTCTAACACCCAGGCTCTAAATATTACTCTCCTTTCAAGTGTACTTTAAAACAATAAACTTTTAAAAACAGGATCAAAATTGTGGCGCATAACTTTCACTCAAAAATTGCTAACACCATATATATCTTTTACTTTTCTCCACAGTCTCGATTTATAACAGCAGCAGCCTTTTGCCCAATTTTACACACCCCTTTTACATTGTTACACAATTTACACCTTTGTTCAATCTCATGGCTTTCACAATCTCCATTTATCACAAAAACGCCCTTTTTGCCCAACTTAACAATATTAAAAGCCCAACGAGCGAGTAGATGGTCGCACGAAGAATACATTTATACAAGTTTCACTCCTGAGCAGCGACTCCTTTAATCCTCCCACATGTTCATGTTCATTCACTCAATCCATCAGTCAGTCACCGGATCAGCACCCAGGGATATTCTCCCCACCTCTTTCAACCCTTGGGCGGCGATCGTGGACTGGCCCAAAACTCACCCTACCCAATATATTGTGGTGGCTCAGAGATATTCTCCCCACCTCTTTCAACCCTTGGGCGGCGATCGTGGACTGGCCCAAAACTCACCCTACCCAATATATTGTGGTGGCTCAGAGATATTCTCCCCGTGAGGCACACTAATGTGTCCACAGTGCCCCTACAATATCATCCAACCTCCTACACTCAAACAATCCAACATTCAGTGAGGTCGGGCCTGAGGATATTCTCCCCACGAACCACTCACCCATTGGTTGCCCACTCGCCGGCGGGGACGTGTCTGCTGAACCAACGATTGGATTTTTTTTCTAACCTACCTTGTTTCTGAGTGTTAAGTGTATCCCGAAGGTAAGAACGGCAGCTAATTCCTTCTCAGGGCGAATCTCTTACGCCTACAAGGATAGGAAATGATGCAAGGAGACAAGCATCGCGGCAGAGAGGGAATGGGCAGCCATGGCCAGCGATTGGGGCCATGACTACCTCCCTAAGTGTAACCTATAGCTAAAACCTTAACTAAGAAGAAACTGGGGAAACCTATCATAAACAACGTAGAAACCTGGCCGAGAGGAAAGAACCCAAAATTATTGCATGCATTATATAGAAATGCTACGGGAGAAAGAAGGTTGGATATCATTCTTTATTAGCAGAGATGAAAACGCTACTACAGAAGAGGGTACTCTTATTGGTTTGGCACGAGATGGCGCTGGCTTTAACCAGAGTGGTGTGCAAGCACATCACTCTGGTGAAGGAAGTGGTGCTATTGGGCCTCTTCCCCCCAAACCCTCAGTGGATCCTGTAATTAAAAAGAAAGGCAGTGAGCTGCCAGTAAGTGTCAGCACAGCCAACACTTACTGAGTTTTACATGACCGGAAGAAGATGGTAGGAGCCTGTGGCAAGAAGGAAAAAATTAACCTTATCTAAATGACATACCACTACATATGTCCTCGGGGACATATGTGTCTAATCCTGATGCTGTTCTATCACGCGGCGAGCTGGACTGTAACGGAGTATATTTCCACCCATAATGCTGCGAATGCACGGAGCTTCGCTTGAGAGGGGGAGGGATAGTTCAATAAACGCAGGGAAGGTCTCTCACCAACTGCTGCAGAGTCGCACGATGCCGCAAGCCTCTACGATAATGCAGAGGCGGCCTTGGAATTGGCTGTGGCACAGGGCCAGACGTATACATACAGCTCGCTGCCGAAACAACTTTTTTTTTTTGTTCTGGCGAGCTCCCAAATCCCGCTACTCCAGCGTGAGCACCTTCACAGTTCTGTGTGTACTCCGGCATGCTTGTTAACAGGTAATACGGTTGGAGAATGGGATGTGTATCAGAACAAGCCCTACACTCCATAGGTATGGTTTAATTAACAAATTGGGCGCATGCATCGCGGCTGAGCAGGGTTTTCTGGTACCGTGGCCGCAATTGTTGTCATGGACACACCGCGAAACAAGAAGGGTCTAGATGGTAGGGCATAGCAAACCAAGCAAAGCGGCGATGGCTTGGGAAAAACCATGCGACCGTCGCGGAGGATAAAAGTAATTCATTTTATTGGATTAGGGCTGGAGAAAGTAGGTTTTTGTTAGTTCGCGAAGATAAACTTTATAAGGTACAGAGGTGATATGAAATATGTCGGGCCGCTGCTGGAATGTATCCAGGGTCGTACCGCAGTAGCACGGCCCTGAAGGCGGGGGACAGAACTGCGCCACCCGCCCGCAGATACTAGTTATCTCTCTGGAAGCAGAAAAAAGTAATAGTTTCCAGGCATAATAATTGGAGTATTTAGGATATATCGAAAATTATCGATATGAAATATAACTTATCGATCGATATGTAACTTTGAAAAATATTGGTATTATCGAAGTTTTCAGTAATATCGAAATTTTCGGTATCATCGATTATTTCAGTATTATAGATTATTTCGGTACTATCGATTATTTCGGTTTTGTCGATTATTTCTGTATTATCAATTATTTCCGTATTATCGATATACCGAAAATACTGAGTAATGGTTTGGAAAAATATCGATATTAAATTTCTATGATATCGAACAGCACTAGTCTTACCGCGCGGACCTTCTTTATATACCCGGGCGGCTCTCTACCACCTTAGCTATCCCCTCCCGAGACTATCACCCGAGTGCTCTCTATACATTCGGCGCGCCCTCTTCACGCTTGACACGCACCCTATACAAGATACTCTCACATAAAAAACGTTACATCGTTCCCGTGGCGGGAAACAACAGCCAATCCACCAAGTTAGCTCACAAAACCCCTCATCATCTGAAGGCCGCAATCCGCCAGACATATCTGCACAGCAGATAGTCGCACAGCAGGATTCATTCCAGAAATCATGCAGAACATTACTTTTCAGAGTCCCTAATTTCATTGTGAAGGACTTACAACCGTCATAGTGAGGGCGTTCTCGTTTTCCGATTGGCTGCGCGAGGCTCTGGTAACGGGCCTTTTGTTTGATTGGCTCCTGCATTCTGCAGAAGGTTCCCTATTAGCTCGGTTATCTGCCGCGTTCCAACCGTTGCCTGGCATGCGACGCTAGAGCGAGTGAAGAGATTTGGGTGGCTATCAACAGCGAGATTTTGAGAGCCGATGGGGGTGAAGTGAGGTGAGTATGTAGCAGAGCCAAAATGAAAGGGCGAGGTAAACGGGAGATCCCGAGAAAACCCGCCGACCAGCGGCATCGTCCGGCACAATTCCCACTTGCGAAAATCCGCAGTGAACCGGCCGGCGATTGAACCCGATTCGCCTTAGTATTCTAACCGCTCAGCCACCGTGGCCCCCTGTGCCGCTGGAGTTCGCTGGAAAAGCTGCTGTTCGACCGCTCTATTGTTAATTTACTATGTAATTATGTCGCCCAAGGTTACTGCCGTGTGTATTAATGACCATGAAAATGTTTCGCAGTGTGCGAAATCCCGAAACTTGAAATCAAGAACCGAGTTTGAACTACTTAACACATTATGTCACTCGCTCCACTATCGTGTACACGTTGCATACTAGCAATATTTATGTCTGGTACTGTACCCACCAAGGCATCAGTGCCCAGTCTTTCTTGGGGTTAATATGATTTGCGGAATTTTCTACACCTCTCTGAAATAACTTTCTAATGGCGATATCATCGACCACGCATTTTTAAGACAGTTGTTTTTACTAGAATTATTGATTTCGTGTTATATAGGCCTATGAAATATTATTCGAAAAATTGTCTGAAAGTTTTATTCAGAGAATTTAGGCTACATTTCACCAGATATCGCTACATATGGTGGTTTGTTTTTTGAAAAACGTAGTCAATAAAATAAGCCTTGTAGAAATGCAAGAAGCCGTCTGGTCAAACATTAACTCCTGAGCTCAAGTGTTGTAATCCGGTAATTTTTTTATTTAGTTCTCTGTAGCTCTCGGCGTTAAAACCTGTGTTTGTTTTTCAACGAAGTATTTAACTATGCAATGCAGTATGACTGGAATAACAGCTAAATCAATAAATTATCTCTACTGGAGGACATAGTCATAGCGCAAGAGATCCCATCAGTTCGTCTGCGCCCGTCGTACGACTATTTAAATATCTACTACTGATATGTGAGTCAATCCTCTTCGAGCGTATACAGTGTAACGGTGGTGAAATTAACGCTGTAAAAAAAAATCAGCATAGTTCGCTTAACCTGCCGCCAGCCGCCTGGAACGATCAGAAACCAGGCGATGCGGAGACTTGCAACTTTGCTGGCCCGTCTCGTCGGCGGGTGACGTCAGCGACGGGCAGTTCAGCCGCGGTTACACGGCCTCCTGGCAGAACTACTTCTCTTCAAACAAGTTCAGCTACTGAAGAGGTTACATTACCTTCGAACTAGTTCCGATCGCAGTTGTTTCTCGTCCCAAGTGAACAGTTCTCACAATTCGTTTCGAACTACTTCTCTTCTCTGCTGCGCTCCTATTGGCTGCTTCGAAGTAAACAAGCAGTGTAATAAATATCGATTAATTTGGCGCGAATTCCTGCACTTGCTGAATCAACTTAAGTTTAAGGTTGAACGTGCAAATACCCACCCATTAAGCCATTACAATAAAGTTGTAGGTTCCATAAGAATTAAAAAGTTCAATAATGGTAAAAGTTGGAGGCTTTTATAATTAAATATTATACCTTTTAAGTTCCATGTTCGTTGAGGTTAGAATTTCCATTGATTTCATTCTGTCTCGGGTGTGTAAACGCGGTAACGGTTTTTAAACTTGTCCAGACACGGCTGCCGAATGTATTTAGGCGAGTGTGTTGTAACAGCACTCGTGTAGCCGCGGCCTTCGTCTACTCGGCTCGACATCTCGTCCAGCTTGAAGTGGCGTGGCCCCCTAGCCGCACGAGGGCGGAGGGAATTACCCTTCCAACGACGTAGGGCCAGCGCCTGGCAACAGCCCGACGCTCCGATACACGTCATCGAGATTTCGAAATAACTGAACTTGTAGTATTTTTACGGCGAATTGTGTTCTACCGTGGCCTGTGATGTTCCTCCACGCCCCGACAGCGTCCTGCATGGACTATACACGAGGGGTGTTCCCGCCCCCTAGAGATCAGGCAAGAGAACGACACACACTGCACACGTGTGAAGGAAACAGGAAGATGGCAAGTCCTGACATGTTTTAACGAGATTTAAATTAGGGACATATCAATTTTATAAGATACGGAAAACACAACATAAAATATTGGGGCGATAATATTTTTGAAAGTTAGGTATTCAAAATAATGTGATGTTATTTGTTAAAAGGGAATTTTGTCATGAATTTTACATATTAACGTTTTTCTTGTCCTCAGATTTTTATAAACGCATGCCCTTTTGAAAATTGTGAGATATTAAGTCTTTTTAAATCTGTTTTCAGGCATATTTTTTATATTGGTATATTGTATACATTTTTGGGCATTACTTACAAAAGAAAGAAATTATTAGCCCAATTAAAAATGGAAAAACTGAATGCTGGTATTTTGTCATTTCTCACAATTTTAGGGGACTTAACTGTAACTGGCATCAATGGGATAGGAAATACCTTTTGTTTTTACTAACCCTGCTTAATATCTTTGGAAATAATAATTCTGCTTTGAGCAAGTGATTGGTAGGACAGTTGCGCGCTGTGGTCACTGCCACGGAGTTTGAGTTTCCTCCGGGTGCTCCTGCTCCGTGACAACAGAATGTTTAGCAATCGCACGGCAACATCCTGCCCGCGCTTTCATCACAAAATAAATAAGGACGGAACTGGCAGTCTGAAGTGCGTCACAAAGGTGCTCATTTGAATTTGGGGCAGAAAAAGAAGGTAATTTAACATTTTATATAATGTCTTTCCAATAAAACCACGAGTTACTGGATATTGCGTGAATGGACAAAGCTCTGCGAATGTTGTGACGTCTATCTTTATCATCAAATTGATTCGTTGGATACATACGGACTGCAACACATACTCTGTAGAAAATGTGCTACTGAAGGTTTATTGATTTACACATGACAAAATGTGAACTAAACACGTTAAAATAAAGGAAAAATGCATCTTATGTCTTGTATCTAAACCCGACCATCTCCGAGAAATCCATGCATAAATTTACAAACACTGGAGAGGAAGTGAATAAGAAGTTCTTTATAAAGAACGGAAATACATCGCAATTGTTTTCTCGCTTATTTTATTCGTTAGAAATGCGTGGGTAGTTTTTCGATGTAATTACGAAACATCATTATACACTGAGAAGTGTTTGGCATTTTCGTACTGAGACGTGTGTAGTATTAATGTCCTGATCGGTTGGTGTGGGGCAGTTCGGAGAATTTAGACATTTGGTGCGATCTATTTATGTATGAATTTGTATGAAACAACTTCCAGAAACATTTCATAATAGTGAAGTGGCACTGTTTTATTGCGGTGTTGTGCGTTGTGTACAAGCTTCCATTACGGACTATGAAAAGTTCTCGCAATGCACGGATTTACTAAACATAAAATAAAAAACATAATGTGACCTACTTAATATAAGGGATAGGATTAGAATTATGGACAAGGTATTTCGTTGTTATCAACTACAATAAAAACATTTTTGTAAATAAATCAAATCATACTATCGACAACTCTGTGATATTGAAAAATATAATTATATTTATTAAATAACACAGACTTTTTATTTTAGTCAAATTTTTTTAACAGGAGTTTTCAAGAAAATAAAATTCTGCTAGAATTCGATTTTTTCATTTTGCCAGAATAGAGTTATACTACACAAAATGTTATGAATTCTGAGACCAGTCGTGTGTGGTGAACTGTTGCAGGGTAAACTGGCGTTAGCTGTGTGCTGTACCCTGTTGCTTGGTAGTTTACACTTCCAGCTCGGCATCTGACGTCACAGGACGTGTGTGATACGTTCCTTGCTGCTCGCTTGTGAGTGGTCGGTAATGCATGCAGTTTCCCTAGAGCTGCACGGTGGTTACTGGCTCAGAGCACAGAGAATGTACAGCTGTGAGCAAGCGCCAGCTTACCTCGCAACACTTCACCACACGCCACTGTCTAAAACAATAATTTTTGTTAAATGTATTGATTGTGGTTTTTAAACGTTATTGTTAGCAGACAACAGTCAACAATTAATTATTCGAAAATAATATGTTCCACATACTATTGCTGTATGAAATGGATTTCTTAATTCAAATACACTGCCGAACTAACCAACACCATCGAAATGTATTAAGTACACATCATTAAAAGTTGTCCTTGGTCTTATGTTTTTGGAATTTCGTACAGCGAGACTTTTCCAAATCCCTTAACACTTAGAGCTAAATATGAGTTTGCTTGCGTCGGTTTCTCTACGACACCATAGGCAAAACTTAATGGGCCATAATTAATTCTAACTAAAATAAAATCGTATTTATGTAAAGCACTTCTGGAGTGTTTTTATTCTGCATTTTTTTTAAACCACCTACAGATAAAACTAGTCATGCGATGTTACTTTGCTCCAACACAGATGTGTTTCACAGCATATGACCCGGTTATTTTTCCATCCTGGTATATGATCCACGTCAACTATACATTAAACTTTGTAATAAGATGAACCTAGTGAAACATATGGCTGTCAAAAGCACATCAACTGAAAAAGATAGGGTTTGGCTGTGTTTGGGACACGGCAGTTTGTATTGCGCGAATACGTCTACGTTGACGCGCTCGGACGCCTTGATGTTTATTTTACGTTCCCGACACCGCTTCACTCGATCATATGGGGTTTTATGGGTATCACTGGATTGCTTTTCAGATGATTTTTCCAACAGTATACGATTTCTGTATTTCGACTTGGCTTTTTGACGAGTATAGGCCGAAATTGTGTTAAGATTTCTTAATTTTTTACATTAAACTGATACAAATTCACCATAACCACGTCACTAAAATGTTTTTATACACACAATAGATTGATCTTGACGAGAGCTGTCGACTGAAACTTAAACGAGCGTCGTAAATTCTCTTGGTCAAAAGTTATACTGCGTGGAAGTTATGAGACGCGGCGAAACAAACTCAAAATCGCCCCCACCCCCTTTTTTTTCCCCCTGCCGCGAGCTATGCTTTGCTGTCCTCACTCAAAGTAACATATTCTTTGATCCTTTGGCAATCGAGTGGCGTAATTGAATGTTTAATGTAGACGATAGATCAGGAGCTGCAATTTAAAGACACATACACGACAAAAAATAATGTCCTGATAGTGCTGTGAGTCTGTTGGATGAGAAAAGATAACATGCATTGCAGACAGCGGTCTGGGAGGAAGCCTCACACATTTTATTTATTGTATATATATAAACTTGGTGTGTAGGGGATTTTACATGAACACATTCTACGCAGCGTACCAACACAACTGTTCAGGTGTTGCACAGGAAAGCTGTACTTGACTGCCACTGTACAGTACGAGGACCATTGCCTAATCATATTGCGCTGAACCAGCACAAACAAATCGTAACAACAAATCAAAATTGACTGTTTAATTTATTCGTTCAAACCACGGATTACAATAAGGCATTTAAAAAAACACAGAGACAAATTTTCAGCAGTGAACAGCATTCCTCTAGAAAAAAAAGCCAAGCTTCAGAAACATTTGACCAGAGGCACACCTCTAGGTGTAAGAGCCGTTCGCGTAAAAACAATACTTTATTCACGTTTAAAGCAGCAGTCGGCTGAATCAAATACATTCAATAAAAGGCGCTTGCAAAAACATTTGAAACGCCTTTACCCATTGGATATGTTTGGGATGAACAAACTTTATGCATTAACACTACAGTATTCAAAAAGGGCTTTACTTTCCATAAAACAATATACTTGAAAACAGTAGCTCTCAATAAAACACTTTGCCTTGAAACTAACGGGCCATACTTCATACAGGCTGCTAGCAAATAACAATAATTCTTAAAATGTGTGCAGTGACTAGAAAGCGTCGACAAAGTGTAAATATTAATATTGACGTGCCAATGTAATTCAATTTGAATAAAATATTGTAAACTGACACTGATCTGGACTACGTGGAGTGGAAGCCAGACAGACCCCTTAAAGAACTCCACGGCTAAAATAAACACACGAAAAATTTCCTATTAAAATTTACAATAAATGTTAGCAAGCTGGGTGACAGTTCAACTAATGCCTGATCGCACCATCGTGGTTCGAAACTCGATCCGAGATCGGATCTAAGATTGACATAGAAACTGTTGCACCATTCGAGTTCAGAACTCGACTGGAGATCGAGATGAAGTTCATTTCGAAGCGCCGAAATTTGTGGTTCCAAATCTCGATTCGAGATCAGCAGCCATCGTCAACAAATGTAGTTTGAAAATACGCCAACAGTTAGATCAACGTTCGATTGTATTTTTGGGAAATTAAAACAACATTATACGCACTTGAATATTATTCAGTAAAATTCGTACAACAATAATTCACTTAAAATAGATCAAACATCGCACATCTAGTTCGATCTATAGTGAGAAATACACCTACTTCATGACATCATATATTACGAACCAACAGGAAAATTTGTCTCGACGATTCGGAGATCCAGAATCATGAAATTTCGTTGGCGCAACACTTTTACATTGTAAACAAAGAACAAACTGGATCCTGGTTCGGAACTAGGATCATTCGATCTCGGATCGGGGAAGATGTTGGTGCAACCGGGCCTATGTGTTGGCTGCAAACGAGATGAACCGGTCGTAATCTAGAACAGCAGTGCGGTAAAGTATGACTAGGCATAGGGAGGATTACGACAGTGCTGCCGCCGTGGCGTTAGTACTGGTAACGACCACCGGAACAGCAGCGCCTTGGATACTTCCTCGGTGCAGGATCGGCATCCCCTCCCTTTCTCCGTCTGATCCCCGACCTTGATTCCCCACCTCAGTGCGTCATAATTATGTACACGAGGGGTAATTGCTAGTAAAGTCCCTTTCACAACTTCACCTCTAGGGATCATAAAGTAAAGATGAGGTAGACCACTTATTCGTCTTCTGCTCATGTACCCAACATTAACCTACCCCATAAGAACACAACTGTCAAAGTCACACGGTCAACAGTGATGAACGTGCTTGATTATGTCTTAATTTTTAAATGGCAGGAGCTATTATATTAACAAAACACTTTTACCACTTTGAATGTAATAAAAAAGCATTACACATTGGTTAGAAGAAGTATAAAGACATCTCATAAGCACTTGTTTACTAAGCAGTGTTCTAACCTCAAACTAAATCCACGCCATTTTTGCTAGCCGTATTGGCAGAAAAGCAGTTCAATGTTGGGACACGGATATTGGTTGTGCGCAGCCAGCGCTCATCTGTAGTCTAGGCTAGGGATGGGCCAAACGGTTACTTTCGTGTAACGTGTTCCATCGTTCATGTTCCATACAAGTAATACGTTCCAGGAACATGTTATTTTTGTAACAGGTTACTGTAAAACATTTCTCGCCTATCGCGACGTTCTCGGAGTACAACGATTACGTTGCTCAGTGTTCCAAGGCTCGGGGTTTCAAGAAATATACACTGTTGCAATCGAACCAAGGCGGTCCAAAAAGGAACGATTACGCATGCGTACACTCACAATTGCCAGCCGAAACGTTTTAGTGAAACATGTGAGGCTGCGGCATTGTGAGGCTGCGACACATCACAACAGATCAGCCTGAGTTGTTGCGGAAACTGTTATTTACAGTAATGTAAGTATAAATAATACTAAAAGGCGCATGCGTGCACATGTTTACTATTATATTTGTTCACAAAAATAAGCTTCTCTGATAGAAAAGGTCGGCTTTGCAGTATGATTTGTTTAAATATAGTTTTGATATACGAGGTTAGGTTAGGAACAAAAGTAAACAAAGCTAGACGTTAAAAAAAAAAAAAAAAAAAAAAAAAAAAGCTTTTGCGCATGCGCAGTAGTAAGGCAACAAGGCAATCCAAGACGTTCCGAAAATAACTGTATTAACGATGGAACGTGTTACTTGTGTAACGTGTTACCAAAGTGTAACAGTTTTTAATAACCGTTACGTTAAATAACGCCCATCTCTATTTCCCTTCGTCTACTCTCTCGGTACGAGCCACAGAAGACACGTCCAAGATACGATCAACACAGCGCCGTGTAGTGAGTTTTTTTTCCCCAGGGTAAGCAATATAATAGCCCCACATATCTAAGTGTTTTAGATAACATTTGCTAGTGCCGGACTGTGGTTCCATTTTCAATTCCTAATAACAAACGCAACTTCCAACTTCCCTCCACATGTATTTACCGTTTTATAATACCTAACATTACTTATAAAAACGGAAACGAAATGAATGTAATAATAATTAAACTGAATATTATGTCGAGAGCATATTACAAATTATAAGAAAACTCCAGTTTTCCCAAACACTTTCATCCACTTTCCAAGGAAAAATGAGGACTGGAGGAAGCAAACAGAACGACTGCTTACCCTGCCAAAGGAACGCAGCAGGGTAACTTGATTGCGCGTTCGATTCATCGCTAGTCTCTCCCGTTTGTGGAAATAATTACTAGATAGCAGCACTATGCGTGTACAGTACGGGAGTTACAAAATCTCTGCTTCTCGAATCGTAAACGTGAAACTCAGATTAAAACATGTTTAAATTTAAAGTTAAGGCGAAAACTATAAAGGGTCAAACATTTCCAATATGTATAGAGCAAGCATTGCTTTCCTTGCGTCTATGGAATAAACGCCACTGGGGGTCTCAACATAGCCTATAACTACTTGGCGGCACAGCGCTCTTGGCACCTTATGTCAGTGTTTGTTCGCGACGTTGATATTCTCAGATGTGTTGACTTCATAATGAGTCAGGTGCCGGCTAGATGGTAACAGTAAAATAGTGAGTTGCGGATTTAGAGCGTCATTTTTTTTTCTGGGCGATTAGGATTATTAATACGTTGTTCTGAAGTGAGTTATAGTCTGTGTGGGTGCGCAATAATTGTAGGTTTTTTTTCCTTCAAAATTATGTTTGGTAGCGCGTTCTAAATTTGCCACCCCATTTGTCTCTCCCGGCCTTGCATTTTTCTGCCGTGCTGCTCTTCGTCCACCACTTTCCCGTTGTCACGTTTTTAAAACTTTGCGTCTTCATAATTTTCAAGCTGGGTGTTTCAAATAGCGCTAGTGCTCGGTTGCACCAACATCTTCCCCGATCCGAGATCGAATGATCCTAGTTCCGAACCAGGATTCAGTTTTATCTTGGTTCCAATGTAAAAGTGTTCCACCAACGAAATTTCATGATTCTGGATCTCCGAATCGTTGATCTTGGTTCCAAAGTGAGAGATCGAGATTAAGTACGAGACAAATTCTCCTATTGGTTCGTAATATATGACGTCATGGAAGTAGACGTATTTTCCACTATAGATAGAACTATATATGCGATGTTTTATCCGTTTTAAGTGAATTATTGTTGTACGAATTTTACTGAATAATATTCAAGTGTGTATAATGTTGACGAATCACCTCCCGAAGTTTATCGGTCTAGTTGAGAACCACCCTGTATAGGCAGGAAGTTCAAGCCCGCACCGCGGAGAAGGCCTCTCTCAGGGTCCCCTGGTGGATCTTCTCCTCTTGTGTTGTTGTCCTTCGTGAGCGGAGCTCGAAGTCGATCAGCGGCGGCTGCACTCTGCACCGTCAGTGACCCGGAGTGTGGCGAAGGATAAAGATGGCCGACACTCTGGCGACCTCGTTTATATAGTCTGGCCACCCCCCTCCCCTTCCCAATTGCCCTCCTCTAGCCAGGGGATTGATCGGCACCCTGCCGCTCGTATCGTACCAATCTAGATAGTAGACGGAGTATGAATAATTATTACTGTTAGTATTATTTTAGAAACTAAATTACCAAATTTTCCTATTGAGCCCTCACGAATAATACATCATGTTTCAATACGAACAATAATATTCAGTATATTGATGTCGAACTACCTGCACATACATCAATAATGCAGATATACACAACAACAAGTAAACTGAAGAAACGACACTTACACTATACAACACCTACACAAACAACATTACACTGACACTAACACAGACATCAAACACACGACGGACACTACAATAAACGACAACCACCGTCGGCCCCTCTGTCTCCGGAGAGGATGGCGGGGCGAGGGTTCAAGGATGGAGGCAGAGGAATTTCAACTTTTGACATTTTCTAATTATAACGTAACATTTCTCTTTTAAACTTTAACAAAATAATCTTGAGCATCTGTTTTAAAATTTAACTTGTTTTTAAATGTTATAACGCGACAAATTTTATGTTTCTACTATTTTATAAACTTATTTTAAATTCAAGTAACTGAGATCAGTTATGGCCTTCGGCTGGGTACTGGGGCAATTTTAATATGTTCTGTTCTGGCACCTAGTAACACCTCGTTTGCCACATTAGTATGGAATTAGCTTGATATTCTAGTTTGAGGGTTTGCATGCGAGATCCCGTACGAAACTACAGTTTTTTTGCGTCGTGTTAAAAGGGAACTCGAGCAGCGACTCGGCATCACAAAATAGTTTAGTATAGATATGCTAAACATCAGTCTTTACTGCAACCTGCCAGCCGCGCACACGCCAGACAAATGACCTTACTGGCCAGCAAAAGTCGGAACACAGACCACCAATCAGCGCCTAGAAACTTACTTGCCGGCCGGCAGCTTAACCAATAGGGATGAAGGGATTTGGGCGTCTCTTAGCCCTTTCAGACCTGATTTAATTTCCTGGTTTTCCGATAAAAAACAGAATATTTATTTTTATTTAGTTCATTGTGAGCCCCAGAGATGGTATTAGTATCTAAAACCATTGAGTAACGATACTAAAATGAGCAAAATAGGTATTTGTTGCAGTAAATGTAATTAAAGAAACAAAATACTGTCTACCTTTAGAGGAATCAATTGATGCCACCGGGTCTGAAAGGGTTAACATCAAGGTCTTGAGAGCCTATGAGAGTGGTTGAGATGAGTATGGAGCAAGGGCGGGGGAAGCGGGAGATCCCCGAGAAAACCCACCTACCGACGGCATCGCCCGGCACCGATTCTCACATGCGAGAATCTGGAGTGAGCCCGGCCGGGGATTGAGCCCGGATCACCTTGATGGGAGGCGGGCGGGCTAACGGCCCAGCCACCGTGCCCCCCCCCCCACCTAACCTATAGTGAATATTTTGCTGGACACGGTAGCAATTCGGACGCAAGGTCCGTTTCCAGCGTGCAGACAATCACCGAATGGTTGAACGGAGATCGAAAGGACAGCCATGTCACTTCGTTCCGTGTCACTTCGTTCCGTGTCACTTCGTTTCTATAATGATACACATTCTGTGTCCGCATATCGCAGCGGAGCGCAGGGACAGTGATGAGAAACAGTCTCCTTGAAGCAGGTTTCACACGATGCAAGATGGGTGCCATACTTGCGCGAGATGCCGACCTTGCACGAGAATTCCCTGCACAAGTTTGCGTGCAAGGCACATCTTGCACGAAATGAGATAGAGCAGGTCCTATTTTTCTCGTGCGAGGCGATGCAAGTTGCGATCCTATTGGTCCTTGTATGCTGGTCATGTGACCTGTTGTAAACTCAACCATAGAGTAAAAGAAAATCATAATATGAGGCTTGCGAAGAGGAATACAGGGAAATTAAACATTGCTGGAAAATAACTTTAAAGCGTGGATTGAAGTTTAGACAGTTCGATGAGAATAGAAAACAACAATTATATTTCGGAGGGATAGCTTTGAAACATATACCTCGTTGAAGTAAGCAACTCCATATTTTGTACTATAATATCAGGGCTGTTTGGTACTAATTAGGGCTATCGACTAATTTTGATGAGATACAGTATTCATTTTATTTATCTGGCATTCTCGTATGAAATCTTGCGCGAAATGCAGCTGGCATCGTGCGAGCCCGGTTTGAGGAGATAACACGAAATCGTCTGGTCACGCAGAGGCAAGTGTTTTCGCGGCGCGGACGAATGCTGCCCGTGACGTCACCTCTGAATATTCACGCCTTCAAGGGACACACACTCTCAAGTCCTCCTGTGAACGAGTGCGATGTAAGGTGGCGTCACAGGCCCGAAATAGCGCGTCTTTGCGCGTCGAGCCAAGTCGTGTTGCAGCGACGGACCGCGGAAATAATACTGCCGCAGGACTGCATTTCTGCTCTCGTGAACCTTTACGAATCCGTGGGCCCCCTTAACCAGCTAAGAATTTCCCGCGCTTCCCTTGCGGGGTATGGGGGCCGCGATGGTTTAGTGGATAGACCACCCGCCGTCCACGTAGGCGAGCCGGGCCCGATTCCCAGCGGGGCCACCCCCAGACCCGGCACCCCGGCGCCGCCCCATACTCACCCCGCCCCGCCGACATCGGCGCACAGATCCAGAGTCAACAAGAGCACTAACAGATGATGGCCCAAGCTTACCGCAACATGTGTCCTAACCATTTTAATACCCACAACATTAGGGAAATTAACATGACATACAGTTCTTCAAATTTTTTTTGACATGGCCATAAGGACCATTTGATGAGAAACAAATGATTTAAATTGATTATTTTTTATTTACGTCTCTCCCTGAAATCCTGTAGATCAATTTTTGGTGAACACATTCTAAAATGAATAAAGGAAATTCTTTCCAGTCACATTAAATTAATTATTAAAAAAAATTGTTATTAATGCATTTTAATTTTTTTTTAAATAATTAATTTGATTTAATAATGAAGGAACTACGAAACCTAAGTATATTTGTTTTCTGGAAATGGAAGTCGTATGAAATACTCACAGCAGTTCAACTTTCGATTGCTAGGCACACTGGTTTTGAATCTTTTTAGTTACCGATTTGGTGCTCACGAATATTGACCAGTATCAGTCTCTGAACTCGGACAAGTTAACCGCTACATTGTTGATCTCGAATACCTGCGAGAATCACGTCTTACTAACGGCCTGTAGCAAAATATTCGCTGTTCGGTATTTGTAACATACATTGTCAAACTGCGGTCATTTTATTTAATAAATAAACCACTCACGAGAAATTTAGAAAAGATTGCGAAATATGTCATCTTGGTTAATTTTTGTTTTTAGCAAATGGTATTTTACGGGAATTAAAGTAAGCGGATACAACATATATGCAGGTATTTTGTTACATTACAAAATTTATATAAGCCGACAGTTTTACCACACACGCATATTTTGAGATACCACGGGACAAGACAAGGGTACTTCTTTGGCCCAACAATGTGAAATCCTTGTAATTGTTACAAGAAAAAGTGTTTTGTTTTGTTTCAAGGATTGATTCGTAGAGCGCAGGTGCCGCGGTGTTGTAGCGGTCAGACTAATCGCCTCCCACCATGGCGAACCGGGTTCGATTCCCGGCAGGGTCGCCCCCAGATTTTCGCACGTGGTAATCGTGTCGGACGATGCCGCTGTTCGGCGGGTTTTCTCGGGGATCTCCCGTTTCCCCCGCCCTTGCATTCCCGGGAGCCACTCCATACTCACCTCACCGCCCAAAACCTCGCATCTCACCCACTCCACTCACTCGCAGAGTGCAGCAACAGAAGAAGAACGTTTACAAGTGAAAGTGTTACAGTCCAATATTTGGGTGACAGACACTAAAAAGGGCCAAAGTCTGACGGTAGCTCTTGAGAGTTTCCATTTCCTACGTAAATCTTCTAATTTAAGGGCGAGTTATGCCCTGTTGCACCATAGTGGTCCGAAACTTGATACGAGATCGGATCTAAGATCGACACAGAAAACTGTTGCACCATTCGAGTTCAGAGGTGGACTGGAGATCGAGATGAAGTTCATTTCAAAACGACGAAATTGGCGGTTCGAAATCTCGATCCGAGATTAGCAGCCATCGTCGACAAATATAGTATGAAAATACGCCAACAGATAGAATTACGTTCGATTGTTTTCTCGGGAAATTAAAACAACATTATTCTCACTTGAATATTACTCAGTAAAATTCGTACAACAATAATTCACTTAAAACAGATGAACTACCGCACATCTAGTTCTAACTATAATGAAAAATATGCTTACTTCCATGACGTCATATATTACGAACCAATAGGAAAATTTGTTGCATACTTAATATCGATCTCTTATTTTGGAACCAAGATCGACGAATCGGAGATCCAGAATCATGAAATTTCGTTGGTGCAACACTTTTATATTGGAACCAAGATAAAACTGGATCCTGGTTCGGAACTAGGATCATTTGATCCCGGATCAAGGAAGAGGCTGGTGCAACTGGGCATTAGTTTTTGTTATGTGTGCTAAGAGAAACGATACAATTATGATTTTTATCTGCAATTATTGAAAAACTTAGCAAACAAATATCACCCTGCGATGTGTACAACGTGACCAGCGTTTGGTACGAACGTAAGATTATATTTTAATTTTATTCAACGGCCTTATCTGCGACGGCCAGTGAAACCCGTGGAGAACGACGTCTGTAGATTTTTTTTCTTTTGACATGCCCACGTCTCGTTTGAATGCCCGCGATGTAGTCCGCTGCCGCGTGAGTAGGTAACGAATGACTTTCTCACAGCTCTCGGAGACGAGAAGAATACGAAACCAACCCCAGAGCGATCGTCTGCAGGGGAATAAGCTGGTACGTGCGCAGATACCAAAAGCGGCGAAACGTAGCTCGTGGACACTTGAAAATTCCATCATAAATCACGCACGCTTGCGTGCTGCTTTAAGACGTCGGCGAGAGCTCAGTGGCGAGATGACTTCGTTGCCGCCTCCAGGAAATGTATTTTTGTAACAGAAACTACTCTATCCCACGTGTACCCGACCTGTTTCCGCACACCGAGAGAAAAGTATGCTGCAGCGATCAAGACACTTGTTCGGGTAGGGCCAAAAAATATATTGAGTTGCCGCGACAGCATCGTTTGTTGAATAAACGAAACATGAAAATCAACAAAATTCATTTTTTTAAACAAAATACTCACTCGAAGAAGCAGAACCTCTATGTTGGGCCAAACGAAACTACATGTCAACAAAATATCCATAGACTGTTCACGGTAAAGTGAACACTTTTTAAGGCCCTTCCATATTTTTAATTTCATCCAATTCACATCATCCTGCAATGTGACCAATAAACACAGTGTATAAATTTCACCACCGTCAAAATTTTATGTCTGGGGCTGCAATAACATTATTTATTAGTGGTTAATGTCTGTTGGAAGGGCCTAAAAAAAGTGCTCACTTTACCGTGAACAGCCTATAGTTGAAAATACTGTATATATTTGCTTGGCAAGCAATGCCTTCGTTCAAACATACATATCGATAGTTTGTTTTAATTGTCGTGACAATTATGACGGTAGTAGTGTTTGTGAGTGCATATATTTATGCTCTAATAATGGCAATAACTAAGTTCAACAGTAAACTTAATATTAGAGCTTTAAAATTTGAAATATTTGTTTGCGCAGTTGTCCATAACTAATCTAAATGTATGTATTTAGAAACATACAGAGTTTATCAGCAATGACTTAAGCCGAGGCTGCTTCCGCGTAACACTAGGGCGCAAAGGATCGAGGTTCGAATCGCGGTCGGGAATGCAATTATTTTTTTTTAGTTAACCGAAATAGAGTAATGTAGTCAAACTAAACTTTAGTTGGACTAACCAAATCTTAGTTTGGGCCTACGAAATACGAACAAGAAAATAGTTTGTGTTCTAAAACAAACTATTTCACTGCCCCTATACAAACAAATAATTTGGGTTGCACAAAAAAATAATTTGTTTTATTCAACAAAACTTCCCCTCAGTGTATGAAGATAAATCACACTATTATATCCAGCACATTGCAGCCATTATTTTGAAGCCTTTAACAGGTGTTAGAACCGTGTATTTAGACAAAATTCCGGAACTGCGAAATATGCAGTGAACTTAGTTATAGGCTGTCCATGATAAAGTGTGCACTTTTGAAGTCATATTTAATTTATTCTTTCAGCCAATTTATATACATCCGCCACTTGTTAATGTAAACTCTACCATGTGAGTAATAAACACAGTGTATACATTCACCGTACCCAAAACCTAAATTTCTAGGACACAATGAAATATATTTATTGGTTATTATGTATTATGAAAAAGCTACAAAAGTGCTCACTTTACCGTGAACTGTCTATACGCGCGTGTTTTCTTGCAATGAAACGAAAGGGTCGCCTTTGAAAACCTGGTAGCTCTCACACGGCCCTGCGACAATCAGTGTGTGTTAGACTACAGCCAACTCAAAATCAGTCATTCCTACTTATTTTAATAATTTTAAAATCTAATTTGTTTTCAACCTAAGCTATTTTATTTTACCTAGTAGCTTTTCTGAGACTACAACGA
Organism: Dryococelus australis; assembly: GCA_029891345.1. NCBI lineage: Eukaryota > Metazoa > Arthropoda > Insecta > Phasmatodea > Phasmatidae > Dryococelus > Dryococelus australis. The sequence continues at coordinate 14,420,285 of CM057008.1, read as the reverse complement.
AATGTTCAGAGTAGCGTATTTCTAAGATTGTTTAAAAAACCAACAAAACACTTTGTGGCCGCCTGTTTTTTTTTACAGTAACGTGATCACTTTTGGAATTCCTGCGTACCATATTGTTTACTTAGCATTTTTTATACTACCTCTTGATGTAAAACTTATGTTCCTGTTGGTCAAGTGAATTCATTCACGCAACAGTAAAGAGCAAATGTGAAATTGGTAGGAACTTAAATGTATTATTTATATGGCAATGTGTATGATAAAAAAATTATCATCTATACTAATATAATAAAGAGGTAATGTGACTTTTTTTGTTTATTGGTTTATATGTAACTGCTAATCTCGGAAAATACAAGGCAGATTATTCTAATTCTTTCTCAGTTGGAAGCTACATTCTTTTAGATGGTCATAGGCTATGTTCGATAAAAAAAAAAAAAAAATTCTTTGAGAAATTTAAAAAAATGTGTAAACCAAGTCGGAGGAAAATGAGCTATTTGGCTGCTTTCAAAGCATGTTCTACCAAACCAAAACTATTAAAGATAAATTGGAACAATGTTACAAGAAAATGTCGCAAGTTGTCGCACGCAGTCGCGGTTTGTCGCAAGTGGTCGTAAGTAGTCACAGGTAGTCCCAATTAGCCGCAGGTAGTCACGAGTAGTTACATATATAGGTATGTATTTCAATAATTCCATAAATCCTGAGCGAAGCGATGGCAGGCTGCTGGTTTATTCAAAATGCTGCGGTTGGTAGTGCCTTTTGGATGCTCCGTTACCTACGATCCCATATCCATATGGGTCTAACTCCTTAGGGCCGTTTGCACCAAAATCGCCTCGATCCAAGATCGAATGATCCTAGTTCCGAAACAGGATCTAGTTTGATCTTAGTTCCAATGTAAAAGTGTTGCACCAACGGAATTTCATGCTTCTGGATCTCCAATTCTTCGATCTTGGTTCCAAAGTGAGCGATCGATATTAAGAATGAGACAAATTTTCCTATTGGTTCGTAATACATGACGTCATGAATGTAGGCTTATTTTTCACTATAGATAGAACTAGACGTGCGATGTTTGATCTGTTTTAAGTGAATTATTGCTGTACGAATTTTACTGAATAATATTCAAGTGCGTATAATGTTGTTTTAATTTCCCAAGAAAACAATCCACCGTAGTTGGCGTATTTTCAAACTAAATTTGTTGACGATGGCTGCTGTTCTCGGATCGAGATTTGGAACCACCAATTTCGGTGGTTCGAAATGAACTTCATCTCGATCTCAGTCCAGATCTGAACTATCATGGTGCAACAGTTACCTGTGTGGGTCTTAAATCCGATCTCAGATAGAGTTTCGAACCACAATGGTGAAACCGGCCCTAGGTCACTCTAATCCCGGTCATATAAATCTCGCCATGAACTTTTTCGAGGTAAAGTGCTTAACGTGGAGACGAGACTCGTTTACGATTGTCTCTTACGAAAATTATATTTACAGACATGACGTACAGATTTGATACACTGAGTAAAATGCTGAAGAAACGCCAAGTTAAAATCTGACAAAGCAAACATCAGAAACACGAAAGTAGTAGGAAAATGGGACGTTCTGACCAAGGGCGTGGGGACGCGGAGCGTCGGAGCTGCTCATGCTCTGGCGTTCCGGTCGCCCAGCGGCTATATTGCCCACCATGTTGGATGTCAGTGACCTTTAACTTGACCTTTTATCTTGACCCTGGTGATGTATGACCTAAAAGAAAACTATTTCCCAAATATCTCAAATATTAAAAATATATATAAAAAATTTACTTAAAAAAATCTGTCAAAAATTATACAAAAATCGTTATAAATTATTAAAAATTATAAATCTATTAAAAAACTTACATTTCCGAAGGTACCCCAGCCCCAAGCCCAGCAGACGACTGACCCCCACCAGCTATTGCTATTGCCTGTTTAGTCGGTATGTCACCCCCTCACCACCCCTCACCTATATTCATTCTATCGTATGCAGCCATCTAGGTTTTTCTTTTGACATTTGTTTATACATTGCTGGAGGACGCCATAGTCGATTTCATATGATTCATTTTACTTCACCTAGGTGGTGCTAATATATTAATAATAGACATCGCTAACAGGCGAGTTGTCGATTTAGCCACCAGGTGGCAGCTATATTTTTTTTAATGTTTTTAAAGTACTGGTTCCGCTGTCGGCACCCTCCAAGTTGGATTCCATTTTCATTACATAGGTGATGTTAATTTCTCGATTATGCTGCCTGCTATCAGCCTGTACAAAATGGTGATGTCACCATTCTTGCAAAGTACGTAAAGCGTCATATTTAATTATTTTGGTTTTATTTTTCTACATACGTGTTTTCTTTAAAAATAATTTTATATAGAGTGGAGGGTTTTTAAAAATAAATAAAACACAACATATTTTTTTTAAACGATTTTTTTTTTTGGTAATGTACAAAGTGAGAAAACACATATACAATGGTACATTAATTGCAATCTTCGGTGTTCACCACTCGATGCCGACTTTAGCGACCCAGGAATTGAAGCAGGCAGGGAATCCCCATCACTTTATGTATGCCCTTCTGTTACGTTGTTTCAGCACCTTCTCGACCAAATATATGTCTGGATACTTCATAGGATGGATCTCCAGACAGTAGAAGCCACCATGGGAACATTATTCAGATCGCCGAGAAAGTAGGTCCTGGGAGCATAGTTGAGTATAAGTCGCACATGAAAATGTTCGGAGCTCCAATTCGCTGTAAATCCTTTCTCGAAGATGCCTTTATATTTGGGGGTACGCACCAGGTCATCAACCTTAGCTTTAGGCTTGTTTCGGTCTCTTCTTTTCATGTCAGTGTACAATATTTGAAGCAGGGAGTCGTTTTCCACATTTTCGGGCCTCATGGGAGTGGTAGAATGAATGGTAGAATTATACTCGCGGCGAACAAGTTTCGGCAGTAGTGTCAGTCACTTATAACTGTTATTCGCAGTGAAATGCCTCCGAATTTTCCCTTCAGAGTTCTGTTGAACTTCTCGACAGTAGAAGCTTTGAGATTGCTGTATTTAGAATAATGATTTATGTTATGTTTCTTCATCAGGGCCTTGAACTTTGAATTGTAGAATTCCTTGTTCTGGTCGGATTGTAGATTAGTTTGTATGCACCCTTCGCACAATACATCTGCTATGGCCTTGGTACCACTGTATGCATTCTTCGACTTTACAGGCCTGGCTCAGGAAAATATCCTTTATGCACCGATGATGGTCAACTTGTTTTTGTAGCCCTTGTTGATCCGAGCATACAGTATCACCTCGACAAGGTTTACTTGAAATAGGTCGTTCATCCCACATATCACGACCTTGTGGTGGTGGTAGTTGTGTCTTGGAGATAAGTGCATTTATTTGGCGATTCCCAATCTACTCATTCCAGTTATTTGACTATCGAAATTATCTTATTAGCATGGGAGTAATTTACAACCCTTTGCGAAGCTGAAGTATCAACCAGCTCGTTCGGGTCATCTCAAAACACATAGTCGTTATTGTTGTCGTCTACCTTCTTCAGACCTTCGCCACTTCACAGTACTAGGCTGTTGAAGAGGTCTGCGAGATTGTAGATTTTTTGATGATATTCCTCCTTATAAGTGCCGGTCTCGGAATCATTATGTTGATAAATCGCATGCCTGAGTTCGAGTAATGTATTGTGTCTCAACAAGTCAGATTCTGTAAACTATCTGGGCTCCTTGCGAAATAGAAGTTCGTAAAGCCAGGGATTCCCACTTGTCTTGTAATCTCCTACTCGGATGATCCCACCTGGTTGAAACTCTATTTCATCGGCACCGAGGAACCATTTATTATCATGCCTGTATACACAGTATGTCATTTCATTATTACAAGATGTGTACGATCGTTGATAGTGACAAACCAGTGAATTGGGTTTGAAGACTCTATTTTACACTCTTTCTTGTGTGGCAAAAGTGTGCTAAAGTGACATAGCAGGCAGAGGCAATAATGAAATCTATACTGAATTGACTGCTCGCAAATGTGTACATTTGGAACTGTTTACGTGCAAATTGGAATTACTGCATATCAGAGGAGTGTTTATGGGAGATGCTTTGCCCCCTAAACAGAGGAAAGACAAATGTGCAATAATTAATATGGACATGGTAGCCGGGCCCAGTATGCACTGGGTAGCTTACATAAAATGGGGCAAACATGTAGACTATTATGACTGTTTTGGAAATTTGTGTCCTCCACCCGAACTGCGATGGTACCAGGAGAAAGCGGAACTTAAACTACAATATATCGAATGGATGCTGCCTCATGTGCAGTTGAGCACTGCTGAATGTATAAAGAAGCTAGAGAACGTGGAAGATCACAAAAACTTCGATATAGCTTTCAGGTTGTGGAGTCTGCAGACATACCCTGTATTGCCAGCAAGCCAGCACATCAACTGGATGGTGAAGTCCAGCTTTGCTTCTTTGAAACTGAGTTAAATCATCGTTAGGCTACAGACCTTAAGACAGCACAATGTGATAGTGAACTGTTTGCAGTTCGACCCATGTAAAATAGAAAATATGAAAATATTTTTAAATAGCATAAGCTATCCATAAATTGGCATTAACATGAACTTTGAAAATGGGCAGTACCTGCTGGCATACCAGATATATGCTCAATTCCAAAATTCATATTATGGACATCCCCAATCCATGATATTGAGCCCTGATTCTTTCAATAGTTTGGTCCCGTTTATGGTATTTGATATTAGTTAACAGGACGAGCATATTACCTCCAATGTAATAGACTGCGGGATCGAGTTCATTCCACATGTAACTATTCCTGCCAACACATATGCATTCTGCCTGATACTTCACGACCGACTTGTATCGTACAATTACCGAGATAAGACCATAAAAATACTGCTGTGAGCACAACTGATAGTACATCAATATAACTGTTCACACCTGTATAACTGTTTAGTCATATTCGAGCATCATCAGCTTCAAGATGTACTCTAATATGAAGGGTTTCCAGAGTCTAAAAGGCTTTGTGCTCAAGGAGATCGCAATGACCTTCGACGATGATGGTGAAACACGAACCCACAACTTCCAACCTCAATATCCCTAGAAACTGTTGAATGAGAAGAGTAATAAACAAACGTCTGGCTGAGCAAGTACTGCCGTAAACTGGAACGAAACGACAGCAATATTCCATACCATCAGATGGGAAATGTGCAGCGCGACTTGCTGATTCAGTTCTCGAAGGCCCCGATTTACGTAGCTGGACCCGAACAGAAAAAAAATGCTTAGCGATTTGTGTAAACTTGAAGTGGAAATTATCGATGTGCAGGTTGAGTATGGATGTCCATCGCTTCGTAAAACCTTTAAAATATACAGCGAGTCGCATCGTCATGTCTGCGAATGGTCAGAACCTGACTGGGCTTGTGCACTGAAGAACATGCAGCTGCTGAACAAATGGAGCACCTCATCCTTGGACCAGGCAACAGGTCCTACGAGTAGACACGAAATCGTCCGTATCAACCTGAAGTTTTCGACCTTTCTTCACACGCATATAAAGGCACGAGCATCTCTCCACCTTCAGTTGCAGTTTACCCTGCTAATGTTTATGTAAGTGTCCCACCTGGTAACTCTACCATCGAATACAGCTATTGGGATACCGGCTACCTACATAAGTACACAGAGTGTTGTGATGGTATAGTCCATTCATGCTTTCGTCGGCCTTTTTGGAATCGAACCTTTGAAAAATCACCCTAGGCGTAATATGTCAACCTGTTTTTCCAATAACTTGTATTCCACCAATATTTAACACTGTGATTAACTTTAGAGTACTGTATTATTGAATAAATGAAACTTTACCTTAGTATCTTATATAACTTGTAATATTTATTTCGTATTAAACATGAATTAACAGCAGCGAGAGCAGCGACGTGTTGGCAATGGCCGGTAAGAAATAGTTCACAGTTAAAACCTTTCTTAACCTCGTTTTTATGTATACTATTTGTAACGTAAACCTTGCCAACTGATATATTTGTATTGTTAGATAGCACTGACGGAAACACATTTAATTGCTGCAGTTAAAAATATCCGTGCGAATTCCCGTGTAGGCTGGTGTATTTTTTCTGTCCGGAATAAAAGTTCAATAAGCGAAGCAGAGAGTCTCGCTATCTCTTGTTATCTCTGTCTCTCTTCTCTCTCGCGGGAAGATCGTACCGCCTGTGTAGGAAATGTATACATTTTGTTATTTATAATTTCAGCACATTTCATACTAATTAGAGCAACAATAATGATGTTTGAGATTGCAATTTACAACTGAAACGCGATTTTATTGTTTAAATATGTATTATGTGGTATTTAGATGCAACGACATATTTCAGATGCGATGGCGTGACACAGCTCGTTGTGCGACATTTACAAATCCAGCAGGTTGGCAGACGTGGCCTAGCCACGCGCTAGTCCCAATATGGCGGGCGGGCTGTTTGCATAGTGCCTTACGATTGCCAGTGGTGCGTGGCGATATGCGTGTTTCAGAACGAAACGTCAAGTTTGTACTCGTGTTTTTTAAACATCCTAGGGAAGTTACAATGTTGTGATGAATGTGTGTTTCCAGGACAGGGATAATTAATATAACGTATAACGAGCGTAGCCTCCATTTTCATCTATGGTGGCTGTGTTGTAATCGTTGCGCACAGGTCAAATGTGTGTGGATTTCAAATATGTGCAAAGTTTATACGTCTTAACCATGAACTGATGTTATGACGAAGTTACTTACTAATATCCACGTCTATTTATCTCAACGTTGTACCTTCGCGGTAGGTGTTTCAAACACAGTTGTGTAGCGAGCTTACGTTTCTGTGATGTGAATGACTGCCACAGTCCCAAAAGTAATACTAAGCCCAACCAAATAAATTTAAATATATAATAAAATAAACCTACAAAACAGTAAGTACCAATGCATGCAAATACTAGCGGAATAAATGTTACGGTAGGCTTATGTGTTTGTATGTTCACCGCTATCTTTTACATTTGTCGATGCTATGTACAATAAATAAGCGACGCGAGTTGCGTGCTTGAATTTACTGTGTCGTTTCGTTGCACTGGTTGTCCCTTCGTTTTAATTTTTATTCCATACACATATTAATATCAACATGTTTAATACTACTGTTGTTTCCGCCACAGTTGTAACAAACACCGTCGTGGTTAAATATTAACGTGTATTATATGTAACGTGCTATATCGTGTGTAACAAATAATTATAAAACCGACCTAAATATTGTTTAGGCCTAAATTGTGAGCATTCGTAGGAAATATGACAACATTCTTTGAACAGCTGTAAACGGCAATCAATACATGTGCCAGTTATAAAAGTAGAAGTCACATGGCAGTGTTTATGTTTACGTGTAGCGAAAGGATACGTAATCAGTAACCAAAAGTAGAAATTTAGCAGGGCTTCATAAAAGGCCGAAGTTTTCGTGAATCAACTATAGTGGCATGCAGCATTGGAGATTTTCGTACATACTGTCTATATCATATAAGACGGCAAGATTTTGTCAGTCGGTTGTGGCAACTTGACGTATACAAAACAAACAAAGTGCCGTTTACAAAATCGTGTATCAGCTGATGCACGAATTAACAAAAGTAATATTAAGTTGGCTATTCTGAGTGTGTTGCCGACGCACATCAGACAAGTACAAAATACACAATAACAAAGAGTTCCTAGATTAAATAATATATTTTATTTTACGTGGTCACAGAACAGCTGTTGTAGGTGTTAAAAACTAATCTTCGTGTTAAAGTAGTAATGTATAGGTGTTCAAAATTAAATGCACAATAAGACAATTCATAGCCGAATGAAATGGGACTTCAAACCTTAGAGCTTTTCATGTCGTATTCCAACTGTCCACCCATGCTTTCCATATGTGCTTGATATTAATTCCAAAAGCCTACGGAATTATTGCATGTTAATATTGAATTATTGTTAAAATAATTTGACGAAATATATTTCAAATTCGTGTCGTTTCGAGACAGTAATAGGAGAAAAGTCAAGTTTTAAAAAGCAGGATCTAGAGGCGGCGAACTTGCTGCTATCTGTTGGTACCACTCGCAACTCACGTGCTTTACCGTGTCGTGCGCGCAATCTGTTAGCTCTTTCTCGAACCTAACCAGCTATAAAGCTGTAATGAATATGTTTCGTATGTAAAGTAACAAATTTACGAATAGACACCACTAATTTTTTTTTCTCGCGAGCTATGCGTAATTTTTAAAGTAACATATATTTCATGTACAGCGATTTTGATTACTTGTAATTTCTATTAGGCCAGTAATTGTCCGTGTATGTCCTAAACACGCCATGTTTATTCCCGGAAACCCATTTCCTTGTTTTCGCGTAGACTTCAATTGACCCACCAGCTGATGGCGAAAGGATACATAAACTAAAAGTAAACATTCGGCAAACTGTCAAAATCTTGCCATCTTATATGAGACAGACAGTACCCCTGATTTACAAACCAAGCCAGTAGCTCATACACACTAAAGTTGAATCAGTGAGAATCTAGCCAAAACAGTAAGAATTGAGCAACTGATGATCAGTGCCAGATAATTAATTAATATAATGTTAGAATTTCACTGATTTATTTGTAATTTATCACTGAATGTCAAGAATGTCACTGCTATAAATCACTTGTTCCCAGTTAATTTGTTTGATTCGCCGGCAAGCGGTAGCTTATCAAATTACATTCAGTGAACGTAATTTCACTGATTGATATCATTGATTCGGATTTAGAGTGTGGGATGTTGAGAGCATGGAAAGTGCGCTGTCTTTCACACGCATCCAGCCTACACATTTTACCACCAGCATATAAGATGTGGTGTCTTTTTCTGCATGCACGAATGCGATCGCCACGGATTGCGCAGAGGGAAACTCGCAGTGACTAGTCAAGACCGTTGAAGCCTCCAGCTAGACGGAAGTCTAAGAACATCTCGTAGGCGGCGCGTGGCTATCAGCAGTTCAACGAAAGACGATGCTGCACCTTCAGATAAATGTGCCTCCAGCTCTGCAAACGAGCCGGCGCCTACCCGCCGACGTCGCTGTCGTCGATGGCGAGGTGTACTCCCGAGGCTGCCGATGCTGGTCGCGTCACCTACAGACCTCGTGTCGATGAGCCAGATGTTGGTAACTACAGTCATCGAGCCATCGATCCAAAAGGAGTCAAGTCCACACTACGATGCTACGATGATAATGCAATGGATTGTGAATCTGAGAGAAGTATTGCTGCTCGTGCCGAGGGACTTTGTAGTGACCCTGCGATTTGTGCAGCCCTTCGTAGAGCGCTGCTGCTTAGCACCATGATTGAATTACTCAGCCTTTTACGAGATACCCTAAAATCACAATTGAAGACCTACAGATTATAATAACATGTAATTTTGACTCTTTTCGAAGAATATTAACAAAAATTATTGATTTTTTGCTGTTTATGTATATTTTAATATGTGTACAATACATTTAGTGTAAACAAGTTTTTGTATTATTTATTTGAAAAACCTCTCTGCTTTATATAAAACATTGAATTAAGAATATGTGTTTAAAATAAAACAAAAGAAAATTAAGTATGACAGTTTATGTACTTTGCAGGAATGGCGAATAGCACCATTCGGTACTGGCTGATAGCAGGGAGCATAATCGAGAAATTAACATCGCCTATGTGTTGAAACTAGAACCCATCATGCAGGGCACCCATGGCACAACCTATACTTTAAAAACATAAATAAATATGGCTTCCGCCTGGTGAGCAAATCGACAGATCGCCTGGTGGCTATATCGATTCTTAATACACTAGCACCACCTAAGTGATGTAAAAGTAAACGTATGAAATCGAAGATGGCGTCCTCCAGCAATGTATAAACAAATGACAAACTATACAACTAAGGTAACTGCATAAAATATAATGAGTATAGGTAGGGGTAGTGAGGGTGGAGACCTGCCGACTGAACAGCCAATAGCAATTGGTGGGGGTGGTGCTGGGGGGGGGGTCATTGTTGGGGGGAGAGGGGCAGTGAGCGTGGGGCCAAGGGACATTCTGAAATGTTAATTTTTTAAAATATTTTTTAATAATATTTTTTAAATTATTTTTTATAATTTCTTAAAAATAAATTTTAAGTTGTAATGTTTTAAAATAATTTTTAAAATAAATTTTTTGGGTCTTTATGGGATTTTAAATGATAAATATCACCGGGTAATGGTCAAAGGTCAATGCCAAAGTTATTGACATCCAACATGGCCGAGAAGATTGCCACCAGGGGACCGGAATGACAGCGCATGAACAGATCAGACTCTCCGCGCCTCCACGCACTTGCGCTAAAATCGGCCAAATCATTCTACTCACTAAATCAACCAAAACATGAAATGCCAATTACAATTATAGATTATGCTGTGGTTGGAAAACATGCACATTAATTAATTCTTGCTGTGCAAATTATTTCCCAATATGTATCACAGACTAAACTATTATTCACCTAATTGTTCTCGCAGATTTTTAATGTTGTGATATACACAAGTAATTTCAACAAATTAAAATGGGTACTGACTCTCGCATGAAGCACACTTGTTCAAAGGTTGATTGCATTTGTTTATGACAGCAGTACTCGGTTACGAGAAATAGGTTTGGTAAAATTGTCATATTGATGGCATACATTAGGCTTCTCAGAGAGAGAGAGAGAGAGACAGAGAGAGAGAGAGAGAGGGGAGAGAGAGAGAGAGAGAGGGATGGTGAAGGGGGAGGGGGAGGCATGGTCCACTGTGGCTTATCCTGTGCGCACCCCTATGAATAGGAACCGTTAAGGTTGAAGTAAAGCAACTGTCTATGGAGCACTGTACCTGACTGTACAATGTGAAGAACTCATAAAAAATGAGTACATACACCATAAAAACTGTCAGAAAAGTGTGATTTTTGCTGTATATGAAAGAAGAATGTGTATACTTTGCAATATCATAAAATATTTTATTAAAATATAAAATATACTTTTCAAATGTAAACAATTTATTGATCGGTAGAGTCCGCTTTTTCGCTTCTTTTTAAAATAAAATTTAAGCTCATTTCCGTTTTGGATGCTTCGGAATGCAGAATCTACAAGAAAATATTCTTCAAGAAATATCGTCGTAATATTTACTGTGATCGTATGTAATAGAATCATAGTAATAATATAGCATATCAATTTTATAATCAACTTTACTTACATCAGTTTCAGCCATACATGTTTGTGACAAATGGACGCACATAAAATCAATAAGAAATTATTTCCTACATTATTATTATTATTTTTACTACCCAAAATCATATTAAACATTATAACGAATTTCGATGACGAAGATTTTCTAGCAAATTCTGCTTTCTGAAGCATCCAGTATGGAAATATGCTTAAATTCTGTTAAAAACACAGACTATTATCATCAATATTTTTATTGCATTTTGAAAGAATATTTTAGTAAAAAATTTTATAATGTTGCAAATATATACATTCTTCTTTCATGTACAGTATAAATCGCACTTCTCTGACAATTTTTTATGGTGCTCTCTACTACTTATTGCATGAGTTCTTCACGTTGTATAGCAATGTGCAATGCTCCATAGGCAGTTGCTTTACTTCAACCTCAAGGCCCTGGCACAATAGGCGGTTGGTTTTGGTAGTTGTTGTTGGTTGTTTGTGTTGGTAGCAGTTAAAGTACAGGGCGATGTGAGATGGCACAATAGATGGTTCGGGGTTGGTTTAATGGTTGGCAATTGGTCCTAAAATCATTTCATCTCACGGTTGGTGTTTGTTGTAGGTGCTGTGTTGCTCATTGTTGGTGTTGTAGCGAGTTGAAATGTATTGAACTGTTACCACCAACTGGCAATTAGAGAGTGTTCTCTAAGTTCTGAACGGATGGCAGGGGAAAAAGAATACAATGACGGGGAATGATCGCGAAAATAAAACTATTTATCTCGAGCTAATGATATATTTTGTTGATAAGCAACCAGCAAAATATTTGCTATGAAAACTCTCATGTGTAAGTACATAGAAGTTAAAGCAAGCCACACAAATTTATTTTAATTGCAGGTTTTTGCGAAGGACTTGTATGATTACAGACAAATTGGAGTTAGCTATTTGAACATTATGTTTTAATAAGATGTGGGGTAATTAATTTTGTCATTAAGAAAAAAGTTTTTAAATACGATTATTCAAGCGTCCTTTATTAAAAAATTTAAGAAATCTTAGTAATTAGAGTGTCGTCTGCTTTATTATATGAATTAGATTCCAGGAATAGCCAATTAAATCACAACAGTGAATTAATTTACGCCAACGCCAGCATTGACTATTGTGCCATGGAACTTATCGCACACTCGCCGATAAGCACCAATACCAACAATAAGCACCAATACCAACAATAAGCACCAATAACAACAATAAGCACCAATACCAACAATAAGCACCAATACCAACAATAAGCACCAATACCAACAATAAGTACCAATACTAACAATAAGCACCAATACCAACAATAAGCACCAATACCAACAACAAGCACCAATACCAACAATAAGCACCAATGCCAACAATAAGCACCAATACCAACAATAAGCACCAATACCAACAATAAGCACCAATACCAACAATAACCATCATCACCAACTGCATACTGAGTCAGGTCCCTTGTGGTTGCTCCAGGTGTCTGAACGAAGCTAGCCGAGTATAGGCTGTTCACGGAAAAGTGAGCACTTTTTAAGGGCCTCCCAACAGGCATTAACCACTAATAAACGTAGCTTATTGCAGCCTCGGGCATTAAATTTTGATGGTAGTGAAATGTATACACTGTTTTTATTGGTCACATTGCAATGTTTATATTAAAAAGAAACAGGAAGACGGTAGTTGGATGAAAGGAACAATTTAGAAGGGCCTTAAAAAGTGCTCACTTTACCGTGAACAGCCTATAGTGAACCTGCGGACGAGAAACCGACGTGGCGTGGTGTTGTTGTTTTCTGCAGGAACTGTGGGCGACCTTGAGATGGGCAGGACGTCCCTGTGCTTGTGGGAAAGAACGGAGAACGGGTCTGTTCACCAATCACGAGGGTGGTGGGTGTAGTGATGTGGTTGAGGGGGGAGGATGAGGGGGGACACTGTATCAAGGTCACCGCGGTACTGCGCCGCGACCTTCTGCACAACCTCGCCACGCCACGCCACGCCTGCCGGGTTCAAATCCCGACGCATCACACTTATAGGTTGTTCACGGTAAAATGAGCACTTTTGAAAGCCCTGCTTAAGAGCTATTTGCATACAAGGTTGTGTATTACCCCGTCTTACGTAAAATTAACATTGCCATGGGCCTCGTCATTTTTTTCACACGTCGGTAAAATGAAACACTGAAATTATTAAAGAAATAAAATACTTTACAAATCTGCAATTTTTACGCCTTGATGCATTAAAAAACAAAAAGCGAAATGAACAATTTTAAGTTATCATAAATGGTTAACGAACACTATTTACTTGACGTTAGGGTATGGGACTACTTTACATCCGTCATTACCAACTTTATTGGGCGAATGTCACTTAGTGCACCCATTAAAATATATGCATGAAGGGTAGTGACATTTTTCTAAGGTTAGTTTCTAAAGTGCTCACTTTATCGTGAACAACCTTTACTTCTCATACAGCACCAAAGCACGAATGTAAGATGTTAGGCAAAACAACGCAGGTAGTTGGCAGCTGTACGCACCTGCGTGAACTGCAAGTTGCATACCACGAAGGCACAACATGCGGGGAGTGCATGCACACAGGACAACATATACTCGAGGCACGTGGGCTCCGCTAGTGGTTGCTTGTTAGTACACGTGCTTCAAACTACATGTACAATGGCAGATTAGCAACTGAGCAGTGAAGGTCGCCAGAAATGTTTGCATTTAAGTTTCCGCATGGCGCACCAGTTCCTTTCCCCTTCGTGGTATGCAACTTACGTGCACGCAGGCACGCATAGCTGCGGACTACCTGCGTTGTCTTGCCTAACTTCAGCTTAGCTTTAAAAATACTATATTACTTTTCCACAAATTTTATTACTAGGCTTTTTTTTTTAATACTCGTCCATATATGCTGTGATTTACATTTCGACATGTTATTCAAAAACATTTTGTATACTTTGTAAAGGGCGCCGCTTACCTGGCTATTGTATTTCTTTGCAGAGAGTTTCAAATCCGCCTTTATTTAACGAAATCATGAAACGTGTCCCTGTTATACCAAAATACGAAAAGAAAACACTCCTCAGACGAGGTATAAATACTACTCTAAATACATCATGCATATTATAAATGCTATTTTCGAGCCCTGCAACATGACTAAAAACGGCTTTTTCACACTGCTGTACTTCGCCATGTACTGGTAATTCGCTTCAGATATCTCAACAGTTGTATGGTAGGGTCGTATATTGAAAATTCCGTAGGTAGACCAAGCATGGCAGGAACTCTGCACTCCAGTTCGTCGCCATGCGCGTAAGAGTCACGGGGCACTAGGAAGGCGTATCAGTGTCGCCCTTATCGTTCGCTTGCTTCTGAACCTCAAAATATCCAAGACAGCGGCGCCGTTAAGGCCCCTGTCAACTTGGAGTGGGGTGGAAATATCTGGGCAGCTCTTAACATTGAGGTCTTGAGAGCCGATGAGGGAGAAACTATGTGAGTATGGAGCAGCGTCGGAATGAGAAGGGGGGATATACCCAAGAAAACCCGCCGTCAAGCGGCATCGTTCAGCACGCGGTTCCCACATGCGAAAATCCCGGCGCGACCCCGCCGGGAATCGAACCTGGTTCGCCTGGGTGGGAGGCGAGCAGTCTAACCACTGAGACCCTGCCTACTTGTAGCGCGGGAGCGATAAGGGCGACACTGCCAAGCGCATCAAGTGCGACATCGCCATTAAACGTCAGTCGCTGACTTAGCGTACTGTGTTCTCGTACCTCGTGTACCTACGGAATTTGAAAGATGTGGCACTCGCAATCATTCTGTTGGTGCAACGTCTCGAACAAGATTCAGTGCAGGACTGTGGACTATTTTCATATGTATTTGACGCGTATAGCTATTCACGGTAAAATTAGCACTTTTGAATGCCCTATAGTCCATTCACGGTTACTTCGGTCTTTTTGAAAAAACACCTTTGAAAAATCTCCCGATGTATGGCGTGGTTAGTTATTTCTTAAATACGCACTGTATCACAAGCGTTTTATACTTGTGTTCATAAAAGTTACTTTTTTTTTTTCTGTTAAATTGAAATGTTATTCATTTTTATCTACAAATTATAATGCTTCGTTTACAAATAATCTGAATGAAAAAAAGGGAGAAAGTAGGTATGTCAGTAATGCCAGGTGAGAAATAGCTCACGGATTTGGTGCGTTGTCCCCCTGGTGTAATTCTCCAGGCTTAGTTAAGTTTAGCTTGCACGAGGCGGAGGAATATCCTGGAAGTAGAACTTTAGCAGGACTTCAGAAAAGGCTGAAATGACCGTGAATAGACTATACTTAATATCTTCTCGTATACAAATTGTGTGAGATTAACATTGTCATGGGCCACATCACTTTATTCATGCGTAGGTCAAGTGCAACTGACAAATCATTTGAATATTAAATATTTAACAAATATTCTCATTTTTACACTTCGATGCAGTAAAATAAAACAGAAAGCCAAAGAAATTATTTAAGTTACCAGAAATGGTTTCCTAACACTTTTTATTCAACGTTAAGATACGGAACTACTTCCCGTATATTATTACCAACTTTACTCGGTGCATGTCACTCAGTGCGCCCGTTACAATATATGCAGGTAGGGCCGGTGACTTTTTTCTAAGGTTGATTTAAAAAAAGTGCTCACTTTATAGCGAACAGCCTTTATATTTCGAGGTCCAGTGCTTTGAAAAAAAAAACCGGTTTTCAGTTATTTTCCAGTGTTCTGAAACGAAGTTTATAATGCCACGTGATTTCTCGAAAGTACTCACAGACCTCGTCTGGTTTATGTGTGTGTGTTCTTCTCGCAGTTCAGTACACTGGGTGCACGACTAAGGTTTTTTTTTTTAAATCTCAAGGTCGTGCTCGCAACTTAGTCCTATACCAAATACAACGAGACTATATTTATCTCAGTCGTGTTATTAG
The DNA here is from genome assembly GCA_029891345.1 of Dryococelus australis. NCBI lineage: Eukaryota > Metazoa > Arthropoda > Insecta > Phasmatodea > Phasmatidae > Dryococelus > Dryococelus australis. The sequence goes on along the minus strand of CM057008.1, from coordinate 14,404,129 downwards.
TCAGGAAGTTATAGGCTATTTGCAATTTCTTCAGGTTTTTAAAATCAAAACATAAAAAAAGAAAGAAAAATATTTTAAATGTGTTTGGTTGTTTGACAAATATGTCATGTATCACATAAAATCTACCCTTCACTTATATTTTATCTATACATTATAATATTTCCCTTTGTAACTAATATGAATGAAGACAGAGAAAAAAATAGTTGTGTTGGTTATGCCTAGTAAGAAATAGTTCTTGTGTAAAATACCACTGCACTGAGTGCGCACGAATGCGGTGTGTTGGCCCTCTGGTGGAATTTTTTTTTCTCAGCGTTCTTGGCACGAGGCGGAGGAATATCCTGGAAGTAGAACTTCAGCAGGGCCTCAGTAACGTTGCAAGTGACCGTGAATGGAGTGTAAATCGGCGGACTGGTCCACCCCGATAACGCTTACGCCCTGGCAAACCCGTGCGCCGGTCTGATCTAGTGACTCGAGTCGTGAAACTGTAGTCCGGAACGAGCGTTGTTTGCACCGGACGCCTCTAACCTACCGATCCGGCCCTGAACCCACGCGGCTCCTCAGTCCAGCAGCTTCTGTTGAAAGGTCAGCAGGGTTGTTTACAGTTAAAGCACGCTACTCGCCGAGACAGCAGGTCCTGCGCGGGAATTGACCACTCCAAGCTCTCGACGTAGCTGTGCATTGGCGTGCGGCCACCTGCAGCCCATCTCTCTCATAGGCTGTCCAACGGCCATGCATTTCCCTTCTATAGAGCGCCTCACTCTAGATTGCAGGTGTAAATGGACATTCACTCTCTCTTTCCAACACATGGTTTCTGTCGTTGACTCTGTCCTTGTTCCTGCGTGCACTGTAGCCTGATGTGTTATCTTTATCCAGCCTTTAAAATATGCAATTTTCGTTGTGTGCGCTCCATGCAATCACAATGATAGGGTATCTCACAGGGGCCGCTTAGCTTTGCTTCGCAGGATCGGATACCTTTACGAGTTGGCAGGGAGGTAACACATATAAAAATTATCAATTAGGCCGTTTCCTTCACCGCCCATTTGTTTCTCAGCTTGCCAGTTACGTCACAAGCTGAAGCAATCTGGCAACAGTGAGCGCCATAAGCCCTGTACTGCAATCTACGCGTGAGACCGGCTATAGATTCTGAAGATATTTCAAGTTAAAGGCTGTTCACGATAAAGTGAGCACTTTCTGAAATCAACCTTAGAAAAAAGTCACTGTCCATGCCTGCATATATTTTAACGGGCGCACTGAGTGACATGCGCCCAGTAAAGTTGGTAATGATGGATGGGAAATTGTTCCATATCTTAAATTCAAATGAATAGTGTTAGGTAACTATTTGCGCAAACTGAAATTATTTCTTTTCATCTTTGTTTTTTAAATGCATCTAAGTATAAGAACGAGCAGATTTGTAATATATTTACTTTTCTAATAATTCCACAGTGTCACTTGGCCGACGCACGACCTAAGTGATGAGGCCCATGGCAATGTTAATTTTACATAAAGCGGAGGAATACACAACTTGCGTACAAGTAGATATTAAGCAGGACTTTCAAAAGTGCTTATTTTACCGTGAACAGCCTGTATAGGCTATTCACGTTAAAGTGAGCAATTTTGAAAGCCTTTTATTTGGAATAACAGTCAATAAATATATTTTATTTTAGCCATAGACGTTAAATTCCAAGTGCGGCCGAATATACAGATTGTGTTTATAACTTACATAGTAATATTTATTTAAAAAGGCAGTTAAATAATACAAATAAGCTGAATGGAAAAAATTAATTAGGGCGTCAAAGTTCTCACTTTACCATAAACACCCTATGTTATGATATGGTATAGATGATAAATTGGTAAAAATGTGAAATATTTCAAAAAACTACAATAATAATTCTTTTTCGCGTGAAGTTAAAAGAGCAGATGTTTGGGTGGGTCTTGACAACGGTATCTTGAGAGCCGATGAGGGTGAAGCGAGGTGAGTATGGAGCAGCGCCGGAGCGCAAGGTTAGGGGAAGCGGGAGATACCCGAGAAGGCCCGCTGAATGGTAGCATCGCCCGGGCGCGCCGGGAATCGAACCCGATTCATTTTGGTGGGAGGCGAGTGCCCTAACCACTACACCACCGATGCCCCTTTTTTTTTGAGAATTTATTCTTTAAAACTTGATTCGCACGAATTTAAAAATAAAACAATATCATAATATAAAATCTGGTTTTAGCGGCAAAGTTCAAGTCACGGCATTGGAATATTTCAGTTCCTTTGAAATCCGACAGTTTGTTCTCTGCGGCAAGGGCGTACTTATGTCTACTCTGACATTGGAATTAATCTCAAATGTTTAAACTGAAAGACGGCCGAATCACAATACAAATTTTCAAGGAATATTCTTAATGGATTTCTAGTAAAATAAACCATTATCTTGAGCTGTAGCGTAACGTATTAAGGCCACGATCTTCCACTTGTACAGTTTTTGCGAGAATTATATTTTGAAACCCAAACCGCAGCTGATATTGTAAAATCCTCTTACAAATTAGTTAAAAATTGTTTTTGTTATGTAGTATAATTTTTTTCGACACAAAAATCGGGATACTTTTATCCAGTTAATTAACTAACGATTTTTTTTTTTTTCGCTGAGGCTGACTAGGACCACGTTAAGCCTTATTTAATTTCGCAGCGGGTTCCGCTTTCTTTTGTGCCCAGAATTCCCTCACTCGTCGTGAGCGGGCCTGTTTGCGCTCTTCCGTCCAAGGGGCACCACCACGTCATCTTTTGGGTTGTTCGTCTCGGTTTATCCCACGTGTCACTATCTTCTTCAGAAAGAGATTTTTTTATCAAAATTATCTTCGGGTTTTATTTCCAGCAGAAGAAGGTCCTCTTTGGTGTTCACGAACCAGGACATCACAGTTTTGGGACTGTTTTCCTCCATTCGTTTGAGGTGGCCCTAGAATAGTGGCCGTCTTTTGCGGAGTTACCAAACTAACAAAAGTTGTCCTCTTGTCGAAACTGCCCACGACCCACCGTTTAGTGTAAAAACGCATACAAAGATTCGTCTGCCACGATTCAGCGCCTAGCACATATGCAATACTATCTACATCCGCGTACATAACGCTGCGTGTCAACTGCACAGACGGCTGTCTATTTGTTTCTGGCGACAGTTTGCATGTATTCCTTGTATTGTATGTTTAAATTGTATTTTTTTTTTGCGAATTGTAAAACGTATGATACTTGTTCACAATTCCTGACAGTAAAAACGTTGTATGCGACAAGAGAGTGGCCATCCCTGTTATCTTCAAGGGAGGGGGTGGGTGGGGGGAGCATTAAGACCAATGGTGCATGAAAGCAGTATGTTTATGTAATTTGTGACATGGTTTGTTTCACAGCGGATTTTACAGCATTTTTGACACTTCGCGACGTAAATAACAACTTTAGCACCTTCTTACGTTGTCAGATATTCACTGCCGCCGTTATTCTCGGAGCACTGATGGAAGAAAAGAAAGAATTTTTGTTTTCTTATCTGCAATCAGTGATCCGAGAATAACGACGGCAGTGAATATCTTGGAAACGTAAGAAGGTGCTAAAAGTTGTTATTTACGTCTTGAAGTGCTAAAAACAATAAAAAAAACCCCGCTGTTAAGCGAGTTATGACACAAATTACATAGACATATTGCTTTCATGCACCAATGACCTTAATACGGGTTTGCTGTTTTCTCTTCGGTTCACGTTCCTGGTCATGATATCACATTATTAGAAGAATTATACTTTCATTTCATTTCTCCTGTCTGCATGGCGTGCAGTGTTCCCGTTGTACCACTGGAGCCTGGGACTATGCGACTTTGATCGGCGAGCCTATCATTTTATTCGTGCAAATTCAGTAGCGAAGTTCAGCACATGTCCTTATACCAGCTTTGAGTATCTCCGAGCAGTTTATTTTGCGATAAGGTAGTGTGACAAGTCAGTTTTTATGCTGGAGAGCTCGGAAATAGCTTCTGCAATTTGTTGGTGTCTTGAAGGTATAGGCTGTTCATGGTAGAATGAGCACTTTTGAAAGCGTTTCCGTCTTATGTAAAATTAACATTGCCATTAACTTTGTTCATGTGCCGGACAGGTGAAACTGTAAAATTATTAGAAATGTATATACTTTATAAATATGCTCATTTTTACACACCGATGCATTAAAAAACAGAGACCGAAATAAATAATTTAAGTTATCACGAATGATTGCCTAATACTTTTTATTCGACTTTAGGTTATGAAACTACTTTCCATTTATCCTTACCAACTTTACTGGGCGCATGGCATTCCGTTAAAAATATATGCAGGCAGGGTCAGTGACTTTTTTCTAAGATTGACTTCGAAAGAGCATCAAACGAGTGACAATGGTCACTCGTTTGATAGTTTCGTGGGAGAACCTGTATTCCCAACATCCTGCACTGCAGTGGAAACTCCAGATTGGAGATCTTCTTAAGGGTGCTTGATAAAGTCTTTTCACGATAAAGTGAGCACTTTTGAAATCAACCTTAGAAAAAAGTCACTGCCCCTGCCTGCGTATATTTCAACGGGCGCCACTGAGTGGCATGCGCCCAGTAAAGTTGCTAACGATAGAGGGAAAGTAATTCCATATTTTAATGACAAATAAAAAGTGTCAGGTGTCCATTTGTGATAACTTATTTTTTTTTCTCTTACCAGATTTGTAAAATATTTACTTTTATAATAATTCCACAGTTTCACCTGACCGATGCATGAATTAAGTGATGAGGCCCACTGCAACGTTAATTTTACATAAAGCGGAAGAATACATATCGTGCATACAAGTAGATCTTAAGCAGGGTTTCCAAAAGTGCTTATTTTACTGTGAACATCCTATACGAGATGTGTAGAAAAAATGCGGTGAATTGTATCAGAGAAGAAGGAATACAGGAGATACAAATAAGTGACATTTATTGGCCCTCGAAGTAATCGCCATATATTACAACACACGTTTGGCAACGTTCATAAAGCTTCTGGACACTGTTCGAAAAGATCTATTTATAGAGACGTGAAAAATTGGCGGATTCATTTTGGGACAAGCTGGAATTCAAAACACATGTGTTTATATAACTTTAGCCATTGGTCTACTCGGTGTTTAACACTTCCTGAAGAACGCTGGCCTAATCGTAGCCTCCACTGTGACAGCATACATCCAATGTGCAGCTGATACCGGCACATTTGTATATACGACTGTGCAGTCTAGCCTACAGGTCAGTGAACTCGAGAATTCTTCAGGTCTCTAACTATTTAGGAATCGATAACAGAATCACTGTCACATGTCGCCTGATTGCCTCTGCGGTAGCGATATGTGCGCCTTCCAAGACGCTCTTCAGACGGGGTGACAGGAAGAGGTCGTCAGGCGCCAGATCACGGTGACTTGAGAACAGCTACGCAGCGCTCAGCAGTGTTGTCAGATGACTGAACAAAATTCCCCCCCAAATTGGATGAAAAATCCCCCCAAAAACGGCTCCTCTGGAAAAAAATCCCCCCAAATATTTTGTGAAAGCTATATTATTTATAATTGCACTTAAAATTATACATTATGGCTTAATCCTCGATACATATGTATGACTTATAAAGTTTCTAAGTGCCGACTAATGAAATCATACCAACATAGTCATTTTGAAATAGGAAAACACTTAAAAAGTAACAGAAAAATAGTGAATGTGCGCTGTGCTGCTGTCTATCAGTTTGGCATAAATTAGACAAAATTACGTGATTTCAACATATTTGCATAAAAGAAAATAATTTCAACGTGCCAATGAGTGAGGAATAATTACAATCACATTAAGTTGCCTAACTTCAAGTTAGAAAAAACTTCTATGGATGTTAATGATATACATAAATTGCAGTAACATCAGAAACTAGTAATTACTACATGTCATCATTTGTACTGTTGGAGAGTGTAGCCATGGGTGCATCGTCACCTATGACATAGCCTTTAGCTTTTGTTTGATAAGTCAATGTCCTTTTATTCAGAAATGATAATATTAATGATGCATTTGTTTATTTAACAGCAAGACATAATTATGAGTAAACCCTGAAGTAGTAAGCGAAACACTCGAAAACCCCAATGAACATTTTAAAATCACCCAAAAATACCTCCAAAGATTTCGTCCCCCAAAACTTCCCCCAAGCGCAAAAGAACACCCCTAATTGGGGGGTGGGGGTGGGAATCTTACAACACTGGCGCTCAGCCAATGATTGATGCACACGGATCGCGCGCTGCACCGGCGCGTTATCGTGAAGTAACATCCACACTCCAGTCGTGTGCAACTCTGGTAGAGCTGTTTCACCCGCAGAAACAATTTCCTTATTGATGATGCTATCGTTGTCGTAGAAGGCTATCAACATTGCATTGACCTTGGAATTTTGCTGGCGAGGACGTCGGTGAACCACATTCCATCGATTTCCACTTCGATTCTGGACAGAACTTGTTTCACCACCCTGAGAGGAAATCGTACATATTATATTGTTGAGCAAACAAAATTTTTAAAGCAACAAAACTACTTTCGCTCGCCTAACAAAATATATCTTTGAATAAACAAAATCTCTGTTGGGCAAAAAAAAAAAAATAGACTGTCAACTAAATATTTTGTTGAATAAACTGTATATATGTGTTTGGTCACTCATTTGACTGCCTTCGTTCGAAAATACAGCTCGAGAGTTTGTTTGTATTTTTTTGTGACAATTAGGATAGTAACCGTGTTTGTTAGTGCATCTATTGATGCTTAACAATCGTATGTAGGCTGTTCACGGTAAAATGAGCACTTTTGAAAGATATACTTGTATGCACGTTGTGTATTCTTCCGCCTTGTGTAAAATTAACATTGCCACGGGCCTTATGACTTTATTAATGCGTCGGTTAAGTGAAACTGTAAAATTCTTAAAAGAGTAAATATTTTACAAATCTGCTAATTTTTACACTTCCATACATTAAAAAACAGAAAGCAAAAGAAATCATTAAAATTATCACGCACGGTTATCTAATACTTTTTATTTGACGTTAAGGTATGTAACTACTTTCCATCCATCGTTACCAACTTTACCGGGCGCATGTCACCCAGTGCAACCGATAAAGTATATGCCAGCAGGGAGAGTGACATTTCTCTAAGGCTGATTTCAAAAGTGCTCACTTTATCGTGGACAGCTTTTAAACATATTAATAAAGCAATGCTACCAGAAACTGACAAGTAAAGTCGTAAAACTTGAAAATACTTGTTTGCACACACTGCCCAATATTTGCATTATATGTATTTAAAAGCTTCCCGGGGTCCGCAGTTGTCACATTAGCTGAGGTTAAACTCCCAGCCCTCGTAACTCAGGGGTAGGGTGGCTGACATGTAGTGAGAGGGTGGCGGGTTCGCGCCCCGATGCCTCCAACGCGGCATATGTTCAGCTCGCCTGTCGCATCGGGGGATTTGTTAGCAAATCGGTCGCACTAGAGCACTGTCAACGTCGAATGAAGGACAACGGAAAAATAAAGATATTACTAATGCGCAGCACTCGGACGCAGGTGACGTAGTTTTAAATCTCTATTGAACTTGTAGAATTTTTTAATGTCAGCCCAAATCGTTTAATGTACGAGTGGCCAAACAAATCTTTAGTTGCACCAATAAAATCTTACAGTTTGAGCCAACCGAATGAGAACAACAAAATAATTTGGTTACAACAAGCAAATCTTGTTTGATTCAACGAAACTATTTTTCTCAGTGCAGGTCTCATCCCTTATGACGGTGTTTGGCAGAAAAGTTAGAGGCTGATCACATATAGTAATGACATCTCCAGAGGTTTCCATCAGATGTGCTTTCACGTCGCCTGTCAGTTTGTACGGCACAGACCGAGTGGCTGTTGACATATCGGACCATTCACCGAACTTTCGTAGAGACGCGAAATTATATATATATATATATATATATTGGTAGGAAACATTGTACAATTTGTACGTATTGTATGTGATGGCGTTTTCCTTGAATAAAAATATTGCAAACTTATTATTTTTTTAAATATATTGATATCATATTCTTCTGTTTCGTGGCAACCATTATAACAAATACTATGTGAAAAAAAAAAAAAAAAAAAAAGTAAAATGGAAACTAGTACCGTAGGCTACTGCGGAATGCCATGAACAAGGAAAAAAGTTTTAAATGTAATTAAATAAATTTTTCCAGTCTTTATTTTTTTATTTTTGTTTCGCCGACCTCCCATGGCGCAGTCGGTTGGTGCGCCACTGATCTGGGATGCGAGGCTCTGGGTTCGAATCCCGGGCAAGGCATGGCTGTTATTTAAAGTTAGGTTATAAGTTAGTCTGTAAGCCGTCCCGTGCCAAGCTTTCAAGCATAAAACCTGGGATGTTAAAAAGCCCTTCACAATAAAATACTTTTTTTTTTTAATGCGAACGAACTCTCATACGACGAGGACACGAGGGGCGGCACTAGAACATCTTAGTTAGTATTTGATTGGCTGCAGAAGAAAAAAAAAGAAAATTTTTGGATTTTACATCAATTATTAGAAAAAATATGAAGTGTAACTTTTTTTTTGTTCCAGGAAAAATGTTATCACGTACAATGCGTGCAAGTTGAACAATGTTTGGTACAATTATAAAATGATTAATTTTTTGGTATCCGACACCCTTACCGGATGGCTGCGTAGCCCCATCCACCCCCCCCCCCCACAGACACTCAACGCTCTTTAGCGAATCTGTGCGACGATAAACGTAACTCCCCCCCCCCCCAAATACTGAGTGACTCTACTTGTCCTTGGGACGTTCTGGCCTGCTCCTTCGGGTGAACATCTTGACTCGCGCCCTTTCCAAGATGCTCGTCAGAAGAGGTAGTCTCCTTGCACTTCCTATCGATCGATTATAGTTCTAACGACGTGACGTATTTCCAGTGGAATGTTGAAAATTGCAGTCACCGAAGGTGGTGATTAAGGCTTTGTAAACATTATGCTACGTATCCGCATGTTAGCGAGTCGTTTACATTGCCAATAATCCCACAGTTTCTCTTGGACTGGAGTGGAGGGATCTGCGCGGTTATTAACATACAGGTCTTGAGAGCCGATGAGGGCGAAGTGATGCGAGAATGGAGCAGCGTAAGAGCGCAAGGACGGGAGGGAAACGGGAGGTCCCCGAGAAAACCAGTCAAGCAGCAGCACGATCCCTACGTACTAAAATCTGGGAGCGACTGCGCCGGGAATCGAACCCGGTCCGCCTAAGTTTGAGGTGAGTAGTCTGACCACTGCACCACCGCGGCCCCTGTTTTACTTGGAGGGCGCGCGAACAAAGTGATCAAATCAATTTAATGTTTCATATTACAAAATTATTCTCTTGCAATCGTCTTTGTCCATACAGGTGGTTCGTGTCTCTTGTTACCTGTCTGTTGGCGAGGTATTACTAAAGGCTGTTCACGATTAAGTGAGCACTTTTGAAATTAACCTTAGAAAAATGTCACCGCCCCTACCAGCATATATTTTAACGGGTGCACTGAGGGACATGCGCCCAGTAAAGTTGGTAACGATGTATGGGAAGTAATTCCATATCTTAATGTCAAATAAAAAGTGTTAGTTAACAATTTGTGATAACTTAAATCCTTTCTTTAGCTTTTTTTTTACGTATCGAAGTATAAAAATAAGCAGATTTGTAAAGTATTTACTTTCCTAATAATCTCCGAGTTTCACTTGACCGACGCATAAATAAAGTGGTGAAGCCCATGGCAACGTTAATTTTACATAAGGCGGAAGAATACACAACGTGGGATACAAATAGATAATTTTTCAAAAGCGCTCATTTTCATCGTGAACAGCCTATACCAAAGTTACTTTCATTCTCCAAACTGTTCCCCCCCCCCCCTCGTGACGTAGAATAGGTTTAGCTCTAGACGATAGCAAGCATACTTCACCCAAAACGACCGACGAACGACTCGCACTCCGGAGGACCTGGGTTCAAGTCCCTGTCCTGGCCATGTTAATTCCTATTTTCCACGGTTTCCCGAGATCACTCCAGCCGAATGCTGGGCTGGCTCCTGTATACAGGCCGCGTGGCACATTCCTTCCCCCTCTAATGCTTCTAACAGCAACCTGCCCAGTCTCTAATGACCTCACTAACGACGAGACGTGAAGTTACACCTATCAACTTACTTATTCTCATTCACTGAAATAAAATCGAACAAAATATTTGTTTGTTATAGGGCCAAATATGTGTTTAGTTGCCCTAACAAAATGTACTGTTGAGTAAACAAAATCTGAAAAGGAAAAAATATCTTTCGTTCGTCTAACAAAATATATGTTTGAAAAAAAAAAAAAAAAAAAAAAAAAATCTCTGCGTTGGGGGAAAAAAAAAAAAAATCAGACTTTCAAGCAAATATTTTGTTCAATCAACTGTATATACTTATTTGTCTAGACTGCCATAGTTCGAAAATACAGCTCGAGAGTTTGTTTGTATTTTTGTGACAATTAGTATATTCGCCGTGTTTGTAAGTGTATCTATTGATACTCAACAATCGTATAAACACATTAATAAAACAATGCAACAAGAAACTGACAAGTAAAGCTGTAAAACTTGAAATATTTGTTAGCAAACGCTGCCCAATATTGGCAGTTTATCTGTTTAAAAGCTTTTCGCCACGAACAGTTGTGGCATTAGCAGAGGTTAATAAGTCGTAGCGCTCGGACCTAGATGAACCTGGTTCGAATTTCGGTCGAACTATTAACATTTTTTTTATATCGGGCCAAACTATTAAATGCACGCGTTTGGGGAAACCAAATGAGAACAACGAAACAACTCGGATTCAGCAACAAAATATTTCATTGCCCTTATACAAAAAAAATAATTGAAATCTTATTTGATTCAACAAAAACCTTTTATCAGAGTACGAAACGAGTTATCGCGTATTTGGCACAGTAGATTTATTGAAAGTGACCTGCAAATTTTTCGTCATTATTTGGCTTCATGATAGGTTTTACAGTCGTGTCTCGAGTCAATTGTCTAGGCGTGCTTGTACGGTACTTGATTCGCTCACGCCAACGTGTTTATTGTCTGGCACAGAGATACGCAGATTGTGCAAATTAAATATGAGCCAACGAAAACAAGTCTTGCATACATAGACTTTCTTAAAGATAAACATTTCGTTAATAATAACACATTGTTATTGCCAGGTGCCTACATATAGTACCTATTCCTATTGCGTAATAAAAAAAAACTGATGGTCCTAGTGAATAAATACTAGCCAAATATTTATATAAAAGCCTTTTCACAAATACTGTTACATTTTTTTTCACCGTGTCTATTAAGTAATTCGCAGGACCTGTCAAAAACTTAGAACTCCAATAAACTTCATAAAAAGAATTCCTTGTTGCGTGCCTTAAATAAACAGTTTACTCCCATATATTTGGTTAATAACGGATGGTTTCACATCCAGCATACAGGAACCAATGGCTGACTTGGTTCTTGCAAATAACTTGGCTTTACGTCGAAAATAAATATGTTCCGTCTCCTGATCTTGCACGAGGAATGGGAATTCTCGCAGTTGCCTATCCATACTTGAAAGCTGTTATGTTACGTGTTCCACGTGGCCATGAAACGATCATCTCGCATTCATTGCACGATTCAGACCAGTTATACATCCTTCTTCACAACCGTTACGTAACACAGAGTCGTATTGATCAGGTTTTGGGTCTGCATAATTAATTCTAAAACACCTTACACATTACGACAACATAACATTTAACTCCGAGTATAAATGTGGCTTGTAGTCTGCGCTCTACATAAATTTATCATTAGCCGGTGAAATAAGTTTTTTTATTATAATAATTTTTATAACCCGCAACTTTAATACTTTGAGGACTAAGCGCAAGTGTATAACGGGAAATGCTACTAAGATCACTTATCTGGTTTTTAAGACAAAAATTGCAATTATATGAGTAGTAGGGCCGGGTGGATTCTGGACCACCTAAGGTGAATTACATGTGGAGTGGATTTATTTGTATATTGCGAATTTGCATATTATATTAAGTTTTAATATGATTTTCCATAATTTTGGAAAATCGGATTTAGACTTAATACAATCAAACAATATGCAAATTCGCAATATGGAAATTAGCAATATGCAAATTACACATGCCATTCACCTCAGGTGGTCCAAAATCCGCCTGGCCTTACTGTTTATATAGCTCCAATGATTTGTTAATGTATTTTAATGTTTACCCTTCTAGGATGCTTTATCACTTCAAATGTAGTATTTTCATACTAAAATGTAATGTTTGTATGCTTACTGAAACGGATAATACGATCTGCTGTATATGACAGGACAAGTAATTCCAATGCGATCAACCAGGCAGTTAATTCTCTGACAACCGACCAGCGACGAGCGTCGCACATGTAGTGTCTGGTCACATAATAAGCAAGTAAACAGAATTGAAATGGCGAGGTGGTTCCGTTGACTTGCACGTACCCACCCGTTCATTGGCTATACACGAGCCTCTTGCACTGGACTTAATTCCGTATTGGCTGGGCAACTGTGTTAATTACGATGTTGATAAGGATAATGATACACAGTGTCGCAAAGTCGTTAATGTTGAAGAGAGTTATATAGGGTGTAAAAGAGGCCCCGTGGGACATTCAATCAGTGTTCCGAGAATAACGAAAGCAGTGAATTCGTAACAAAGTAAGAAAGTGTTCAAAACTGTTATTTACATCTTGTCGAACAGGAAATTTCGAAAAATCCGTTGTGAAACAGGTTGTGACAAAACGTGTGTAAATATACAGTTCTTGTGCACCATTCCCCTTAATTCTCTCCATCTGTCCGTCAAAACCTTGGCAAACTTTTCCTTGCACATTTCGTTACTCGTTCATCATGAGTTATTTATAAGGTTGTGCTGTGTGTGCAGTGTTTAGTTTTTTTTTTTTTTTCATATGTTTCTTTATGTAACGGCATTGGCCTAATGAAATATCTTTCCTGGAAAATGACACGTTTGGAAACACGAGCTCATTTTGTGCAATAGTAAAAATAATAAAATCTTGCTTTATATATACGGAATTAAATTCTTTTATATAGATTAATTTCTGTTACTTATGTGTGTGTTTCTTTTTTGAGTACTTACAGGTCAATGGCGGCCGCTTCCAGCACCTACTCTAGGTTCTCGTTGTCACACTGGACTGTATTCCCTCATTCCCTTTCTCCATTACACACATGTCCCATAGGACCTCTTTTTAAAGGACTCAACCTGTATTCTTTTGACTTAAATGTACAGTTCGGTCTACAGGATGTAACAGCTTAAGCTGTAAGTTGTAATAGCTTAAGCTGTTTTTTTTCCTTAAGCGTCATAATAGAAGTAACCCGACGTCTACCAGTTTAGCTGAAATAGATCCACACGGTATAATCTGCTTGAAGACAGTGCTGGTACATGAAGGTGTTGTTATTCAGACTGCTGTTATTAGTATTGATTCGCCTCCTGTTCTGTTTTCTCCCAAGAAGATGATGTTCGAACTTGGGGATGAAGAATGTATTTATAGGAAACTAATTAGTACAACAAAAAATTTGCATGTTCTTGGTCATGTAGAGCTAGTGTATAATAAGTAAATATCAATAAAGTTTATTTACCGAAATCGGTTCTGTGGTTCTTATTTTAATCTGACATAACCTCAACACCAGCAACACATACACAAACTAGTATTACTGTGCGGTGTCGCGTTCAACCCATAGACTAAAATGAGGTAGACCACTTATTAGTCTTCTGCACATGTACCCAACATTGACCTGTCCCAATAATACACAACTGTCAAAATCACATGGACGACAGTGATGAACGTGTTTGTTTATACTTTAATTTTTAAATGAGAAGCACTATTATATTAATAAAATACTTTTACCACTTTGAATTTAATCAAACTGCATTACAAATTGGTAAAAGGAAGTATACATTCATCTCAGAAGCATTTGTTTACAGATCAGTTTTATAACCTAAAATCTAAACCACGCCATTTTCGTTAGATGTGTTAGCAGAAAAGCAGTTCAATGTTGGGACACAGAGTGCGGTTGTGCGCAGCCAGTGGTCAACCTCATCTTTAGTATATGGTTCAATTGGTTTCAGCATAAGGAATAACATTGTAGATAACAGTATTTAAATGAGCTTCACGTTAAAGTGACCACTTATGAAATTAACATTAGAAAAATGTCACTCTGCCCCTGCCTGCATATATTTTAACAGGCGCACTGAGTGACATGCGCACAGTAGAAATTGGTATCGATGGATGGAAAGTAGTTCCATATCTTAACGTCAAATAAAAAGTGTTAGGTAACCTATTGTGATAATTTAAATTTTTTCTTGCAATTTCTGTTTTTTTTTTAATGCCTCATTGCGTAAAAAATAGTACATTAAAATTTTTTTTCTAATAATTTCATAGTTTTAATTAAACAACGTATGAATGAAGTGATGATGCCCGTGGCAATGTTAATTTTGCATAAGATGGAAGAACACACAACATGCATATGAGTAGGTCTTTAGTAGTGCTTTTAAAAGTTCTGTTTTTACTGAGAACAGCCTATAACTAAGAGTTCTTATCCCTTGCTGCTTATCTGATTTTCCCGCTACGAGTGCTATCTCTGTCGTCCATGAGCTGCAGTCTTGCAAGCGAAAAATCACGAGATTATTAGTGAACTGCATTCCGAAAAGTTGTTGTCCATTGACACAATTTTTTTGTCGTATGCGACTGGATTTAGCGGTATAGGCAGCTGTTTCAATTATGTATTCTTCTGTATTCTGTGGCCCGATGCGATATGGGTCAAGACAGGCTGTTCACAGTAAAGTGAGCACTTTTGAGGCCCTAGTCATGTTTTCCTTTTAGCCATTTTTTATCCTTTAACCGCCTTTTTAAAATAAATATTGCCATGTAATTAATAAACACAGTGTCTACATTCCACTGCACTTGGCATTTAATGTCCAAGGATAAAATAAAATATATTTATTGACTATTATTCCAAATGAGAGGGCTTTCCTAAATTCTTGCTTTACCATGAATACCCTATAGGAAGGAGGTGAGTGGAAATACGGAGAACAGTAGTAATGGATATAGGAGTTACATTGTGTAGGTTATCTTGAATGTGTTGTCTAAATGAGTGCAGAATGTAAAGAGATAACCGAATGAGTGTGGATTCAATCTTCATTTTAAGTCTTCCTGAACAGGCTATTGCCAAGTCAAAATCGTACATCCAAAAATGAGAATTGAAAATTGTTCTGATCATCCATTTACAAGATCACATGGTGAAACATATAACTTTACACACCGGTGCTTATTTTTTGATGATCAAGAAACAAGAACTTCCCCATTTCATAATATGGAAACTAAATGTGTGTATGACAAGATAAGTTCATTTGCATGTGCCCTCCAAGAGCATACAATTCTAACCAAAATAAGTAAAGGCAATCTCATTGCGACAGAGGCTCAGTACCACAGGGTATGCCTAAATAGGTTCTATAATAATAAATGCTCGCTTGATAGGGTATAAGAAAATGTTTCTTACACTAACAATGAAGTCTTCGACATTGCACTGGCAGAGTTAGTGCCATACATTGAGAATGAAATTGTAGACAATGAAGTGTACCCGTTTCTAAGTTAAGACAAGTGGTATAAATGTCTGAAAGTGCTTAGAACAATTGACAGGAGAAAAAAAACCAACTGTTCACTCAACATGTATAAAAGAGCTTAGACTTAAATGTATACTGGAAGTGACTGCTATCAGTAAAGGCCGTGATATGCTTATAACACTGAAAGAGGGCATGGGTGATGCAATACATAAGGCTTGTGAGGTGAATAGTGACATTGATACAATTAATATAGCCCGAATCGCAAAACAGGTACGATCAGCTACTTTGGACATGCAAGAATCCAATGTGAGATATTTGATCTACTGGCAGACACACAACTCAACTTGGGAAAGAGATCGTTAACTACGAAAGGAACTGAAATGAGATGCAATGTACTTATATGTGTGTTACAATGTGGAACTGCAACCATGCTGCCAAGAAGAAGCAGACACCAGAATTTTGTTACATGCGAAAAATTAAATTCACTATGGACCCAGGTAAATTATAATTCTAACAGTGGACAGTGATGATGAGGTTTTATCATTGTCATTTTTCAATTGTCTCAATTTTGCTTTCTTGTGGATTGCTTTTGGTGCAGGGAAGAATTTCCATTACATTCCAGTGCATTTACTTTTCAGATCCCTTGGTTCAGATAAAGCAATGGACCTGTCATTATTCCATGCCTTCACTGGAAGTAATACCACATATTCCTTTGCGGATTATGAGAAAAAGTCTGCACGGGAAGTAATTATTTATTAGCCTTCTTGAAGGCACCCGGACATTTAGGTCATTGTCCATGCGGCCCACAAATATTGAAAATGTTATGCCAGATTTGAAATGGTTTGTTGTATTGCTTTATGACAAATCCTCATCAAGTTCTAGTGCGAGTGAGTGTAGAAAGGAGTTCTTTAGAAAATGAAGGACTAACCTATATATATATATATTACCACCAACCAAAACAGCTCTATTTTAACATGTGTTGCGGTGTGTGTATCAAACTGGATTCTGTTGGAGACAGTATTTGGTAAAACAACCTAACTTGCCTGATCCAGGAGCTTGGGGTTGGCACTAAAATGAACAGTTGATTTGGAAACCTACATGGACATCTCTTCCAGAGGCATCAGCAGCATGCAAGCTCTTTGCATGCTGCTGATGGATGTTTGTTATTCTAGTTTCAGTGATCGCTAAGTTTGTGTACTTTTACATACTTAGCTGTTTCTGTAAGAACTGTAACACTAGCCGCTGCAAGTGTAAGACAGCATAGCTTAGCTGTTAAATGCCCTGCAAGTGCAGTAACTGTGAAATGCTTTTGATGGACATTGCTTAGTACAACTATAAGCAGATATCAATGCAAATTGATTAACTTTACAAATGTAAAACTCTATAGTTATAGGATCGTTGTGCCTTGAGGTTCGAAAAATTTTCGTCGTCATAAACATTTAATTGCTTCATGTACTCAGTTAAATTTGTGTTGGAATCTATGTATTAATAGTACTTCAGTCATGCCATTTTTTAACGATTAATTATAACATGCTGACCTCCCGTGGCAAAGTCGGTTGATGCGCCACCTACCAGGGTTCGAACCCCAGATAATGTATGCATGTTAATTTAAATTAGGTTGTAAGTTAGTCTGTAGGCTGTCTCCTGCTAAGCTTACCAGTATCAAACCGGGATACGTTAAAAATCCCTTAAAAATTATAGCATATTCAATTTATTTTTTAAATGCAAAAAAAAAAATCCACATCATAATAATTTTCTATATATATTTTTTTTTGTTTTATCTTTAGAGGCCGCCAGTTTCAAAATAGCGGACATAATCTTAGGATCCGACCTAAAAAATTATGCAAACATTTGTATAGATAAAGCAGAGAAAGTTTCACGCTTTCCCCCCCAGAAATTCTCAGTTGTTTTGAAAAACTAACTTTATCCGCCGTACTACTGTAAACTTAGGTGTTTTAGTGGCTCAGTCACTCATATTCAAAATGACAGCCCTGCAAATATTTTAGGTTAGCAAACCCTATCATTCGAATAATTAGAGGTATTAAATCCGAAGTTGATGCTCCGAATCCGACCTCCTTAATGTAGTTGATTGCATGCTAGCTCACGGTACGAAGTTCTATGGGTTCGAGTCTCGGGTACGTCAAATGTGTATTTGTAATCATCTCACTACTGTCCCATATGTTTCCGGTTTCATCTCTAATCATATTGCTTTCAACTACACGACAAGTCCTACCAACGAACTCAGCTTTTAAGAACTTATCTAGAAATGAATGGCACCTATTTCGAGGACAGTAGGCTCATTAGCTGTATCAGTAAATTCTTGTTTGGTATAAATATGGAGAAACAAGTAAGAATAAAACTTCGCAGACACACATACCCGCAGGCAGAAGGTCATATCATGTGTATTATTTTCCTAAGGAAAAGTGAGCTCATGGAAGCCATTCGCAAAACCCGTATAAAGTGGCGATGCAAATCAGATCCAAGCAAAACATGTTCTAGACCGGGACGTGACTCATAAACACTTCTGACTGCGTAACACTGTTTATGTCCTTGGGCAACCGACGACAATCGCAAACAAGTTTACAAGTGAGTCATGAAATGTTTTATTCTGTAGGTGATGTAGTTATTCATAGTCCCTGAAATTTAATTTGCAAATAGCACTGCCCTACAGTTTTTCTCGCTATTTGAAAATCTGCGTAGGGGTACAGAGTAACATCACAATGGCCAGAAGTTTAAATGCCGAAAAATCTGCTTCAAATATGTACGTACAATATGTGTGAAATGTAGTGAAGTTACCATTGTAAATACTTTTATTTACAAGAGTTATTTTTAAAAGCTCTGGATTTAAGGGTCTATTCCACCATAAAAAATTTCTTGAGCGTTTTGGTAGTACCGTATTTAGTTTCGTTTTGCCCAAGGAATAATATCATTCATTTTGTAGCAGATGGTTTGGGGAAAATCTGTAACATAAACAATTGTTGCTTGTAGGATGCTCCAAGGCTGTGCTTGCCGATGCATCATGCAAATGTTGCATGATTCGACATTTCAGAGCGCCAAGAGGAATAAACGCATGTACATATATTCCATTCGCGGTTACTTCAACATTTCTGAAGCCCTGCGAAAGTTCCACATCTGCCTTGGGCAAACAAAGCTTGACCGAGTTTAGAAAATTACTCCAAAGGGACAACACATGGAAATCATGCACACTAGTAGTATTCGGGTGTATTGAGGACAATCCAATATTTAATGGTAATTTTCGCTAAAATGACAGTAAATAAAAAATATATAGGTTATATTTTAAAAAATAATAACAAAGTTATGTTTTAAAATGGCTTAGAGCTCAAAAATAATTACATGGTTTTATTCTTTAAAATTACAATAAATACTTTAAAAATAACTATTGGTTATATTTTTAAAAATAATAACAAAGTTACTAAGCCCATTTAGGGCGAAGCAGGGCTAAAGGGAAGACAAGGAGAAGGACGCACACCATTAAAAAAAATTCAAGAAATGCATGGAAACAAAAATTCCAAAACCAATACAAAAATATTGAAGCCCATCTTTACATTACCACCAATAACATCAACTTTGCAATTTTATTTGAAAAATATAAATGGCATCTGTAAATTTCTGTTGCTTGCTACCAATCGGTGAACTAGGGGAAGGAGAGAACACACATGCACTGGAACAAACAGAAAAACAGCAATATTAATATATCCTGAGAAATCACCCAACCTGAATAAATACTTGAGAAATCCCATTATAAAAGGTAAAATGACTCCCTGAGTAAAGTAAGCACCATTACAACTTTAAAAGTAAAGTACGCCTGATGATTCACTAAAAGTACAACATCGGATACTAATTTCAAGAATACCATTGGGAAGGAGCAAAAACCCTCATTACATTTAACCATGAGCATAAAGGTACGCCATAAAATATCCACTAAACTCATTGGCCTTAAAATTATTTTGGCAAATCGTAGTCCAGGAGACCATTCCTACAGCATGCCAAAAGAATTGAAGAATCCAACTCTTGCAGACATTCCCTTAAAATACCATATTGAAAATTCACACAGTCAAAACAGTGAAGAAATACTTCCCTACAAAAATGCTTATACCCAAAAAGTGCTAATAAAAAAAAAACATTACTAAAAAGGAATCTCTAACCCCGGCATAACAACAACTACGTTCATTACAATACTTATTGCGAGTAGTACTCATATTACGTGAAAACGCGTCTAGCATGCTGAAGACCTGAAGTACGAAGTGGTGTAGACATGATCTATCGTCGGCCAGCCCGCGCAACTCTAAGAGGAACACTGCACACTTGCTCGGGCTGGGGACGAACATTTATACGCGAAAACGCTGCTCGGGGAGGGGAAAGGAGGCGGTGGGAATAGCGGAGAGGCGTATGGAAGGTGTCAGAGTGTGCGAGGCTGAACTCGTTGCCAGTAATAGCCACCAGACAGCGCTCGGCCACGCCAGGAGCGTCGTGCGCCTCTCTTCAGTATAGCTCAGTGCTTGGAAGCGTTAAGACGTGCGCCACTCCGTTTCTAAAGCGAGGGGGGGGGGGAGGGGACAAAATAAATTACCTGTTTCTGCTGCAAAAATATTGCCTCTTCAAATAGTAACCTCTCTTAAAAAAAAAAAAATCAAATAACAGTTTATTAATCTGGCTTACGAAATACAGATGTGGCTAATAACAAAGCAGACTTGCTAACCAAGGTCATTAACATCATGTAGCACTGTAAACACACCAACACCATAATATCAGCATTTAATCGTACTCCAGAAAATTGTAGCCACCCCACATTTCGCCAGGTTCGGGACGAAAAATAAACTGTTCATGCAGGACAGTCTTTGGCAGGACAGGAGTACTCACATAAAAATTGTTTGAGTTTGCTAATTGACACTCATGTCAGACTTGAAGTAGGGCTTCAAAGTTATAATTAGTTTTTAAATAATAAGACTTTTTCAATTTTTATTTATAAAGAAAATTTATTTAGAGTAAGATAAAAGATATTTTAGTTTTAACGAAAAGATCTTTTATTTCATCAAACAACTTAGCAATACCTCTAAAATGCGTATTAAACTATCGTGACATTTTTATGTTTTTTCCATTTAATAATCTAAATATTTTATATATCTTCAGTAATTCTTCCTTTCAAATAATCGTAAGTAAGATTTCTTTTACTGTTTAAAACAACATTACACATTGTTTTTGCTTCAACAGCTTAATTAAAATCAATACAAATTTTAATGTTTGTTTTATCTTTAACTACATTTGTATAACAATCAATAACATATCAAGGTCGTTGACCCCAAGATTAATATTAATTGACACCTCTATTAAAGGCTGGAGTCAGTTTACAATAAAGTTAATTATTTCTTTATATATAGTAACTAGTTTTGTTTTTAAAATTCTAAAATCATTATAAGCAAAAACATTTTATCATGAAGACCGTTTTCAATCTCTAGATTCCAATTTTCTTTTGGGAAAATGTCATTTCTTCTATTCTTAACATAAATATTTCTTGCAATACAGTGATTAAAAAATAGTCTCATGTACATACTGTTCAGAACGATTTTTCTATTATTTTGAAAGCCCACAATTACAAAATCGGGCATATCAAATTGTAAATTATTAAATTGATCTTTTATATCAAAGTCAAAAACAGTTGAACCAGCAGAATCTCCTTTTTCTAAAAATTGCCGATAATCCAAACTAATAGGAATCGTAGAGTTTTTGCATTTTTTTCTTTGATTGCAATGGCTGTGTTAGATTCGAATTCAACAATAGGCCACATCATTTACAATTCTTGAACAACAATTTTACCAGGGTCAGGATAATCACCAAGCAAACCATCATCTTTGTTAGGTTGATAAACAAATAAACAATTGTCATCGGTTGTATTACGAATAAAAGTAATTTAATACCACCTTTCCAGTAGATTTCATTGTTTTATCTAATGAAACCAAACATATATCTCAATGGATAGATTATTTCATTTTTTTATCACTATAAACAGATTTCTCCCGTAATTTATTATCAACACCAGTAACTTCTATATAATTTTGTTTGCCTGGTGGTCTTAAAAAAATATTCATCATCGTTGATGTTATTACAGGGTTATCAACAGCGTCAATAATACGACCATCTTTTGAGATTTCTACTCTAGAAAATGGAAAAAGAAAAAAATTAGAATCAATAGTATCTGATTCACCATAATATGCCTAATTTCCTTCTTTACCCCTTTTTAGTAAACGATATTGATCAAAACATAAGCGTCATTTGGAAAAGAAAAGCCAACACCTATAGGAATATGAAACTCAATCCTATTAATTTAAACATTAAAATACCCCCTAGTTTGATCAGTTATGGAAAAGTTTGTCTCTCAAATCTCTCAATACTTTTATAACTCATTTATAAGAAAAATAATAATAAAAACATAAAAAAAATTATACATAAATGAATGAAACAAAGGGAGTTTCTCGAGTTAAATTACTCAACTAAAGACTAAAAATATATATAAAGCATTATGAGAAAGTATACGGAAAAAATAAGAAGAAATATATACCTTTAATTAATGAATTACATAATATTGGTAAAAAATAGAAAAAGTGATGAAAATAAAAATTTAATAACAGCATTAGTTCATGCAGCAGCAAAACATTTAGATTATCCACCAACTCCAGAAGAAACATCATTTGAAAGAGAATTATTCTCAAAATCTCCTAATTTGGAAGAGCATATGAAAGCTGTACCCATAAAAAATTCAATACATCCTGATTCTACTATAAATCTGGGAACAGAAATTTCTAAAAGAATTAATTTTATTGATGAATTAATTTGATTTATGTGGAGTTGGGTAAAATTTTTACATTGATAATACAAAAGTAACGATGTATAATGATACACTATTTGTTAATGGTAAAGAATATAAATTAAACAGCAGGACTTTGTAATTTGTTAACAGAAAACTCACCAGAAGTTCTTGAGGATAAATTTTATGATAAGGATTATGAAAATAATGCAGAAATGGTTAAAACAACCAATGCTGCATTCCAAGAATATAAGCCTTATCAAAAAGTAGTTTCGAGTGGAGTTTGGAAATACATAAATATAATTAAATCAATTAATGATAACTTTATAAAAGAATCACATTTAAAATCAGCACCAAACACACCCGAAATAATGATATCTCCAAGAACTCTTAAATCTGAAGAAGATATAAAATAATACAATAGTTTGCCAAAATAATATGTTTGGATGGGCGATGTTAGAGAATTAATAGACAGATTGTTAGATAATCATGGCGAAGAAAATGATGGAAATAACAATAATTACAATTGAAAAGTATGCATAGTAAATATATTGAACAATAAATTTTCTGATTTTGTTATTAATAATCCAAAAGGAAATCCTTACCTTATGAGAGTTTTAAACTTAATTCCTCATTCCTTTTTGGAATTCTGAACATCATGGAAAAGGTATAATAAATTGGGCATTAAAGAATTTAAATTTACCTGAAATGAGTTTGCCTCGTTATAATTATTGTGGTCCATTTACAAAATTAAACAAAAGATTAGAAAGAGGTGACACAGGTATAAACAAATTAGATGAAGCATATAAATATCACGATATTGCTTAGAGATATAATACAGATTTAGAATCTAGGCATAATGCTGATAACACTTTACAAAAATAAGCAAAATAAATCATGTTAGATAAAAATACTCCAATAGGTGAAAAAATTGCATCTGCTGCTTTTACTTCAACAATGTTTACAAAAAGAAAATTTGGTTGTTTTATTAATTATACATATTTTTTGCAAATAAATGAAGACAAAAAGCTTAACTTTCGAAAAACTTATTGATCAATTGAGAGATTTGGTTATAGATCATTTTTTAACAAAAGATCAACCAGAGAAAAAAAAAGAAAAAATTAAAAGATGGTAATGGTTTCTTATTAACTTTAAAATTACGTATACTCCAAAAAAAATCAAATTTAAATGAAGGAATTGGATTACATCACGAAAGATTTGGTGCTTTAGCTGGAGGAGCTACTGCAATTTGTAATTATGTCAAACAAAGTAAAAAAATTAAAAATATATATAAAAAAAAGAATTATAAGAAAAGCAGAGACACAATTTGGGAATGGAAATAAAGCAGGAAGTGGTTGGTTGCAAAAACGAAAAAAAGAGGACGACCAAAAAATACTTGAATATATACCCACTACCTAATATCGACATTGGAAAATATGCAAAAACATTATACATTAAAAATCTTAGACATGTTTATATGACTGATGAATTACCAAAAAATATGAATGAAAAGGAATGCGCTGTGGTTAATTTCGACATTTCATCAAATCCCGGAACTCATTGGGTTTGTTATTTTAAAAATAATAATGGTGTTTACTATTTTGATTCTTTTTGAGGCAATATTTCTAGTAATTTATTTAATTATTTGAAAAACAGAAATATTTATTACGATGATGATCGAATTGAGAATTTAAAATCAGTTATATGTGGACATTTATGTTTAATTGTGTTACATCATATTTTTCGAAATATTTTAAGTTTAATGATATCATTTTTTTAAATTAAATTACAGATATATTTGGAAAACCATTAATCAAATCTTTAAATAAACTTTTTGATACTAATGCTCATGCTTCAAAATTATATGTAGATTCACAGTGCAATTCGAGTGTTTCTGATTTCCAAAGTAAACTAAACACTTGCTTTGATTATACAAATTCTTATGCTTCGTTTTTAGGGCTTAGAGTTGTTAATATAGATGATCCTAGAGACGATAAAGACACAGTCAATTAAAGATTTTAAATAAACAAATAGCTGATTATGCTTTAAAAGGAGATATACATTTAGGATTCAATAATATTATTGCTGATTTTATACAATCGGTAAATAATATAAAGCAGGCATTAAAAAAAGATGTAGATTCAAAATATAAAACTATTGTTTCTGATTATGCTTTAAAAACTTATGTAGATTCAAAATACAAGATTATTTATTCTGATCATGTATTGAAAACGTATGTAGAGTGAAAATACAATATTGTCTCTGATTTATGAGATAAACGTAAAGTTTTTGTTTATACTACAGATTATCTTTCTATTCAAAATCGTAGCATTAATATTATGACTGATCCTATAGACAGAAAAGATGCGGCCAATAAAAGATATTTCGATAAAGATAATAACTGATAAATTACAAAATCTAAAACAATCAGTTTTGAATTATTGTGATACTCTTGTTAACTAAAAAGTTGAAAAATGTAAGGAAGACAAGTATCACATATTTGATTTACCTGCAAAGTGGAATTAAAAAATAATGTTTTTCACTTAGGTAATATTAACATTTTCCTTACTTTTTTGATGGATTGTTCTGTTTATAAAATAATTACTGCTAATCCTAATTTACCGAATGATAATGTAACTGTTATTAAAGGATCTACAAAATATATTATAGTAAACCTTTTGATGTTAAGGGAGGCAATATTTTAACTTTTAAAATAATTTAAAAAATCCGAATATGGGGATGGATTGATGACTACAATAGGAGTATTCGTAAAATATAAAGATTACATGTTTTCTATTAAATGGAGAATACTTTGTGCTTGAAGTGTAAAAAAGTTACTAAAAACAATAAATAAAAATTGAAATGACTAAAAATGGATGATTAGTTCAGAAAAATGAATGTTTAATATGTAATTCTACTAAATCAACATTTACAAACAATATTTGCCCAATTTTTGAGAAGGAATAATTAATGCATTATACATACCAGCAAGAAGATATTTTCCAAGAAGAAAATGAATTTTGTATGGTATTAATGATTTATGGAAAATTGATCTTGTTGAGATGGACACTGGAAATTTAAAATGAATATAACATATAAATAATGGATACAAATATATTATGACAATTATTGATGTTTTTTCTTTCTTCAAAATATGCATTTGCTGTAACAATTAAAGATAAAACAGATAAAATTCTAGCAAATGCTTTAGAACTTATATTGATAAAAAGAAAACTACCCAATATTCATAGTGACAATGGCATAGATTTTATAATAAAACATTTAAAGAACTAATGCAAAAATGTAATATTAATCATTATTCTACATATAGCGAATTAAAAGATAGTGTTGTAGAAAGATTTAATAGAACAATGAAAAATAAAATGTGGAAAACATTTGCTTTGAATGGTAATTATAATTGGGTAATTATATTAGATGATTTAGTTAAAGAATACAACAATACAAAACATAAGGTCTATTGGTATGAAACCAATTGAAGTTAATATTAAAAATGAAAGACGTTAATTCAAACATATAACATGTTTACTAAACCCAAATATAAAGTTGTTGATGTTGTACTTGTTATCAAAATTGAACACATTTTTGAAAAGGGCTATACTGCTAATTGGAGAACATGATTATTTACTATTGTTAAAGTTTTAAATTATGATGTTCCAACTTTACAATTTAAAGATGCAAAAGGAGAAGAAACAATAGGTAATTTTTATGAATATTAAATTCTGAAAATTAACTATCCTGATTAATATTTAATAATAAAAGACTTAAACATAAGGTGATAAAATTTATGTTAAATTGTTAAGTTTTGATAATTTACATAACTAGTGGATTAATAAAATCAATTTTTTGTGATTTCTAATTTTTTTAAAATAATTAACTAATTCAAATGCAAAATCCACAACTTTTTGTTTTAATGTTTGTTTCAATGCTCGTTCAACATTTGTTTTAACATTTGTATTATTGATTGTTTTGATGTTCATTTAAATGCTCACTTTAATGTTTGTTTTTAATGTAAACATGATTTCAAAATATTTTAATTTAATCAATTGTTCGAATTAATTTCTATATTTTCCTTCATTCATGTTTATAACTCAAACTAATATTCTAATACCATAATCTTCATCACAATATTTTTTACAAATTTCATTAAATTTTTCATATGTTTTAAATTAGTATCATCTTGTTTAAAAAATACACAAAACATTTGTATTATCTCTTACCAATTTTTTTTTAGATATTTTTTAAATTGTTTGTGCTAAATAAAATACATCTAAATTCTTATGGCTTCCTCTAGTGAAACATTCATGGATTACATATTGATCGAATAAAATAATGTTGTCAAATATAACTAGAGAATCATTTTCACATTCATCTACAGTAATCATTTTGTTTGTTATTATTATAAAAATAAGCCATTATTTACCTTAAAACTTTTGGATATCACATAAAATACTTTTGTAAATGAATATATTTGGGTTCATTATACTTCTTGAGCAAACATACAATTTATTATAATTTACCAACCATTCACATAAATAAAATTTATCATCAAATTAGTTATTTACAATTTCTTCGACCTACAATACTGGCCTTTATATTAGGCAAAAGTTAGCCATTCTTTTGATTTTTGGCATTTTGTTTGGTAATGAATATACAGACACCCCAATTAACTTTTTTCGTTTAATTACATAATTTTTTTATTAAATGGATAATAAATAATTTAAGTTAACAAATAATAGGTCTGTACTAAACAAGAAATTTCATTATATCATTAATAAAAGTAAATCAATAATTTTGAATAGTTTTCATGCAAAATTTTCAACTGCAAATATAAACAATACTATAACAACAATTGAAAAATTGAGTGCTGTTGTTGTTAGAAATAAAGTTATAACTATTCCTAGATTACAATACAATATTGAATCTATAAAGGAAATTATAAATTCAATTGATACATTTTCAACAAATAACATAGATTTAACAGCAGACAATGTGAAAAATAGAACATCGATTAAATCTATGTTAAATGTTAAATTTGATGATTGGTTATCTGGTATGCTTGGTTTTGAAATAAATATGTTGATTGAAAAAGACAAAATTGTTGTAGGTACTAAATTATCTAATTTTAAGCCATTTAAAACAATAAGTGTTTATTATAATTTAGCATATGGTATGTTTATCAAATATGACGAGTCTAACCATTCAGAAACACACATAATTGTTAGTTTTCCACTGAAAACAATGTTTGGTTTGAGAGATTATATTAGTTATGAGCCTGCATTTCCTATTTTTATAAAATAAATAAGGAATGTTTTATTCATATTGTTTTCGAAATTAGAAATAAAAATAAAAATACAAATTTTTAATCCTATTTTCAGTAATTTAATTTTTTATTATATTTTTTTCTTTGTAAATAAACACATTTAAAATAAAGATGAATTGGTTTAGTTCATTAAAGAAATCTTTAATAGGGAAAGTTACAAATGTAATTAATTATACTAAAGAGATGGCTACTAAAATAAAAATATATACTAACTAGGGAAGAAAATAAAAAGAAGTATTGAAAAATTAGAAAAAGAAGAATTTGATAATCTTGAAAAAGAAGAATTAGAAAAGTTTGATTCTCATTTCAATAATGTATCTAGAAATAAATGTAATCGGTTAACAAAATCGAAGTTTGTAAATTTACCCTTTTCAGATTACAAAATAACCAGAAAAATAATAAAGTTTTGAAAAAATATACCTGTTTTCAATTAAAAATGAAAATAAAAGTTTAGGTAAAATATTTCATTTCATACAAAATATTTTTAATGAGTGTGTGGAAAAGAAGATTCCATTCGAAATTCGTGAGGTCAACCATAATTTAAATGATAATTCCAATATTTGGCAAACAGAATACAGTATTCGTTTAAATAATTTAGAAAGCAATTCGATAGAAAAAAAATTAATGTTGTTCGAAATGTAGTTCACACGACATTGAAAGCTGTAAGAAAAATGACCGAATTTAAACATGGAGATCAAATGATAATATATGTAAATAATCAGAATTTTCACCATACAATTTCGGCTGCAAGAAGAAATAATTTAAACACCGAAAAATGACTTAATCAAATTGAGAGAACAATTACATCGAATGATAAAGTAGATGTAAATTAAATATATTTTGACATTGATGTTTAGAAAGTTCCAAGAGGAATTGAAAATGTAAAAAAAAAATTGTTAATTTAACTAAAGATATAAAAGTAGAACAATGTATTAATAAAATTAACAATGATTATAATTCATGTGGTTCTAGAGCAATAATTACAGCTTTAACATACAAAACTAATATAGTTTTCGATAGAGAATTAATGATTAATGAGATTATTTACATTAGAAAAGAAAGAAAATTGCAAGAAAAATTGGCTCTTGGACGTTGTAAAAGAATGGGGAAAATGTGCGAAATCGGTTTCAGTTTGGAAGATATTATGGATGCAGAAAATTTTCTGAATATTCAAATTAATGTTGTTTCAGGTGCTCATTTCAGCTCAATTATACAATCATTTAAAAAAAATCCTACAACTATTATTTGTATTTAGACGATGTACATTACAATGTAATTAATATTATGAATGCATTTTTAAGCAGTGTTTATTATTGTGAAAATTGTAACAAAATCATACAACAATAAAAATCAACCTGAATATAAGAAAATAATAAAAATATATGTACTCTGTGCAAAAAACCACAAAACAAAATTTTTTGGGAAGGTGAAGATTGTATTATAATATATTGCCGAAAATGTAATAGATATTGTTTTGGACAGGAATATTTTGCTAATGATGATGCTGTATGTAAACGTAAAACATGTAACAACATATGTTTGAGAAATAAGAAACACGAATGTGGTTATGCCAAATGTTGGAATTGTAAGGAAATTGTGAAAACTAATGAACAAAAATGTTATATGCAAGAGAGACAACAAAAAGGTGGTCCTTGTATAAAAGTTTGTACCTGTAATTGCAAAAACAAGAAAAAAAAAACGAATTGTTTTTGCAACGAAAAATACTACTTTTTTTTACTACCAAACCACACAAATTACTGGTTTTCACACCAAACTTTATATCTGTTCAAGATTTCAATGGTAACAAAAGACATTTTAAAACAAATGATGAATTTTGCGAATAGGCTGTATCAGAAGAAACTGAATGATATACATTTATTGCACATAATTCAAAAGGCTACGATTCATATTTTATTTTACAATATTGTGTTAGAAACTGTATAAAACCTCGGACAATATATCAAGGCACAAAAATTATGCAACTTGAAATATAGAACCTAAATATCAAAATAATTGATAGCATAAACTTTATTCAAGGAAGTCTTTCAACATTTCCAAAAACTTTTGGGTTAAAAAAACGAAATAAATGATATTTTCCACACTTTTTTAATATATCAGAAAATCAAAATTATGTAGGAAATACTATGGATTCAATACAATGAATTAAGAACAACGAAAAGATTTTTTAAAATGGCATGCTGAAAAAGTGAAAGTTTTTTTTTCTTTCTTTCCTCCAAAAAAGAACTTGCTGAATATTGTGATTCTAATGTTGATATTTTACGTCGTGGTTGTCTTAAATTTAGAGAATCTTTTCTAGAAATAGCAAATATAGATCCTTTTTGTTACATAATCAATAGCAGGTGTTTGTTTAGGTGTTTATAGGTCAATTTTTCTAATGAATAATTTCATTGCAGTAGTTAAAGATGATAAAAAAGAAATGTTAAGTAAAGAATCAATTTCGTTGTTAAATACATTTTCAAATGTTCGACATGCATTAAAAGTTGGAGAATTAAATATTTGTGGTGCAAAAGTTGATGGTTAAAACGAAAAAAATAAAAAAATATATGAATATCATGGTTGTTTTTGGCACGGTTGTCCTGATTGTTATTCACCAGACACAATAAATAAATGTAACAACGAAGGTATGGATGGTTTGCTTACTAAAACAAATAATCGGACGACAATTTTAATACAAAATGATTACAAAGTAAGGGAAATGTGGACTTGCAAATGGAAAAATCGATTTTTTGGAAAAAAAAAAAAAAAAAAAAAAAAAAAATTAAAAATCTAAAAATGTAATAGAACCATTGCGACCTTGAGATGCATTTTTTGGTGGTAGAACAGATGCTACAAAACTGAAAGTTTCAGGAAAAAAGTTAAGATACATAGATATGTGTAATATGTATCTGACAGTGATTTTTTAAAATTATTATCCAGTTGGTCATCCGACTAGAATATTATACCCCAAAAATTACAACAAAAAATATTTATATCATCCGGTGCTACCTATTAAGCAAGAAAACCCATTGTTTACTTTATGTTCAAAGTGTGTTGTAGAGAAAAAGAAGAATGTAAACATTGTGATGAAGAGAGAGTAATAAATGGTACATGAACTACTTTAGAATTAAATAAAGCCAGTGAAAAAGGTTACAAACTACTTAAAATTCATGAAGTTTGGCATTTCGAGCAAAGAAGTAATAAAATGTTCAGAAATTATGTTAAAACATTTATGAAAATAAAATTGGAAACAAACCCTTGGAAAGACGATTATAAATCAAAAGAAGAATATATCACAGTTATTAATCAAGAACAAAATATACATAGACATTGAAAAAATTGAACAAAATCCACAATTTGTTTAAATTCGCTTTGGAGAAAATTTGGGCAGAGACCAAATTTAACACAAACAGAATACATTTCTAATCCACAATGGTGTTATGAATTGTTATTAGATGATAGGATAGAAATAAACAATGTTGTTTACACCAATGAAGAAATAATTGAAGTCTCATATAAATACAATGATAATTACGTAAAAGATAGTACTTGAACAAATACATTAATAGCAACTTTTACTACTTCAAATGCTAGATCATGCTTATATGAAATGTTAGACAAATCAGGTAATAAAGTAGTATATAATGACACAGGCAGCATGGTTTACGTTTATGATGGTAAAAATACTTTTAAAACAGGTTGTATGCTTGGCGAATGGACAGACGAATTTGGAAAAAATGATTATGGAGTCGAGTGGATAAGTACTGGTCCAAAAATATATGGTTATGAAACTTTTTTTGGAAAAACAAGTTACAAAAATTAAAGGATTCACTGTAAATCACGAAAACACACTACAATTGAACAAAATACTAAGAAAAATGTGATCATAAACACAATATGATTACAAGAGATAAGAAAACAAAAAGTTTGGTGAATAAGTTTTTGGATGAGGAATTTAATTTTAACTATGACAAACGTACGATTTTGAATGGAAAAGAAGATATTATAGATACATTACCATGGGGATATTAAACAAATAATTTATATATATATAATCGCATTTATTTAACTTTCTTATATTCAATTATTTATGGTAATTTTATTTCTATCTATTATGTATTTTTCTATTTAAATGCCTTTTTAGATATTCATTACAAATATATTTACCACATTCACATAGTACTTTCTCTTTCCTTTCTTCTTTATTTAACTCATGAAGATTTCTAGAATATTCGCTAAAACATTCTTTACATTTGGTTGTTAGTTTATCAATTGTGTTTTTATGAGGATGAAATGAATCGATAGACTTATTTTCGTTACACGCTGCACATGTTTTTGTTGAATAATTATCTTGTAGATTTAAAATATGTTTGTGTAATTTGGTATTTTTATGCTTTTTATATATTTATTTGAAACATATTTACTACATTCACATAATACTTTTTGGTTCTTTAACACATATTGTTTTCTAGTATACAAACGAATACAATTTTTTCAAGTCTTAGTATGCTTATAATTTGTATATTTATGTGGTGAAAAATTTTCTATGTTTAATACTTCGCCACAATGTTTGAATTGCTTTTCTTGATTTCCCGTTTTTATTCAATAATTTATATAAGATATTTTTAAAACATTTTTATACCATTTTCTTCTTTATAAATATTCAAAAATGGAATTGCTTGTCAAGATGGTGAACAATTCTTATGAATTGACTAAACTACAACACATAGACAAAATAAATGGTTTACTGCTACAGATTTTTATATTTATGAATCAAAGTTTGGTAAAAAAATTAATGGTATTCTATATGGTAAGTTTAAAGTTTCATTACCAGACCGCAAAGCTGAAAATGTTTGATAAAAATATTTTGAAGATAGAAAATTAGAATAATGTATTTATATCATAGAGATTTAAAAGAAATTAAAAATGGTATATTTATCCATGATCTAGAATCCTCTTAAGAATATATAATATCTATTAATTTGAATCTTTTTAAATATTTCATTTGATTTTTAGCTTATTTTGCATAATTTTGGATTAAACTACCTTAATTTTTTTGCTTGATTTAGCTTGCATTTCGATCTAAATTTGATTGATTTGCTGCATAAGCGACTAACTTTGCTTAATTTTTGCGCGAAATATGTTCATTATTTGAGCAGTATTTTTGTGTGAATTGTCCTCAATACACCCATATACTACTCTGCGCCAAAGTGAATAGTCGCCTTACCACGATTTGGTTATAGCGACACGGGCAGAGCTCCTCTAGCCCTATGTCAGGAAGGCAGTAGCCGTGAAGTCTTCTCTGGTCTCGTCCACCTGGATCGCAACCCTCTGCTGCCGTATGCCTTGACACCTTCGTCAGGCTCCGGCAGCAACCTCGAGTCGCAGCGCGATGGCTTGACGTAAGAAAGAAAGAGAGCGAGAAAGAGAGAGAGAGAGAGAGTAGGCAGCAGCACCTGTTGGCCCCCTAAATTCCCTAAATTACCCAGCTGCTGCAGACTGAGGTTGAAGCCAGGTCGGGGCTGATCTGACTTCAGGGGTGGCGTTTGCATTGAAGGCGTGGTGATGGACGAGGAGCTCGTCTTCCTACGCGGCAGTCGTTCATTGGTTATGGCTGACCGCGCAAGTGATTTATTGACAACTAAGGTGTAAGCCTACGGAGTAGAATCCGTTACGCTAAGCATAAGATAACAGTAATAACATTTTATTTATTAAGAATAGGTGATGCTAAAATTATCTCGTTCAACATGGAGAAAGAAAGAATTTTCGTTGGTTTGTGTTACCACAGGATCGGAAAGGAAGATGTTCAACGCCACATTTACGTTTTGCAAAAGTAAAAAGTTAAGGTATGAAATGGAAAAGTAAATTCTAAAAGTTTTGAGACCCCTCTAGGTGTTGGACACGGGTTTTTGTGGGAGGAAGGGACTTTGCGCACATGTGGTCTGACACCCTGCAACGACATGCTAATTATATGCCATTGACAATTTTATTTACAGCTGAAATTTGTTGATATGTTGATTTGGTTTACAAAGTATGGCTGGTCTTTATTCGTTTCTTTACTTAATACTTATAATTAAGCATTTATACATCAATTTGCCATTTGGCCTTTGAAGCGTTGGAAGCACTGGCACTTGCCATCTTTATTTTGGACGAAGGCCACATTGGAAGTTCAGGTAACTTCGCTGTGCGTGTGTATATGACGAGCTAGTGCGTGTCTCCGCTGCAGCTAGACATCTGAATGCATTTATAATATACCATAACCCGTAGGTGCTTTTGCAAAATAAATTACCTTACTGAAAGTGCTTCGTCACTCGTGTGCTACACCTGAGCTGCATAGTGTTGTGCGACGTAGTTTCTTTACGTGCTAAATATGAAAAGTTACAATGACGGTGACAGGCGACTGTTTCGTCGTATGCACTAGCACTGCTCCGCTCTTTTCATGGCGTCGTAATTATCAATATTTACATGCTATACCTATACGAAATTTAAGTCCATATCTGCCAGACCTGCAAACTATGTCCATTATAATACATGAGTGTTTTAACACACACACACACACACACACACACACACACACACACACACACACACACACACACACATATATATATATATATATATATATATATATATATATATATATATATATATATATATATTATATATATATATATATATGTATATATATATATATATATATATATATATATATATATATATATATATATATATATTTATATATATATATATATATATGTATATATATATATATGTATATATATGTATATAGTATATAATATGTATATATATATAAATGCATATATATATATATATATATATATATATATTATATATATATATATATATATATATATATATATATATATGTGTGTGTGTGTGTGTGTGTGTATGTGCGCGCGCATTTAAAAATGGAACATGATTCCTTAGTCCAGTTTACATGTTTATTTACAGAATATAAAATAACTTTTTTTTATGTCCACAATAGACTGTTATCCCTTTTTGCAGTTTGTGTATCGTAATGCCAATATCTTGTTCGCACTGCAACATTAATAAGTGACTTAAGGTTCTAAAGTTCTTAAGTAGTTCCTCTGATATGTTTTACCCTTATGTTATCTCTCGCTATCACGTGGCTTCATTCACTCTAACAAGTAGAAGCGATATCTTTAACATTTTTATGCAGATACCAAGCATTAAAATTAAAATTACAGTAAAAATAGAGGCAGTAACATTGTTGAATGACTCTTGGTCTAAATTATAAAATAATTTGCCTGCTGGCATGGATGGTCCATAATATCTTGTGGAAGGTCGTCTATCACTGTCTGGGTAGTATGCTTTATCTTTCAGTGGGCAGCGATAGCTGAAATTTCATTACGAAAGTGAATACCTGTGGTCATGGCTAGTAGTTCAAATGTGTTTTGCTTTAGCTAATCAATTGGAATCACTGTGTGTTCAAGTGGAAGTTGAGGTGTTCTGATGTCGCACAAATGGGTGGCTTCAAATAATATCTTATTAGCCACGAGCTAGCATCCGCAAGAAATGCGTATCTCGATGTAACCTAATTTTTGATCTGCCACTTTTTTATTGAGAGAGCCATTAATGCAAACTAATTGAACCCCTTCTGGGCGGGTTTGTAAAAATATACTTATGGGGTAGCAATTGTTTGATTGAAAAAAGTATTATCAGATGTGCAAGTGAATTTACAAGTATCGAATCTAGTAGTAACATTTGT
Organism: Dryococelus australis; assembly: GCA_029891345.1. Lineage (NCBI taxonomy): Eukaryota > Metazoa > Arthropoda > Insecta > Phasmatodea > Phasmatidae > Dryococelus > Dryococelus australis. Next base: position 14,368,617 of record CM057008.1, on the reverse strand, counting down.
TAAAGTAATAGCTTCCAAATACATTCATAAGTACGACCTGACACTACTTCCTTAGGTATATAAATCACATTTGCCTTAACTTCTGGAGTATCGTGGATTTCTTTAATGTGCTCATTATGCGTGTCAATGGCAATTATCGAGTGAGTAACTTCAATGGTACATGATTGATTGAGAAATCGGTGTGGTACCTGAATTATTTTGTCAATTTTCCATGCCGATTGAGCCCTTTTGATGGGTACTTGTAATTTTATTACCATTTGACGAGATGAGAAGGAGCATTCTGTTATTTCATTAATATAATATTTCACTATACCACTAGCAGAAAACCTTAACTCTCAATTAATTTTCTGCAATTGCTGGCTCAAGTTGTTAAGATCAGTAGTTAGTTGCGATCTGTTCACTGCATGCAAGGGTAATTTATGCTGCTGACAAATTTTGATATAACTGCTAATTTGCTCTTCAATTACTATATTGTTAATAATGTGCAAAAGCGTGGTCGTTAACATATTTTGTTGTGCTTCAATAGTGTCGAATTTACTTACAGCTACGTTTTGTTTGCACTGAGTGCGAGAAAGAGTATTTATTGTTGCTAATTCATTAACTTTGGATTTCACTTGTGTTTTAACCTCATCAACAATCGCAAAAGAAATATTTAAGGCCTTGTCTGTAGATATTACCCTTGAGGTGAGGTCATTAAGCTATACAGCAAGCTATTAATCGTTGGAGAGAAGTGCTTTCAAATGCTTGTTCGTTAAGACGTTGCAGCACCATCTGCCAACATCCCCTAGTAATTGGATTTCGAATTGGTGTAGTGAGCTCTGTGAAATATTCTTGTAACAATCCCTGTGCAAGAATATAAGTCCTGTACCTTACATGCTAGGTGTAGGGATTCATCTAAGGAAGGCGGGATAGTTGGGATTTGCAGCGGTATAGAATAGAATACAAATACATATGCTATCTTCATAAAAGAACTCCACGTCCGCCGATAGCCAGTACATGCCGGCATTCGTGAGGAAGGTTTCAGCTGCCGACAAGGTCACTGTCATGCAGTACCATACTGCAGGTAGCGGGAATATGCTGCGTATCACTCTATGTTCTGATCCCTCCTCGGAGCCTCCTAGCATCATGTTTGGTGGCCTTGGCTCGTGATGTATCTCTCTGTCTCTCTCGCCTTGCTGCCCTGCGCGCTCAGCATGGTGTGACCAATGGTCGGTACGCCTGGTGCTGCGCCTGGACGAGGAGGAGCTCACCCTGCCAGGTTGGCAGGCCTGGCCACTGCCAAATGGTGACAGCTCGTTCTGCTGGTGCGTGTTGCTGGCACTGCATTTAGGTGCTGAGTCCGCCCGACCTTGTTGTAGTTCTGCCGCACATCGGCTCGCTTTATCCTGGACTGGCTGGCTGAGTGGCTCTGAATTGATAGCTACGTGCCATTAACATGTACACTCGACTATTCTTTAACAAAACTGGAATACACTTAGAGGTCTTCACAAAATTAACGTAATTATGTTCGTCGTTAGTAAATGTGTTTTATTGTTCTGTGTACGTGAGTTTGGTATGTATAGTGCATACCGTGTCAAATTTAAGCTCGCTGGTTTCATTTATTTGTATTTTAAGGGTGGAGTCCCCCAAACTATCTACAACCATATATGGGCCCTTATACCGGCATGTGAGTGACTTTCTGTGCGCACGGTTCTTGATCCAAATAAGGTCATTAACTTTTATTGTATTTTCGGTATGATGCCTGTCGAATTGGCATTTTTGGCTTTGTTGCACCTGTAAAAGGTTTACCTTCGTCTGCTCTCAGTCTTGTAGAAGTTGTTAGCACCAGTTATCACCACATTCGGAATAACCATTAGCTACTACTTGGGCTGGTTGAGCGACTTCTACTCCGTGTAGCAAGTAGAAGGGAGTGTATTTGGTGCTTCTATGGATTGATGTATTGTAATTAAATGTGAGAAACTCGAGATAAAGATCCCAATTAGAGAGAGCTGATTGCGCCAATGCCTTCAATTGCGTGGAAAGGGACTTGTTGGCCGATTCGACCAAACCATTGCCACATGGATTATAAGTGATCGTTGTGAGCTTTTTAAATTTGAATTGTTTAACAATTGACTAATTAGTTCGTTCTGGAAACCTGTTCTGTGGTTAGTCAATATATGGCTTGGGCATCCAAAGAGTAAAATCACTTTTTTAATAGATTTGGCACATGTGGCGACATCAATGCTAGGTACGGCCAGCATGCGTGTGTGTGTATATATATAAATACACTTAAATATCCAGTCATGGGCAAAATATACTTGTTACCCCGTTCAGTGGTCGGTAAGGGACCTTAAGCATCAAGTTGCCCTATTGGTCTAGCATTAGGGGATTTGGTCTTTTGGCATATTTCGCAATTTTTGATATCATTCTTAACATCAATATTCATAGTATCCCAATAGTACACCTAGGATTGCATCATGATGCGCTTGGATTATTTCAATAAAATAATCTTCTTGTACTTGGGTTCCACCTTATCTGGGTCTGTTAGGGCGATTTTCAATTTATGTATATGTGGAACCTGTTCGTATTCTCCTAGGAATGGCGATGTGGTAATGTTGACTGCGCATAGATGTAAAACTGTGTCGAAGTCAGTCTTTATCTATTCTTGCTCGTGATTGCAGACAGGCAAATAATATAATGTTTCGCGATGATTGATAATGAGAATTTGGTAATTAAGCCGTGGGGTCTACAGTAATCGTTTTGATTTTATTGTTATTGCTTTGGGTAGTATTTTCTACCTGTACCTGGAATACTTGAGAAATAATTTTGGTAATAGCTTAGGCAGAAATATACTCTCATTAAAAATACCTTTGCTTACTAGCGATTTGCCTTTCAATTTCATTTTTGGCTTAAAGTGATTTTTTATGTTGCTCCAATAATTTATAATGTGTTTGGAAATTATTTGCTGAATTTCGCACTCTTTATCAGGATTCTGAAAAATTGTTTCTGCTAATACCTTAAATCATGAGGTGCATGTTAACACACCCTTTTTAACGGGATATTTGTTGTTAACTTCGCCATTGTGTGTGTTGACTTGGGTTTGTGTGGGAATATGGCTTAATGCATCTGAAAGGTTGTTCAATTCACCTTTTACAGTATGTGGTTCAAAGTTATATTCCGCTAGCGCTATCCCCATCTTTTGAATATGTTTATTGTGTTCCGCCATAATTCTTAGATATCAGAGGCTAGCAAGGTGTGTCTCAATAAGAAAATGACATCCGTACACATATTCTCGAATATAATTACAAAAATATCTTATCGCTGCGAGTTCACATTGCGTCGCACTCCAATGAACCTCGTTGAAGGCTAACTTTTTAGACCCAAAAGTAAAACTGCTCCAATTGCTCCCTGACTAGCATCGCACGCAAGGATAATGTTTTTATCTTTGTCGAATCTTTGGACGATAGGTGCCATTCTGATTGCCTTTTTTAGTTGCAAGAATGCCTTTTGTTCTAGTTATCCCCACTAATATACTATGTTATTTTGTCAATTCTATCAGTGGTTGCACTATCTTGGCATAATTAAGTATGTAGTAATGGGCGAAGATGCTTGACATTTTCTGGAGGTGCCATTTGTTCTATTGCTCGTACCTCTTCTGGGTCCATATATATACCATCAGGTGTAATAGAATGACCTAGTATTTTAATTTGCTGCTCCACAAATGTTCACTTCTTGGTATTTACTTTTACGTTAAACAGATACCATTTTTAATTTTTTTTTTCAATATCTGCTAAATGTTCTTCAAATGTATTCCTATACTAAATATGTTATCTATATAAGCAATAGCTGCTGTCCAGCGAAGAAGCCCCAATAATGAATTGATAAACATTAGAAAATATTGAGGGGTTGTGGACAGGCCCATTGGCAGACATTTATAGTGGAAAAGACAGACACCATCTGAAGAGAATGCAAACTTATAGCGATCTTGTTTCCGAACTGGGATGAAATAAAACCTTGAAAACAGGTCTAGGCTGGTGATATATCTCGAGTGCTGTAGTGTATTTAATATATCCTCTGTCCGCAGTAGTGGATATTCGACCCTAGTTAAATACTGGTTAAGTTTCCTAAAGTATGTTAAAAATCGCAGGCCTCCATGTTTCTTCGCTATCATTTACTCGGGGCAGAAAATAGTGAGTCCGTAACCTCGATGATCCCGACCTTTTCCATGTCCCGAATTTACTGTAAAAGCTGATCTCTAACCATAGGGCTAATGTGATACGATTGCATAGCGATAGGCTTGTCTGTATTCAGTTAGAGTTTAATTTCGAAATTCTTCCCCTCTGTTAACTCTAAAATGCTGTTGGTAAACCTGCATTTATATTGCAGTATAAGGTGTGATATTGCCTGGGTTTGGTTTGATTTAATTTACTATTAGTTTTGGGTAAACTCTCTGGGTTGTCTTCAATTACTCCTATCCTGTTAATACAGTATTATATTGATGTTGCATTTTTGTCCTCTATTGCAGAAGAGTATATTTGTATATGGAGGATTTTTTCAGCATCATTATCATTTATGAATAAAATATTATATTTTAAAAGTGGAATGAAGTCATACCTACTGATAAAATCCACCCCCAGAATAAGATCCATTTTTAAATGGTCGACAACAAGAAATTCCTGAAGGTGTGTATTTCCTTAAATACATAGATTGATATTTGTTTTGAATCACGGCGTTTCGAGATCCTCAGTTGCGCCGACGAACGTAAACTTTCCCGTCACTGGTTCTAGTATCCGGTTCATGATTAAAGTGTTGACTACCCAACTACGGGAACATCCTGTCTCAAGTAAGGCATGGTATTCTGTTCCGCATATTTTGACAACAATACAAGGTGTGGAACTACAAATGGCGGCTTGCTTCCAATTAATTTCGTGTTAGCCCCGTGGCTATTTACTTTTCCTGTGTGTAGACGGAGACTGGCTCAGTTTGTTTGAATGCACATCTTCATCATTGCCGGCCTGCCTACCCGTATTGTGACAATAATTTACTTCGATCCCATTGTCTTATCGCGCATACGTGTGTACAAAAATTTTCATGTGTTCAAACCCAAATTTGTTTTTAAAGCGACGAAAGTGGTCGCCAATGTTTGTATGGAAGTCAAAATGCTGCAGCAGAAATAATTCGCAATGCCTTGCTTTATGGCCTTACATAGAAACAAATGGCACATGATTCTTGCGCTAAGCTATGAGGACATGTAACAACTTACATTCTCGTTGTTCACCAGGCAGTGATTTGACAACGTCGTGTTCTTCTGCTCTTGCTGGCGGAGGTCTGGCAATGTTGTTTTTTTCTCCCTGCGATGTTTAATTTTGAGTTCTTTCTAATCGGTGGCAAGTGGTGGTTTTGCTGATCGACGACTTTGCGAGGTGTGACCGCTTTTACTGTGTTAGGCCGTGATGTAAATTAAATTATTCATTTAGCCTCCTTAACTGTAGGAAGTTTGAACGCGTGTCCTTGACCAAATGTTTTCGTATTCTTACATAAGGCTGTCTCATTGCTCTTGGAGTTAAACCTAGTGATATCTGCAAATGTTCTACTGAGTACAACTTTGTTAATTATCTCTTGGCAGGCACGTGAGATAAGGTGTTTTTGATCAACGGGGTAGTTTTTGAAATTCTGGGTTGGGCCCTGCTAAGGTTTTCTGTACTTACGCCTCTGCATGTCAGACTGTCTAGGTGAACTCTTGTCACATCATTTATTTCCGCCATTGTTAGTCCGTCTGTCATGGTTTTTCCACTGACCAAAATTTTAACGGCCACTGTGTGACTGATATCAATTTGACTGATGGGTTGAAGCATTCGAACTCTCTTTAATGATTATTATTGGCTGAGCACCATTTTGTGCATTCTGGCATGTGCGAAAATCACATTGCGATTGACGATCTTGGCGATGGTAATAATTCCCTGGTGGCCCTGAATAACGCGGCAGCGACCTGTAGATCTTAGCACCATGGTGAAATGTACTCAGATTACCTGTTGTTTGTGTAGCTTGTTGCGTCTGAATTGTCAGCTTGGCAATCTCCTCTTTTAACTTGGTTATTTCTGTGTGGAACTTTTCTCGGTCCGAGTTCTGGGGTACTTGAGCAAGCGCCTGATTATAACGGTACATACCTAAATCAATGCGTTTCAAATTTTCCACCATTTGCTCCAACATGTTGTTTTGGAGACCAATGATCTAATCCGCCATAGACTGTAGCAATGACTTCCACAGGATGTTGATAAATTCATTATCTGAGACATGAGGGTTGTACTTGTGTCGGTAATACTTCATTATTTCGATGTGTTGTTGAGTACTTTCCCCTAGTTGTTGGCATTTTGTGTACAGTAGTGGTAGTATAAACTTTATTTGGGGTTGCCTCAATCTATGGCCACGTGACTGCGCCTGGGGTGGTTGTGAGTAAGTTTTCGAGTGCATGTTTGGCAGTATGTTTAAAATGGAATTTTATCCTGCTACATTTCTTCTCGTAATTCCATGTATTAATGTCCGTTACAGCGTGATAATTTTCTAAAAATTCCTCTACATTTTCGCCTTTCTTACCCGAAAATGAAGGCAGTTTTTCCGGCTGGTTGACTACTATTTGGAGTGGTTGTTGCACGGCCGTAATGTCTGCTGTGGTCAGAATTGGTTGATTTGTAATATCTGTGTATTTGTGTGTGTTCGTGTAGTTGAGCTGGGTGTGAAGGGAAGGGAATAGTTTCTTAGGTCTTAAGTACCACGACTGTGCTGCTACGGTTTCTTGTGTACATAGTAATCCTTCACATTCGTGGTTTTCTTGACTTGTGCTAAATGCGAAGTCTAAACCCTGATTTTGTTCTGATATAGAAGTATTCTGCGAGTTTTCGCTTTGCAGCTCCCTTTGTGGTTATCTAGAGCGCGTTCTATGTCGATTGTGTCTAGCAAAGCACATTTAAGAAACTTAGTAACTGAAGATTGTGTTGATTTGCTGCGTGTTTCCATGAATTACTCTACACTGATTGTACAATGTAGGAGTGTACATATAATTGCGTGTTTGTAGGAATACATGTCATGCATTGTGTGACTTAAAATTAGTTTACTAACTACAAGCATAAAAAAAATATCTCATTTTATAGCACACTCATTCTAAGTTGGAGACTTTCTGCGATTAACAACGGAATCGAAGGATTTCCACATGCAGTAATTCTTATTTGAAGCAACTATGAAACTACTAAAAGGAAAGGTGCAGGCAAGTGGTCGCTGACCGACGTATTAAAGTGTAATATTTAAAAGGTTGTGCGCACGTCATGATGTAGAAAATACTGACTGCTACATGGTCTGAATGAACCTGCTGTGGCACACAATCATATGTTACATTGTCTTGTGTGCTTCAAGCACTTTTCAACCTGTTACCGCCATTAACTTTACAACTGCACAGCTGAACTGTTGCTAGCTTTACTAAGGAATTTAATATTGCTATTTAGAAACAGAATGATACATGCTTCTCATATAACTCGCCTATACTAAAGGTGGAATGTTGAGGCACCTCCACCAATGTAATGCTGGTATCTGAGTCTACTCTTACTCCTGTGCAATGCTAATATTATTTGTATTACAAAACACTATCTGACTCAAGATTCAGTTATGCTAGGTTGCGATCAGACTCTTACTTAATTTAGGCGACACAGCAGATTATAAAATACTACATATTTTATTAATCCCAAAATATACAATAACCTGTTTTATTGATTTACAAAGTGATTAATACAATACAAAAACCTATCTTACTTCTGTATACTTAATACTGACAATATAAAACCCTCTTTATAGTGTTTTCAGCTTTATATACAATATCCGCATTAGTAACATTAAGTTTTGTTTCGGATTCTCATGACCTAGGCCTGCACCGAAGTGAATAGTCATCTTACCACTGTTTGGTTATAGCGACATGGGCAGAGCTAATCTAGCTGTGAAGTCTTCTCTGGACTCGTCCAACTGGATCGCAGCCCTCTGCTGCCGTATGCCTCGACACCTTCGTCGGGCTCCGGCAACAACCTCGACTGGCAGCGCGATGGCTTGACGTAAGAGAAAGTGAGAGAGAGAGAGTGGGCGGCAGCGCCTGGTGGCCTCCTATTTATGTACGGGATTTGTACTCAACCAATCAAGGTGGGGCGGCTGTGTTCACTACACCCTGCACCCATTATCCAACATTGGTAGCAGTTTCAAGGCAGGATTTAACGCCCGCTATGAGACATCATGTGTGAATGTGAATTGATCCCCGGAGCCTGTAGACCAGACATTGAGAGAGAGGCCGAGAAGTGCGGGAGCATTAAGGGCGACACTGCAATGCGCATCAAGTGTGCCATTTCCGCTGTACACAGGGCTCTGAACTGGCATACAGTGTTCCAGTCGCACTACGTGTACCTATGGGACTTTAATCGGTGACCTAATTTATTTATTGATGTAAAGTCAGCACGAATGTTCACTGCAAGGCCCTTGAGTAGTTTTGTATGTATCAGACCCTTACATTATGAGATTACAGCACTTTAAAAAAGCCATTTTGATCCTTTTTGGAGTGCTATGAAATGCTGTCTCTAATGTGCGTGACATATTGGAAGCCCTTAACAGCCATCATATGGAGTGAGTGTTCTTTTTGTAGATCTGCACACTGGATGCACAGTCGTGTAGACTCTGACCTCGCACTGTTTTGGTTCCAGGTTATATACAGAACCTGATGGGTGTTTGTATTACAAAAGGGGATATTGTATGCGGACGTAGTGGCAGTGCCCCGGTTTTGTTAGTTTTTCCTCATTGTCTCCCCAGTCATAGCTACGCCGCTGCTTCATTCCCATCTCGTCCATTCTTGTGGCTGGTCGGAACAACAGGTGGCTACCTAGGTTATGGCAGCTGGCTTGTCTTGGCACCAGACTCCCAACATACATTGTGATCCTGTATGAAGATATAATTATGGTATTTGTGGAGCAGAGGCCATGTTTTGTCTTTTCTGTCGTTTCACACAAAAATATTTTCCTATTTATTGCTTCCATTTTTGTCGACCCTTTGGGCGCAGTGGATATTTTATTGTCCTGCAAATGGTGGTTGTTGAAATTTCACAAACTATATTTAAAATTTATTCTAATAGATTAAAGGCCTATTAAGAAGTAAAACAAGAAAAACTTTTATTTTATCTCGTTCCATGAATATGTTTTTGTCCATTCTCTCCCAACACCTTTAAAAAAAAAAGTTTGAGGGTTAATTATGATATAACTTTTTATTTTCATCAAACATTGCTTTAAATGTAATATGACTTTATGAGATACAATTGCTATTAGATACTCTCGCAGTTATCACTTGCGCTTAGCTTTTATGTAAGTGTTTCATTTCTATTTTGTCCTTCAATATTATAAATTAGTGAAGCATGGGTGAGAAATACACCTGAACCTATAGGACCACAATTATGTTTTAACTTCAATCCTGATGAAACAAAGTGCTTCAAGTATTTAAAATGACTATAATACCTATATCTAGAAAAATAATTATACAGATATCAATTTCGGTGCCAGATGAATGTCATTACAAAAATAATTAAAGTAATTGTACTATTTTAAATCAAACTAATATATGAAACTGTTACATACCCAGTATCTTCAGCAGACATAAGAGTGCTTTTAAAATTCTTTTAGATAAAATGGAGAAATTTAAGTTGGTTTGATTAAAATTTTATTGAGATATTTTTATACACAACATACATATTATGTTAACAATGACACTGACTTCAAGGAAAAAAATTAACTACGCATTTGTATACAAAATACATGATTGTCTGTGAGGCACTGTAAAAGATGTGTGTTAGTAGAGCGAAAATACTTTAAACATTTAAATATCGGGATAAACACTCATCCATAAATACAAGTATTCTTAGTCAAATGACATATACGTTAACCCAAGTAGAATGAGGGGGATAGTCCGGCAATCAAGGAGCAAGAGTGGCACAAGTGTTTTGGAGGGAGGGGTACTAATTGGTGCTATGTTTCCCGAGGTTAGTGAAGGCTCCCCCCTATAATCCCTACCATCATGCTGTGATTGGCTGTTGGTTGAGGCAGGTGAAAACTATCACAAGGGACATTTGGGGTGATAGGTAATCACCCTTCGGTGTCTTGCGCACAACTGAGCTCTGAGGAGGTGTGGAGCGAGCATCATCTTCGTTCTAGAGTTGACTGCTAGGAGCGCTAATGTCTATTATACCTTAAGTCCTTTATAAGCATAGATACTCGTAGTTTCTAAACTGTTGAGGACATAATCATCAAATTAATAACATACACATCGCCCCTCTGCCGATGCATGTACTAGGGTCATATGCTTTAACCCCTTTTACAAGCATAGTTAAAAATAATTTCCGGACAGTTGAAAGTATAGTCATCAAAATCATAACATACTCACCGCCCTCTACGTCAGTCAAAGTGGTAGAGTCAATTAGGCCTAAGCCCTTTTATAAACATAGTTACTCATAAGTTCCGAAAAGTTGAAGATACAGTCATCAAAATCATAACATGCACATCGCCCCCAGGTCAATAAAAGTGGTAGAGTTAATTATGCCTTAAGCCTTTTTATAAGCATAGTTATTCATAATTTCTGAATTTTTGAAGCAATAGTCATCAAATTCATAACATACACATCGACTCCTATGTCGATGAGAGTTTTAGGGTCAATTATGACTTAAGCCCATTTATAAGCATTGTTAGAAATAATTTCCAAGCTCTTAATACTGTAGTCATTAAATTCATAACATATACATCGCCCTTTATGTCAATCATGGTGGTAGGGCCAATTAGGCTTAAGCTCTTTTATAATCATAGTGATAATTTCTGATCTGTTGAAGTTAAAGTCATTAAGTTCATAACATACACATCGCCACTTATGCCAATCATAGAGGTAGGGCAATTATTTGTTAAACATTTCATAAGCTTAGTGAGTGATAATTCCCATGCCATTGAAGCTATAGTAATTAAATTCATAATGTACACATCGTCCTCTATGTCAATCAAGTTGGTAGGGCCAATTATGACTTAGGCACTTTTATAAGCAGTCATAATTTCTGAACTGTTGAATCTATATTCATCAAATTCATAACATACACATCATCCCCGATGTCATTGAGAGTGCTAGGGTCAATTACATCTTAACCCCTTTTATAATCATAGTTTATCATAATTCCCGAACTGTTGAAGTTATAGCCAATAGATTCATATCATATGCATAGTCCCTGATGTCAATGCAAGCAGTGGGGGCAAGTATGTCTTAAGAATTTTTAAAAACATACTTGGATTGACTACAGAGTTCGATTCCCGGACAGGCCATTTAAATTTCTTATTTATTTTCTTTACTTTCGGGCTCTGATGACCAGTGAGCTGACTGATACTGACTTCGATGTCCGAACAGACAATTCAAAATATTTAAATATTTTTTCCTAAGTCTAGGCTTCTGAAAACCGGTGGGTTTGTTTGATACTAGGCTCGAGTCCAGTTCATGATTCTAACATTTTATTTGCACACTCACGCAATGAGAGTGTGTGAGTGTGCTCAATACACTACGAAAATCAGCTCTCGACAGAGGCCAGTTGTCATATACCAAAATTTGTTAGTTTCTTACCAGCATTCGACTACCATCATTTGTTTTTAACTTTGTCTCTCAAATTCCTTCGACCAAGTAGTTATGTGCTCCAATTACTCGCATGCATTTACCTCAGATTTAAAAAAGTGCACTTGTATAATAATGTGTAACCAATTAGATAATGAATATTAAATAATAAGCACTTGCATAATATACCAAGAGATATGTCTGCTCCCTAGCAGCACTAGTGTTCGAATGAAGACTGCTCCATATATCAAATGCTATTTATCCAGCAATGACTCACATTTGTTCGACTGCCATCTTGGACTTTGATAACATAAATAAAGATAGAAAGTTATTTTTGAAATAAATGTTCAGTATATATTTGGAAGCAGTCGACAACGGTTCGTGTGTGCAACAAGCGTATTTAGTGTCTGTGACATAAACTATATATATATATATCAATGTACCATGCAAGATGCGAAACAGACTTCTTCAGGTTAAAAGTATAGCAAAAGAAACCAGTGCAACCAGACAAGTCAAAATTAAGTATTTTCTAATTATTACATAACAATAATTACATTAAAAATAATTAAAACCCTTACATTTACTCAATTCATGCTTTTCACAGATATGCCCATACATAAAAAAAAAACAAGAATTTTCAGAAATTTCTAATTGAAGCAAACCATTATTTAAACCTTGCCTCGTCTCTCAAACGAGACTGAGTTTGTGTAACTCATGGGTTATTGCTTCGCCAAAGTTAAAACTTATGTAGCAAGATATTTCTTCATCATCCACACTGATGGTTATTTCATTTATAACATCACATTCTATGCTTCAAATCCCTACAATGGTGAACATGCATATACAATTTTACCAAATGCATGTTAATATCAATATAATGTTGTGTAAGGAACAGCCAGGTCATAAAATATAATAGTTTAATAAACATGAGAGAGACTGCATGCATATATAGCAATCTTCCTGAGAAGATAAGATTTATAACAGAAAGTAGATATGATCTCTCGAAAGGTAGATGTGAGAATGGTCAACCGACCTGTAAAGGAAAGCTTTAGAAATCCACCTGCACTACCAACATTTCACATTGTGACCTTGTATATAAAATACTTTTTTGAAACACTCATCATTCCCAGAACTCTCTTCCAACACACACATGCACCCATACACATGCACACATAATTAAAATGAAGTAATACCTAAACCTTCATCAGTTGATACCAGTCCAGTTTATCTAAACACACCAACTATTTATAACTTTCGTGAGCATAGAAACGTAGGAGGGAAGGAAATATATTTAAAACCTATTCCTAACAATTAAACAGATCATAAGACTTATAATGTAATAATTTAAAAACATATTTATGCGAAACTCTTTAAAAATTATTTTCCCATATATATCATACATACAAGAAATGAACAACATATATACTAAAGGACGTGACTTGCAAAAATAAATGTATTGTGTGATGGAAAAAAAAAGTATTATATTCGAATAAAATTTTTTAAATGTTATCTTTCTTGCAATGTTTATTTCACACGCACACCTACACACACACACACACACCAAACACACACACACCAAACACACACACACCAAACACACGCACACACACACACCAAACACACGCACACACACACAGAGAATTTTTGTAACTTATGTTACAGACTTTGAGAGGTGATTCCTGCTGACTTGGGATCTGTGGCACGTGACACAGTTCAGGACGGAATCAAATGCAGACCCAAAGAATTCTTGGGCAAGGCCCGTTGTTTCGTGTAGCTGCAGTTGCGAATGCATGGCAGGGGAACAGTTGGAATAAATGTGAAGGTCATCGTCAACAAGCATTTCCTACCGACCATCGTGTTGTGTTTCACTGCAGGAGGGTAAAATGCCTTACACAATTGAAAACTTTAACATTTGACTTTGCCATTTGACTTTAAGTTTGCTTTCCTTCATGTTGTTTCTTATGGAGTTTGACACAGAGTAACTGTCAAAGGTAAAGTCAAGCACTCTTGACTTCACGATTTTGAAAAGTTAAAATTTAAAGTCAAATTCAAGCAGCTATTTTGACGAGAATCTAACAGAGGTTATATTCAAAGCGCCATATTTTATTGTAGTGCGATATTAATCTCGGTATATTATACAAACTTCGTCTTAAATTAAATAAATGACAAATTAATATAATGTGAAGAGGGGATATATGAAATTACATATTTTAATGAAGTAAACAGATGAGTTTTTGTTTTGAAATAATCTTCTAATAAACATTTTAAGCCTATTTAAAAAAAAGGCACGTAAAATGCATTCTTGATATTATCATAATTATTTTTGTAACAAGATACACAATTTTTACTAAGCTTCCATAATCGATGTTAAATTGTCTGAACTCTGACTTTACAATTCTAGTGCATTGGTGCTTTCGGCAGAGGAAAGGAGATGTAAAGCCAAATGGTAAAGTTTTCTATTGTGTAAGAAGCGTAAGCACTTTTCTCCACTCCTCCCCCCCTTTTTTTATATATATATATTTTACACATTCTTGGCCACAGACTATCTGGCGTCTAACTCAACGGACCGGACGGTGGTTCTTAGGCCGTGGTTACACGGGATACAGAACTACTTCACTTAAACAAGTTCAGCTATTGAAGAGGCTACATTACCTTCGAACGAGATCCGATCGCAGTTGTAGCTCGTTCAAAGTGAACAGTTTTCATAAGAAGTTTCGAACGACTTCTCTCCTCTGCTGCGCTCCTGTTGGCTGCTTCCAAGTAAACAAGCAGTGTAACAAAATATTGCTGTATTTGGCGGGAATTTCTCACTTGTTGGATTAACTTAAGTTTAAGTTTGAATGCACAAATACCCACCCATTATGCCGTTACAGTAAAATTGTAGGTTTCATAATAATTAAAAAGTTCAATAGTGGTAAATGTTAAAGGCTATTATAATTAAATATCATATATTTTAAGTTCCATGTTTGTTGAGTTTAGAATTTCCTTTATTCTGATTTGGGTGCGTGACCGCGAAAACACTTTCTGTTTTTAAACTTGTTCAGATATGGCTACCGAATATGTTTAACAGTTTTCGTGTAACCGTGGCCTTAGAAGCGAGACACGTGCCTTCCAATGAATGGCGATTGTGTTTTGTCACCAAGATGTGTCGGCATCTCTCGTCGAGAGGCTTAAATAACAGGAGAATGGTCAAGCTTCGGTTCCTGATGTCCGTCAACAGGTGTGACACTTGCCAAATCTACCCGCCAGCCGCCGAGGAAAACAACGCCTTAACGGCAAAGGACACTTTCGACCTATGAGAAATTCCGCTTGTCTGATCCACAGGAACCGCGCAGGTAGCAAACTGTTTCCCATATCTCTGTCTCACTACCATGTTTCAGCTCTCGCTTTAGAACATGAGGATTTAGCAAACTGTTTCCCATATCTCTGTCTCACTACCATGTTTCAGCTCTCGCTTTAGAACATGAGGATTTAGCAAACTGTTTCCCATATCTCTGTCTCACTACCATGTTTCAGCTCTCGCTTTAGAACATGAGGATTTAGCAAACTGTTTCCCATATCTCTGTCTCACTACCATGTTTCAGCTCTCGCTTTAGAACATGAGGATTTAGCAAACTGTTTCCCATATCTCTGTCTCACTACCATGTTTCAGCTCTCGCTTTAGAACGTGAGGATTTAGCAAACTGTTTCCCATATCTCTGTCTCACTACCATGTTTCAGCTCTCGCTTTAGAACGTGAGGATTTAGCAAACTGTTTCCCATATCTCTGTCTCACTACCATGTTTCAGCTCTCGCTTTAGAACGTGAGGATTTAGCAAACTGTTTCCCATATCTCTGTCTCACTACCATGTTTCAGCTCTCGCTTTAGAACGTGAGGATTTAGCAAACTGTTTCCCATATCTCTGTCTCACTACCATGTTTCAGCTCTCGCTTTAGAACCTGAGGATTTAGCAAACTGTTTCCCATATCTCTGTCTCACTACTATGTTTCAGCTCTCGCTTTAGAACGTGGGAATTTAGCAAACTGTTTCCTAAATCTCTGTCTCACTGCCATGTTTCAGCTCTCGCTTTAGAACGTGAGGATTTCCCAAAGTGCGATAAAGATCTCCAACATGGGGCTATCCCCAAACAACTATCTGGAAACCATCACGTTGCCAAATGTAGACTGCTAGCGGATAAACCGGTTCTAGGGAGGCAGGTAATTCCCGGCCTTTCACTGCTGCTTGTTGACAGCACCAAAGCTTTGTAATAGGTTCACCATATGTTTCGTTCTGATAATTTTAGATGAGCGAATCACGTGGCGGTGGTTGGGAAGTTTCGGAATTAAGAGTACAGAATTTCATTGTATTTATTGATGTTTCAGAGAGCATTTTTACATAGCAAAGAACTTGTCAGCGAAACACAAGAAAAATATATTTTATAATACGTAAGAAAATAACAATACACGTTCTAAAAATTACAAGATTCAGTTTTCTGTACATAGTCAAGTAGATAAAGAAACAATAATGATCCATAAAATTACAAATGTCAGTACTTTACACAAAGACAAAAATGCATATTTACAATATTTTGCATTAAGTTACTTGTGCGTAGCTGATGTGAAAATGTACATGTGCAAAGTGAACTGTTCACAAACATTGTTTAGTTGAGGGGTGCAGTTGAGAGGTTTGGTCTTGAGAATCGATGAGGGATGGAATGAGGTTGATTTGGAGCAGCATTCAGAAGGTAAGGGTGGGGGAAACGGGAGATCCTCGAGAAAACCATCGACTAACAGCATTGTCCAGGCACGATTCCCGCACGCGAAAATTCCGGAAGTGACCTTGCAGAGGATGAAATATAATAGATCGCCTTTGTGGAAGGTGAGCGCTCTAGCAGCTCGATCACAGCTGTTTAGTGGTTACGCATGAAAGTGCTTTAAACATGTAACAAGTATCGGACGCTTTGTATCATTACTTCATGAATGAGAGTTGTCGATCATAATACCAAGGAAGCGGGTGTTCACAGCTGATAATTTTTGTGTTATTAAGAAATATATAATTCCTAAATATTTAGTAGCATTAGCTGATTTTGCGCAAATTATGCTGAAAATGTATTTTCAAACATTTGGTGAATAATTTGTTTATATTAGCTAACACATAAAATACTCAGATTTGATAATTGTTCGTTTCTGGATGTATACCGTACTTGCAGTTTTGCAACTGCGTGATTTATGAAATATGTTTGGGATTATTTGACGAGGCAGAAAAGAATCGCTCCTGCGACTGCCACAGGAAGATTCTTCAGTATGTATCGTATTTCGTTTCTAAACACAAGCCGAAATTTGCAAGCAAATTTTTCCGAAGAATAGAGTCTATTATTCCATCACAATTTTTTTTTTTGTTTCAAGAAAAAGTTTCGCTTAAAATATTGGAACACCAAAACAAACGTAATTCGACTAGTCTAAAAAGAATGCAACGCCAATAAAAGTTATGCAATTTAATAAAGTTTACAAATTTAATTTAAATTGTTTATTTTCCTCAAACTCTCCTTGTAGCTGCATGACACGGGGGGAGAATTAAGCTACCAATTTTGTTTCACATGCAAACAATGGCTGGACAAACAAGCACGGAACTATTGCCACTCCAGGCCAAAACAGTTACAGTAAATCATGGGGGGAAATCGCTCCTGTACTGATACTTGGCTTACAATGACTTGTACAGGACTGTAACACAATATCGCAACTACAATGCACTAGACTGGGCGTCAGTTTCTTCAACTTCCTTGTAGGTCTTAATTGATATTAGTAGACGTATTCATGTAGACCCATTCCTGCCTTACATGCTAAATGAAACTGGCGTGTAAGGTAAATTACAAGCTATATTATGGCAATGGTTTGTAATACTAAGACCAGTCTGTACAAAATAAAACAATTTACTGAGAAATAGTACAGAATACTTTTAATGAATACAAGCGAAATGACGAGATATTCTTTGAAAGTGAAATATGTGTTAAAACACCTCTAATAAGTAACCTTTGCAGCTTTTGAACGTACAGTTGTTTGCAATGCAATTACAACTTTAGCAATAAATCGTCTAACAAGCATTTATTAAACAAAGCTATCAATTTTATAGGCCATATAGGAATTAATGTATTAAAAATAAACATTTTTCTCCTCATGAATACGTTTAAATTCTTATAATAAGTAAGCCGAGCAGTAAAAAACGGGTCACAATGCTAACGTTACATGACAATGAGGAGCCATACTTTTGTCACAGATGGGTGTATAGGGACATAACCAGCATCCTTTCGGAAACAATTTCAGAGATGACCACTATCAATATACTTACTGCATTATAAAAATATCCCCTGGCTAATAAATCCGTTAGTGAGAATTTGGAACAGCTGTGTACTCGGCACTATGTTGAGCTTTAACAAAGCTCTTTATTGTACTACATAAATTGACAGAAATTTGTCGGAACAATATTACTTACTATGCATGTTATGTTGGAGGTATTTATTAATTTCATTTTATTTCGCCTTTCTTTGCCGAAGCTAGGCATGCCTTCTCCCGCACATAACCAAATCGAATACGATGGAGCAAATACTTAAAGGTTATTTTGAGAAACTGTGCTCTGTTAGGTATTTTGTATGAAATCTGTGGACATGGTTGGTCGGAACTGACGAGCGACTTACTGGAAAGTTTGAGTAACGCGATAAACTTAATGTTTTAATCATTAAGAGGGGGCAAATGAAATTATGTAGGAGCGATGAATGCAATGGCGAGGGAAATGTGAGTACCTCGAGAAAACATTCAGGCCAACTGCATGGCCCGTCATGTTTCTCTCTTACGAAAATTCAATAGTGACTCGGCCGGGGATCAAACCAATATAGTATTTGTGGAAGGTAAGTACTGTAGCCAATATACCACCATGGACCCCACACGCATTTTAAAACAGGTTATGATTTACAGTATACCATTTACAAATCTTCTGAGTTATGCGTTGGAGAATGAAGGCTTATCCATTGTAACGCTCAGTGAAAGACAATGAATACGCAAGAAACTGATTACTATAAACTAAAATTCCCAACTTAGTAATATCAACTAGCGTAACTAAATTTTGAAAAATAGTACTGCAAATTTGAGATTTAGTATTTTCTTGAAAAGTGTGAGTTGCTAATTTTTTGCGCTCATTCAAATACAGGAAAAGCAATGGAAAAATTTTCACACACTCAATAGGCTTATGCCCGACAAGAACCCATGATGCCTTAGGTTCGCTCCGCAGTGACTGTAAGGGAAAATTATTTTCACATGCAGTTTTTTGCACACATTTTAAGTGAGTGCCCTAACGTTTTTATATCAGAATGGGTGCGGCTATTTAGCGTTTCAGGAACAATAGCTTATAGTAACATACATATTAAGCACCTTTCACATTTCGCTCTGTCCTAATATAGTTCTATGGAAAAATGATGATAGGCCACCATGCTATGTTCATTTATGTTTAAGTTTATCAAGCGTCACATTTTTCATACATTTATACATTTCCATGCGTTCTTTCAGGAACCCGTTATCTTAAGAGCAATATTAAAAATAATATTCATTTTGCATGCATTGAACGGAAATAATTACTTCTCAACAATATAAAAACACTGTTCAAATATTAACACAGAGGTTTCCCTTAAATTTATATATACATAAACATTTCACTTATATACAACAAATACACACACATACACACACACCCCTCTCTCTCTCTCTCTCTATATATATATATATATATATATATATATATATATATATATATATATATATATATATATATATATATATATACACACACACACACACACACACGCACGACTGAACTTAGTAAAGAATATCCTTTACAAGAAGGAACTCAATACACCAGCAATTCAGTATGGGAGGGTAAAGGAAGCCAATGTCATTCATATGTACAAACAAAAAACAGGCTATGACGTGAGGAAGTGCGGTTTGTTTATTGACGTGCAGCATCCATTTCTCGGTGCAAGTCCAGATGGTCTAATCGGTGATGATGGCGCGATTGAGGTAAAATGCCTGTTTTCTTTGAAGAATGTATCATTACCAGAAGCACTTTCGATGCCGCGCCACAAGCAATGTACGGAAATAGTTGACAGTGTACCAAGACTACGTAGAACACACAAGCAGTATTTTCAAGTACAAGGCTAGCTTAATATTTGTAACCGCGACTTCTGTGACTTTGTTGTGTATGCAGGAGGTGAAATTTCAGAACTCATGTTGACTTTATAAACACCAAGTTTGATTACCAAGTGTAGTTTTCATTGGGTATTATTACTATGCACGTATTTGAGAGATATTACACAGCAAAAACATTTGGATATGTAACCAGACGTACGCCCACACACTCGTAAATAGCGCATACCTGTAAAAGCTCTACCGTTGCATTTGGAAGACCTCTAAAATGATCATTTTCAAAAAGGAACATGTCTTGAAGTCTCAAGTTCGTATTAGCCGATGTCGAGGCTGTAGTAGAGCGTGCTTGTTTGGAAATATGTATTTGAATGTCAAGGATTCTGAATGTAACATATTAACTAAAGAACTAGTCCCAAACGACATGTTGTGCCGTATTGCACAAGTACAGTGCAACTCGAAAAGGCCCGCGGACGTACTCGTACACGCCTTTTCAGTATATTATGATATCGGTAGCACTTATCGGTGGCAATGTTATTTTGTTCACCATTGCTTGCTGGGATATACAGAAATATATGGTGACGAAGATCGTAGTGTTTATTTACATCAAGTTTATTGAGAAAAAAAACTCCCTTATGGTTCATACATAACGCAATATGAAATACCAGCATTTGGTGAAGCATTACAAAATTAAAAATAGTAGAAATAACAAAATGTTCATTGTTATCAAACGTGACATAGACCTATTTATTAAGCTTACTTTTGTATAATGTGAAAACACGAATCACTACACTTCATAATTAGTGTAGTATTGTTTGGCAGTCGTTTTTACATTGATCCAGTGATTCCAACGTTACGCGTATGTTTACTTTACTATCAATTACAAGGACACTTATCCTTTCTATGTAATCTCAGTTTATTTATTATAATGAGTTTTTCTTTTGCGAAACAAATATTGTCTAATAAATGGAAAGTTTTATGCTTTCTCCGATACACTATTTTTTTTTTTGGCGAAAGTGGCACTTACGTATATTGTTTGTTAATACATTTAATTTCCTACTCTATAATATTTACGCGTTTTCCATTGCAGCTGTTTTGCAGACTCACAGAACGGTGTCAAACGGTTGGGCTGGCGCACGCGATTCATGTACGCTTACCACATTTACGAAGAAACTAGATGGATAGTAAATTAAGTCATGGCTATACTGTACAGATATAGAAAATGAGAATTGTTTTTACGTTTGACTAATGAAGCTGCGGATGTGTAACGGCTAGAGTGCTCACCTTTCACAAAGGTGACACGGGTTCGATACCGGTGGGTCACCTGTATTTTGCATTCAGAAAACACGGAGAACATTAGTATTGGTCTATGGTTTTCTTGGAGTACTCAAAATTCACCCACACCCATTGCATCCCGTCGTTGGCCAATCTTCATCTCAGTTCACCTTCATCAGCACCAAATAAGGTCCTCAGCTAATCAGCGCCAGTAAAAACTCTCACATTTAACCACCCTCATTTTTTTGTCACTTTAATAAAATATAACATAATATTTTACAACAATTATTTTTAAATTAAGTTAACTGGATGAACGAATATAAGTACTTATTTTCGCAAACACTTAGTAATTAATTATTAAACATTTTCAGAATCTTGCACTACGAGAGAGGCAACTCATTACTATCACTTGCAAGTATGGAGATAAGATGCTGCAAAAAAACACTACCCTTGCGCTAAACATGTTTCTCCACTGTAAATGTTACTTATCCGGGGATGGATACTTAAAAGGCTAAAGCTGCCCTCTCTTGTCACAATGTCCAAGAAATGGAAGTGCCCCTTCTTGAAGCAAGATATTATATTATTTGTTTATCCTACCGGAAGCTGTTTTCACCATCACTATCCACAGCTCTCTGTGATTCCCGTGGATTAAATGAGAGAACGACCTATGACAGCACAACGCCTTCTCGTACTCTTAGTGTAATATAATGTAGTAATAGGTGCCGAGAGATGGTGTAGCAGCTAGAGCGCTGGCATCCTACCAAGGTGATCTGGGCTCGATTCCGGAGCGGCCACTCTTGATTTTCGTATTTGGGGATCGTAAAAGATTATGTCGCTGGTCGGTGAGTTTTCTCGGAGGATACACCCTCCCCACCACCCCCCTTCACACCAGAGGCTTTCAATCTGGCAATGCTGCATATTCACCTCGTTTTTATTACTTGTAAGGAAAGCCCACAGATTAAACTATGCCGTATGTTTTACTTTTCTCTTGCCGCTTAACCAAAATGCATAGCCATGCTTTAAAAATTCTATATGTGACCATTTTCACGATTTTTTCCCTCCATGAATATACTTGAAATGTTTCAAACAACGATTTCACAAAAATGTTTCAATGTACGCTCCTCTTAAGACATGGAGATGCGTTTTTCCGTAGTTACCAACTTTACTGTGCATATGCCAGTCGGTTTGCCACGTTAAAATGCATGCACATATAGCGGCAGCGACATGGGTTGTGCCACCTATGTCATTACCCACAGACTGCACTGTCCAAAGAATTGATAGGAACGTCACCTCGTTTTAATCTCTGTGCCAGTTGTGTACCAGGCCCACAGAATTTGTATCCAGGAATATGAGCTTCGAAAGGAAGGTTGTTGATTAGTGAATTTAATAATCTGCATCCTCTCTTGACCTTGCTCCCACGATGCATAACAGCGTACTAACACTACTTGATTGGTGCATTTAACTATGTTTTCACTTGGTCTCGAATGTGGACCTGCCGCCTTAAGTACTTGCAATTGTGCATTCATGTCTCAATACAATGGAGATCATGCCTCATACCACCACACTACCAGTTAGCATCACTGCTGAAGATAAATCTACAGCTCGTGAATCATGCCATGGAAAACTGCTACTGAACACAGTTTGTGGTATAATCACTGATCCAAGCAAATGTTGGAAGACATGTGTCTTTCTCAGCCTTCTGGAGCATTCCAACGGACTTCGCTTCGAGAACGTCTACCTGTAATCAAAGTCTCCATCAACTGAAATACCTATGCCTCACAAATTCTACAAGCAGTCGATGAAATTCTATATTTTTCATTTAGCGACAATGCGTAGTTCGTACCGCCGAGTGAAGCCCAGCCGAACTCTGTGTTCGTTTTCGACTATGACTCGTGTGTGAAACGGAACACACTGCAATGGTACTTAAGTACAGGTCGACATGTGGCCGTCAACTAGATATACCTCTGTCAAACATATTCCTGTATGCCAAAGCAAATTCTGCATGACAATGCTAGTTTCCTTGTTCTGTTTTGCATGGATGACCTGAATTTTCATCATGTATACTCTGACCATGTGAATACTGATATGGCATTCAACAGTTTTAAAAATATGAGTTCGTATTGCTGGCGCAAGCTGCATGGTTTTATCGCCAAAGTCAAGGATTTTCCGCCACTTAACAGTAGGTATCGCCAGGGGTTTGATCAGTTCATTATTGTACATAATTGAACAATGAGCTATGCCATATCCAAGTTCTGTCATAGTGGCCTCAAGCATGCAGCAGAAAATCGCATTACGTCTACTAATGATGGGAACTGTAGCTTTGGTGGAAAAAGGGCCAAGGATCTCGGAGGGCCTAAGCATGATGGAGATGCTGCCGATGTGTCTCTTGTCTGAAGCATCACTTCCGAAGCTTTGTAACCACTGGCAGCACTGCAGACTGCATCTGCTAACACCGAGACTCATTTTCGCTTGCTCAAAACCAGTATGGCTAAACTTGCTGCCTTGGTGCCGAAACTCGACTGCGTGGGCGAGCAAATAGCCGGCAAGGTGACAACTGAATTACAAACATTGTCCAATGGTATGTGCAAACTTTCTGCTTTAGGCGAGAAACTGACTGCCGTGGAGAGCCGCCTCTATGATGAGAATACATTAACTACTGAAATGGACATGCGCCTCACCAAGTTGATCGAGACTGTGACCAGTCTAACAGATTAGGCATTCCACAATGCACTCAGAGTTGTCGAAGGATGGATATTAACCAACACGAATGCACTGTCTGCCGAGATGGAGGTCATTAACTTCTACTGATGCAGATATGCTGACAACTCTCGCAGGCAAGCCTGCAGCTCTGGAGAAGAAACTTGATGTTGTTGCCAGCACTGGCCTTACCAATCTGAATACGAAAATATATGGGTCCTTTAATGTCAGCATTGAGGGCGCGAGTGCGCTTGTTGCTTTAAATACGAAGCTGACCTCCCTAGAATCGAACTTTGCATCCACGGAGAATAGACTGAACAATGTAGGTGCACGGGGACCTTATAGACCTGCCTTCTAAATTTGACAGAACCCTTAATGTGGGAGCTGAGGGTGCAGGTGTACTAGCTGCTTTAACTACGAAGCTGACCAACCTGGAACCGAACCTCGTTGCTGCTGGTACGTCGTCTGGCCAAATGAACAGTCAGATTCAAACTTTAACTACTAATGTGCAGACTCCGAGCACATTGGCTGGGACACTTGCTACTGTCAAATGTAAGGTCAATGACTTGGGCAGTCGTGTTGACAACAGAGTACTTACGACCTTAGGTGCAAATTTGAAAGATCATTTGCTCATGGAAAACGAAAATGCTCTCAAACAGACTGCTCTGAGTACGCAGATAGAGAATGTATCTTACCTGGTCTCAAACCTACGCTCCGCTGGTCTGATTTCTCCCGACCTCACAGCTCTCGGTGCCAATTTTTCGACTGTGGTGACGAAACTTAATGCTGTAGGCAGAGTAAAAAACGAGATTATTACAGCTCTATCTACAAAGCTAGACATACACCTTAATGCTTCTACTGTAAGTGTAATTGCATTATGTACATGACTAGGAACTGTGACCAACCTGGAAGCGAAACTCAGTACCATCATGGCAGGAATGTCAAATAGTACACTTAATAGTATTGCAGATCCGCTCACATCCCACATCTGACCCTTGAGTGCACGTATCGATACGATGGAAAAGGCAATACGATGTGTTATCACTTGACATCTGTCTGACTTGTGCACCAATGTAGACAAGTGGGCTCATTGTAAACATATATGAGACACAGTCCTTCATCACATTGCTAAATCGGAAGATGCGCTCAGGAAGCTGATCGAGCGGCTTCACTAATTGTATATAGTATGAATTTTCGCTGTTAGATCTCATTACAATGTCTGCCCCCGCCTAGGATCTGCAACATGTCATTGTATGTGTCCGTGATAAGTATCTCCTTGCCAAACAGATGCGCATGGAGTGAGATACAGTTTTGGTAGACATTTTTTGCCCCATAACATCTTGTCTCGACCAGCAGCTGCAGCCTATTCCTCCTGCTCTGAAGAGCGAACCAGACTTCATAATCAAGAGAAGGAGGAAACGCAAGACTGAGGGGGAGGAGGAAATCGAGGATGATGTGCCCCTGACGTCTTTGAAATGCAAGAAACAGCGATCTAATGCATGTTTGTTGGCTATTCGCAATTACCTCACTTTGTACACATCACGATTCAACGATTCGACATACAGCATGTTTAAGCATAGTAAAAAGTGGTTTTTGGGAAACTAAGACATTTTCTTTCTGACCAATGATGTTATACAGGTAGGAGATGAAGTAATGCAAGCCTCGCCCGGCCTCTACGAGCTGTTGTTTAAATGAGAGCTTGGAGATTATGCACGTGCTGCATTACGAAAGTACCAGAATTTACTTCGACTCACAATTGCTCATCAGGCAGGGAATGATGCTGCAAGCAATAGTTATAAAGGCAAAGCACGTCTAAAATTTGATTTTATAGCTGACCTGTTCCCCAACATTACAAGTGGCTCGGGCCTGACTTCGAAGCTTGATGGTGACAGTCGGTTGGAATATGTCATCTGGGACGATGTCAACAAACTAGTATCACATATACGGCTGCTCTTCACATCTCAGCAAGCTGGAAATACATTTTACACGAACAAAATCGTCTATATCTTAGAGGAGCTGAGAGAGGCTGGGTATAATCTGTGAAGCCCTCCTCTGACTACATCACCTGACCTCAATTTGAAAAGAAATACTGCTCCCATGTGAACGGTGAAGCTGGAAGTCTATGTCATGGGCACAAATAACAGAAGAATTACATGGACCGACACGTCAAATTTACCCCAGGCACAAAATACTCATTTTGGTAGTGAAATATTTATATCAAGCAGACCTTGTCAAGATGATTCCTTATGCGGCTGCTAATAAAGGACACCGCTACATGTTGACGGTGATAAATTGTTTCTCTAAATACGCCTGGACAGTCTCTGTCTGCAGGAAATGTGATGTTGATGTGGTCGAAGCAAAGCGGAAAGTATTGCAATATAAGGGACATCCAAAGAATTTACAAACATATTTCGGCACAGAATTCTATAACCCATCCTTCCGTTTGCT
This sequence comes from Dryococelus australis, assembly GCA_029891345.1. Taxonomy (NCBI): domain Eukaryota; kingdom Metazoa; phylum Arthropoda; class Insecta; order Phasmatodea; family Phasmatidae; genus Dryococelus; species Dryococelus australis. The sequence goes on along the minus strand of CM057008.1, from coordinate 14,342,403 downwards.
AATGACTGCGAATAATATTAACCACTAAAGTACTTTCGGGGACAAGAAGTTGGCCATTGTATAAAGGTTCAATCGAACTCTGAAGAGTGATATGTGGTATGAGTTCTTCTTGCAGGGGAGTTACAAGTGGTTGAGCTTACTTACTCGACTGGTCTCTAAATGCAATCGATGAGTGCATTGGACCATTGGGATGTGACCTGTGGACGTACAGAAAGACAGTTATTTGCTATGCAAAGTTTTCACAAACGAGAAGAAGAAATTGTATTGGCGGAAGCCAAGGGCGAATATTGGAGACTATGTATGCATCTCTCTTGAGAAAAATATTTTTGTTAAATTTTATACTCCGAACTGGTCTACTGAAATCGACAAGGTTAATAGTGTTCATCATTACGAACCAAGGACTTATAAGCTATCCGATTTGAATGGTAACGAGATTCATGGTTCCTTTTATGAACAAGAGATAATTCGGACCATGTTTCCGGACACCTATTTAGTGGAAAAAGTTCTCCACTGACGAGGTAACCAGCTTTTTGTCAAGTGGTTGGGGTTCATTTCTCGTCACAATAGCTGGTTGCCTCGCTCTGCGATTACTGATATGTGATTAAACACAGGCTGCATTGCAAGAGGTGTGTGTGTATGTGTGCACGTGCATGTGTGTGTGATTGGACCTACTGGTAAATGTATATTTTGAAGTGAAAATGAAATCTGTTCTCAGAAAATTATGGTGTATATTTCATTCTTACCCTCTCTCATACTATATCTCTGTGTGTGTTAATTTCCAGATGATCGTGCAGGGCAGTGATGACTCATGCCATGCAGCTACTGTGGGTTTATTTTCATGTGTGTCGCCACCTTACCATATGTCACTTGACCATATGCCACTTGGCCATTTGTTGTTCCTGACAGTTGCTATTACCTGAGAGATAAATGTTCCCCTCTCTGTGCGACATGCATATGGGGGCACGCACAGGGAGTGGTGACTCGTATCATGAAGCTGTGGGTTAATTTTCATATGTCTCTCCCCTTGACCATATGTCACTTGACCATATGTTGTAATCACCCCTGACAGTTGATAATAACTGAGATGAATGTCCCACCTTAATGATGAGTCAGCTACGAGCAGTGGAGGTCATGCTGTGGATGTGAAGAGCATAGGCTGATGCGAAGAAACTCCAGCCTGATGTTGCAGCAGGGATCTAAGATGGTCGCCACTAAGAAATTGTGGGTGGTAGAGCGAGATAGCGTACAAGGAGTGTGTAATCGATTACAAGTCTGTCTGGGAGGGGGCGACAAAATGGCTGACATCACTCCTATACCGATGCAAAAAAAACTCTAACCAGCAAGGGATCCAAGATGGTCGACACTAAGAACCTTTAGGTGGTATAGAGAGAGGGTATAAGAAATGCACAATCGATTACAAGTCTGTCTGGGGGCTCTACAAGGTGGCGGCCAGCACTCCTAGACTGGTACGAAAAAACTCCAACCTTGTGTTGTAGCAGTGATCCAAGATGGCCGCCACTAAGAACCTGTAGGTGGTATAAGTTCATTATCGATTACAAGTCTGTCTAGCAAGTGTTTGTGCATGTAAGTGCCTTATTTCAACTCATATTGGTTCACATGTCATGGTAGTCTTATGGTTAACACGTCGGGCTGGCGATTCAAGGGTCACTGGAAAGAAACCCTGCGCCTCTGGCATTTTTTGTGTTCACACTTGAAAAAAAAACTACCAGCACTTCTGGCCACTACCAGTGAAACTACACACACTCAGGTGGCGAGTGCGGGAATCAAAGATGGCTGCGAGCACACTCTAGTGGCCGATATGGGAATCAAAGATGGACACCAGCGCTCCTAGCAGCCACCAAGACAACATGGCGAGTGCGGGAATAAAAAATAGACGGCAAACAAGATGGCCAACTCCAGCAGATTATGGCAAACAAGATGGCGACCTGCGACATCAAACAAGATGGCCGCATCCAGCAGACGAGATGGTGATGGAAGGAATATGAGAGAGAGAACAAAGGAACAGAGAGAACGAAGGAAGAGGGAAGGAAAAGTGAAAACTAAGAGAGAGAACGAAGAGTGAGAACAAAGAAAAAGAATGATGGAATGTGAAAGAAAGAAAACTTGGAAGGACACCAAGGAAACCCTCGACGATATAATCCAAGATGGACGCCATCGAAGATAAATGCAAGAGCGGTAAGAGGCTAACAAGATGGCTGCCGACAAACTCACCCACAATATGGCCGCTGACATACTGACGCACAAGATGGCTGCCGGCATGCTGAACCACAAGATGGACAACTGCATACTGACCCACAAGATGGAGCCACCGTGGTATTATACAATATGGCGGCCGGTGCCCTAGGGCCCCCGCCCCCCAGTCCTAAGCCCCTGTCACAGGGTAGGCTATAAACGACTACTGACATTTTCATTCAATAATATTAATATAAAAATTTAACATACAATAATATAATTTACGTACATATTAATTCCAACAAATTTACAAATGTGTTAAGTCTAATTCATATTAAAGTATAATTTATTACATGTAATAAATAAATGAATATTGTAGTACAAATATGTATAAAGTCTTTATTAGAGTGAAATAGAAGATATTACATTAAGTATCCTAATATCAGTACTGTTCGGCATTATATCAATTCATCTTTATTAAATTATTTTCTGTGAAATAGGTCTTACTTAAAAAAGAATGATTTGGTAGCTCTTTTTTATTTCTGTAAGTTATTAATTGACTACAATTATCTGGGTAGGTTTTTTTTTATCAGATTTGCCTCAGCGTGTATGAATTTGATATGAATTTTGAAGGTCTATAGGAGAATACGTGGAAATGATTGGCGTTAAAAATTGAAATTCTATCAGTTTTGAGTAATTTACCACAAGTACGTTAAATTTGGGAAACAATACTCGTTTTCAAATACAACACGGTACACTGAGCACAATAGAAAGATGATTCCTTATTGTGGCTGATATTCTTCCCGTTCCTGGAATTCTTAACTTCCTATATTATATGAGAGTAGCTCCATAAAGGATCGGATTATCCAGGCCGACAAAGGAGAAGGAATGATTTATATACGCATGCAGTCGAACGTGATAGTCAGGGATTTCAAAGAGACAGTAATAATTTTTCTCCATAAATAGAGCTATTCTTTAACTCAGCTTTCCATACACCCAGATTTGTCCACTTCTAATTCCATAAATCCAGGTTTTATGATTATCCTTAAATACAGACATATGTACTGTATAAATGTAATATTGTTGACTGATTTAATATTGCTTAAATATGTACTGTACGTGCAATTTGATAGAGTTTATTTACAAATGTACTCAAATCTTAAATTAAAACAAAACATTTCTTCTATTAGGTACAAAGTAATCAATTAAATGGCTTTGGTTTCAGATGTGAGTTTGACAAGATCTTTGATATCACAAAGTTGTCCAAAGCCTGTACGCGCAGGGGCCAAAGTCTTGTGAACGTCATTTCTAGAGACAATCTTGCCATACACAGAGCCAATGACGTTAGTACGTTCCCCAATTAGAGGTAAAAGAGATAAGTTTGTGGGAAATAAATACTTATATAGAGGGAACAACACTCAATATATAGAGGATTTCCTTAAGTAATGGTACCACATAAGAGTCGTTCAAATATATACATATATTATAAATTTGATATTCAGTTGGCCTGTAGCCGAATTTTATTTTTATGTTTTAAATAAAATTTAAAGTTAAAATGATTAAATCTAAATATATATCTCAGGTGAACCAAGTATATTATTTCAAGAAAATTGCAAAATGCTATTCCCGTGACTTCAATATACACTTAAGCTGAAAATATGCACACCTTAAAATTGACACATTATTTCAATTTCTAGGAATGAAGATTTTAAGTTAAAATCTTCCTATTTACGCTAAAAAATGTCGAAGAATGTTTTTCAAAGGATTTTGTATTTTTTAAAAGCTATCGTTTATATCATCCGATGAAACTATACAATAATCCAAAACAATGTAAGAAAATGGCTCTTAAATTCTTCTAATAAATCCAAGGGTTCAGAAGGATACAGCAGCGGTCCAGAAATCAATTTATCGAATTGGCGGCTATTAACTTTTTAAGAAAGTTCGGCAGCCACAGAAATATAAAAACATTACTAGTTGGAAAAAAAAAAATTACAAATTATTATTAATGGGGGATTATTTTTAAACGATGAAAATATTTGAAACTGGACGGCAATTGTTGTAATACCAATTACTAACTGTAAGAAGCTTTCCTAAAAATATCTATGTACAAAATGAAGTTACCGACTAACCGACTAACCGACTAACCGACTAACTCACTCGTAGACTGAAGACGAGTTAGACGACTTATTCGTCTTCCGTTACTGCTGACAAGCACTGATGGTTTATCAGTATTCGCCAGCAATAAGGGAACAGTCGTCAGTAGGCCCTAAGCAGCAAATATTTCTCTTCGTCAGTAACTTGTTTACGAGCGTCTGACAGTAGTATTCCCGCTTGCAGGAAAATATAAACAAGTATGGCGGACACACTAACCTCGCTAATTTTAATACAGCATTTGGACTAAAACAGTAAACATGTTGCTGACCTCCTACTGCGTTCCCGGTATCTTCTGACAGCACACCACAATATTATAAGTGATTGCCTTAGCCCCTGTACCTTCCGTGAGTATAATTTCCTCGAACATGACTTGAACTTCCCGGCATACCTAGGGTTAACCTGACAACAGTAACGCCAGTAAAATCCGCTATCAGAGTAACGATTGTAGCCTCGCACAGGGTATCTCTCAGATGCGATCATCAGTTGGCCATCAGTGCCTTCGTCAGTATCGGAACAATATCTGACGATACTGGAATTACTGGCCAGTGAAATCCGTGAGTAATGGAAGGTGACCCAGAAAGGAACACAACTGTCAAAGTCACATTCTAAATTCGAATCAGTGGGAAACCACTGATTCGAAGTGAAATCCAACGACTACGATCAGTGAAAATGGCTCCACTTAGAATCAATGGAAAACCACTGATTGTTTGAGTGAAACAATTTCACTGATTGAATAAATGACGGCCGACTGCAGTGGAGTATTAAATATTGCATTTATTGAATGTAGCCAAATAATTTCGCGAAATAAACATGTTACGATAGTTAACTATTATTATTGTGCAATTTACCGTAATTGAACTCACTCACCTTCTCCTCCAGGCCGTTGCCGTACCATCTGAGCTACCACGCCAAACTGTAACAAGCGAAGGAAAATATATGTCATATATTTCCGCTGCCATGTTGTGTAGTTTGAAGTTGTATGTTCATACTTACCATGTTTGGTTTGATTGGTACCGTTAGGATTGTTAAAACGAATATTATATATAAGTGCACTCTCTTCGCCACATTAAATACAGTTTAAAACTTAGAACAGAGCGCTGTGATGATTCCATGGAATCGAAATGAAAGAAGTACAAACGGAATTAAAGGCTGTGTGTTCATATTCACTCGTAAAATAGCGTTTTGAAAGACGAAACTTATTTCAGAAAGTAATTTGTATTGGTTTTATTCGCTTATTCGTTGTTACTTCACTTGAGACACGTTGTTTAACGGTCATTTTTAAACGTTGTTCGACGGCCATTTTTACACGCATTTTTCACTGGTCCATCAGTCAAAAATAATCCACTGAGAAAACAGTGGAAAAAATGGCTGACGAATCAGTGAGAAATGTGAAGGAACTATGACATTTTTTCACTGGTTCATCAGTTAAATTCACTGAAGTGACTGATTTATTAGTCAGATACGTTTGATTGATTGAAACAGTGAAAGTCTCTGATTCAGATTTAGAGTGGAAATGGCCAATAGTGATGAACGTGTTTGTGTATGTCTTAATTAAAGAAGTCAAGCACTTTTGTATGGTCAGGGACATGTGTTTTTCGCTAAAAGATTTCAAGACCAGTTGTACTCCAAAACACTAGTTCATACACACCTTCGTGGTTGCATGATTTCAAGACCAGTTGTACTCCAAAACACTAGTTCATACGCACCTTCGTGGTTGCATGATTTCAAGACCAGCTGTACTCAAAAACACTAGTTCATACGCACCTTTGTGGTTGCATGATTTCAAGACCAGTTGTACTCCAAAACACTAGTTCATACGCACCATCGTGGTTGCATGATTTCAAGACCAGTTGTACTCCAAAACACTAGTTCATACGCACCATCATGGTTGCATGATTTCAAGACCAGTTGTACTCCAAAACACTAGTTCATACGCACCATCGTGGTTGCATGATTTCAAGACCAGTTGTACTCCAAAACACTAGTTCATACGCACCATCGTGGTTGCATGATTTCAAGACCAGTTGTACTCCAAAACACTAGTTCATACGCACCTTCGTGGTTGCATGATTTTGAATGTCACGTGCCTCAATTGTCTGTGCGCGAATTTCGGGGGTCCAGGTATCGGAGTACTTTATTACGACTGGCCCAGTCGAATAAGAACACGTCTTCTCAGGTAGACACGCGGCTAATAACCGAAGGAAGTTGTGGTCGTGGAAGTGAAATATCGAACTATAGCATGGCCATAAATACTTTCGCGAAGAACACCATTACATTCTCTACTCATTCGCTGGAGAGTCTGCAGATACACTGGTCCACCGATTTACCAGATTCATGTTTCCCAGCTGCTAACAGATGTCTAGCAAAAACCTCGTTTGTGGGCTTGTCATAAATATTTTGTAGAACTTCAATGACACCTTCGTAAGTACGACAGTCGGATATTACGTTTATGACTGCATGGCCAATGTAGTTAATTAGACTGTAGCCTCTTAAAATGTAACTAAAATTTTTCTAATGTTCGTAACCAATGGGTCCATCCTTGAGAAGTAAGTGTAGAGTTAATAGCATGTCTCGTTAAATCTACATCTAAACTGTTTTATAGAATGTTTGCATGTGAGGTACCACATAAAAAACTCAATATGAAATATATATAAATACAAATAATGCCTTTTTTTTTTACTTTTCTTCAGTCACTCATGACAAACTGCTGATATTATTCTGAATAGAATTAATGTAGGCTGTTCATGGTAAAGTGAGCACTTTAGGATTGAATATTAGAAAAAATAATTGCCTCTGCATGCTTATATTTTAATGGACGCACTGAGTGACATTCGCCCAGTAAGTTTGGTAACGATACATGAAAAGTAGTTCTATATCTTAACGTCGAATAAAAAGGGTTACGTAACCATTTGTGATAACATAAAATTAAATCTTTCACTTTCTGTTTTTTTTTTTTAATGCAACGAAGTGTAAAGATGTGCAGGTTGATTAAGTATTTACTTTCTTAATAATTTTACTGTTTCATTTGACCGGCGCATGAATGAAATGATGATGCTCATAGCGATATTAATTTTCCATAAAGGTCAGGAATACACAACGTGTATACAAGTAGATCTTAAGCAGGGCTTTCAAAAGTGCTCATTTTACAGTAAATAGCGTATATTAATGTTTCTTATTAATTTATTAAAATGATAAATTGTTATTAGTTTTTTAACCATGTAACTCGCCTATCAAGAGTGCATGCCAGGAAATAGACACGACTCGCCTGAAATTAAAGTTTATTTCTATTTAGAAAGCAAATGTATATCATATCCATGTTACCTACATCAATATATATATATACTTTTGAATAATTATGGGAAGGAGAAGAAACTGTCGCATGTTTCTACGCATAATGAGACATGTATCCACGTTTGCACGTCCTTCCTTGCTTCTATTGTCTCAGCTGACATATGTGGGAGACAGGAAGGGAAATTGCTACAATGGTTGAAAATCCCGCTCCAAGACAAAATATTTAAAATTTTCTTCTGTGCCCAGGTAAACATCCACATAAGGATTTTTTCCCCCGTAATCTCTTCGCACGCTGAAAATATACAAACAAAACTGTATATAGTTTGTTCACAGTGGAATGAGTACTTTTGAAAGCCCTGCTTACACGTTGTGTATTATTCTGCCTGACTTAAAATTAATATTGCTAGGGGCTTATCACTTTATTCGTGCGAAGGTCAAGTAAAACTGAGGAATTATTAAGAAAGTAAATATTGTGTCTGCTCATTTTCACACTTCGATGCATTTAAAAAAGACAGAAAGTGAAAGAAATAATTTAAGTTGTCACAAATGGTTATCTAACACTTTTTATTCGACTTTAAGATATGGAACTCTTTTCTAGCCATCGTTACCAACTTTACTGAGAAATGTCACTCATTGTGCCCATTAATGTACTATATGCATTCAGGGTCAGTGACTTTTTTCTGAGGTTCATTTTAAAAGTGCTCACTTTATCGTGAACATCCTTCGAACAATTTTACTGCGAGGTTCCATGAATTAACGGGAAATTTTGTGACATCAACAGAAAGTCCGGAAACAAAATTAAATCAGCAAATGAAATATAAACATTATGGCTGCTAATAGAGAATTTTAATGGCACCAAAATTATATCAAATATTGGAGATATCATTCAAACAAATAAGAAAAGTTAACAAAATTTTAATAAATTATAGACATATTTTGCTATCGTATTATGGTTGTTAATATTTTTGATTTTAGAGATTGCAATGGAGATTTAAAAAACGAAAATTTTAATTTAAATAACTAACAGGTGGTGGTTATAATCGTGTTCTAAGAAGCAAATTTTGTAAATTTTATTTCGCTAAACATTGTGGAATAGCTAAAATTGCACAATTTACTCTATTAACTTTCAATATTAACAATGCGAATTGTGTAAAACCGATTATAAACTAAGTTTTAAATATAACAAATAACAAATATGAAACACGGTCATTTGTTTCCCAAATTTGGTAGGTATCTGCCTATTGTTTTCCGATATATGACATAACATTTTATTTATTCATGTGACATTACCTTACCAAATTACGGACAAAAATTCTTCTTGTAGATACAGTTGGTAGTAGTATTACCGACTGCCAGCATACAAAGATAATTTGAAATCGATCACATGGTTCCGACGATATAGCATTCTAAGTTAAGATGGCTATGTGGTCACATGCTTGAAAACCACTGTCTGAAAATGTTTGAAAAACCCACGCAACATCACTTATATCAGTACCACATGTTTACCAAATTTCGTAGGAAACGGTTAATTGTTTCCCGAGATAACACATCTCAGATTTATTTGTTAGTGTGGCGTCATCTTACAAAATGGCTGACACAAGTGACTGCGTGTTGGTACACATGATGCTTGTAGTAGATACTTTCAGTACAAAATTTGGTTAGAATTGGTTAAATGATATGGTAGGCATACCAAATAATCATAAAATGTTTGTATGACCCCTATTTTGAAAATAAGTGCCTCATCAATTTAAATTACGTATATTTACATGGCCTACAATAGTATTACTTGCGTTCCAAATTTGACGAGAATTGGTGTAGTGAATTTCGATATATCTCGTGAAAGCTTTATTTTTTTTTTTCATACATGTTATCTTCTAAAGTAGCGGATTAACAACAATATACACCTCTAAGTTTAGTGCTTACACTTTGCGCTGTCAACGAACTAAATTTGGTTTAAATCAGATGTGCGTTACCCAAGATATGACATATCAATATAAATATTAAACCTTTGGAAAGTAGGCTAAACATCCTTGTTCATGTGGTACCATACTCTTTGGAGTAGCCGTGGTATAGGCTGTTCACGGTAAAAATGAGTACTTTTGAAAGTCCTGCTTAAAATCTTCTTGTATGCACGTTGAATAATCTTCCACCTTATGTAAAATCAAAATTTGTATGAGCCTCGTCCCTTCATTCATTCATGCGCCAGTCAAGAGAAAATTTAAAATTATTATTAAATTAAATATTTCACAAATGTACCTAATTTTACACTTCAGGTCATTATAAAAAAAAACACAAAGCGAAAGAAATAGTTTAAGTTAACACGAAGGATTACCTAACACATTTTATTCGACGTTAAGATATGGAACTACCATCGCTACAAATTTTGCTGGGACATGTCACTCGGTGCGCCCGTTAAAATATGCGCAGGTTGATTTCAAAAAGGTTCACTTTATCGTGAACAGCCTTTACAAGAGTACTCTTGATCTACAAGCACGTGCCCTCTGTCTACCTCAAGAATGCGGATACCTGATGAGATATGAGACGGGGAAATGAACTACTGGCTCTGTTGAAAAATCAACTCGCACCTCCTTCTGGGGGAAGTAAGTGAGTGAGTGAAGACATTTGGGTGACTCTTAACAGAGAGGTATTGAGAGCTGATGTAGGTTAAGTGAAGTGAGTATGGAGCAGCGCCGTAATGAAGAGGCGAGGGGGACACGGGAGATCCCCGAGAAAACCCGCCGACCAGCGGCATCGTCCGGCACGATTCCTACTTGCGAAAATTCCAGCAGGGGATTGAACCCGGTTCGCTTTGGTGGGAGGCGAGCAGTCTAACCGCTGAGCCGCCGTGCCCCCCCCCCCCCCACCTCCTTCTAGAAATAACTTTGTGGGCTAACACTTGGGAAGTCTTTAAAGTGGCGTTGAACAGCTTGGCACTCTAACGGTCGATGGGAACAATTCACTACTATTTGCTTTCAGAAAACGGTATTCCCGCGCCTGAACGGACACAATGAAAAGTAAACTTTGTTGGAGCTGAATGTGTATCAATAATTGACTTTTTAATGGAACGCATTAATAGTCACAACTCATCTGACCTTTAGCGATCAATTATTGTGGCGAAGGGAATCGACAACGTAGCGCCACGCAGGAGTCGTCATTGGAATAACATTCATAACCCGTACTTGGCCAAGTTACATCCAGTAGCATTAGCTGTCACTGGTAAGATACGGTTATTTCTTTCGTCGAAATAGGTTAACGAAATGCAGACTCTTGTTTAAAATAACCGTAAATGTAATAAAAATTATTGAATGAATGAAGAGATTTGGGCGGCTCTTAACAGCGAGGTCCTGAGAGCCGGTGAGGGCGATTGTGATTGGTGTGAAGCAGCGCGGGAATGAAGGGGTGGGGGAAACGGGGAGATCCCCGAGAAAACCCGCCGACTACGGCATCGTCCGGCACGATTTTAACATTCGAAAATCCGGTGACCCAGCAGGGGATTGAAACCGGTTCGCTTTGGTGGGAGGCGAGTGGGCTAACCGCAATAAAATGTAGTCTTTCCGAAGCAAAGAAAGGTTACTTTCCTGTCTGCGTATGTGTGTGTTCCAGCCTTCCGATTTTCGAGTGTGTAAATCGAATTTCCCCGAACTCGGTACACGTATTAATTAATGACACCTGACTTTTATAACTTGCGACCACAGTGCAAGCTTTGTGTACTGGTTTTAGAGACGGATATTGTTGTTAGTCGGCCATTTTTTAAGATTACGCAACATGAAAATATAAAGCATCAGCATTATATTTTGTAAGCTAGATAAAATAAATTCTTGCCAAATTAAGCATCTTAATACTACAGCAGGCCATGCAACCATATGCATTTCAAATTGATGATGCACTTATTTTCAAAGTAGTGGCAATACATATATTTGAGCTCTATTTGGTACAACTGTGATACAGTTAGAACAATTTCGACAAACTTTTGTATTCTTACAGTATATATTACAAGCATCATATATGCCAAGATATAACCCTTACTGTCAACCATTTTATAAGAGAGCGTTACATTAATTAGTAAAGGTTTCATGTCATACCTCAAAAAGCAATTGATAGTTTCCTCCTTCTCCGAATGACGAGAAAGATTATGAACCATTTCGAAGTGTATAAAGAAGGAAATATTTCAGAATTTAAGGAAAATACGCAGCAGTTGATGTTAGAAAAATTATATTCCTCTTTAGAATCTTAAGCTTAAAATATGTTATACTTAGTAATACTGATGACGTTGCTAATAATAAAGGATTAATTTCGACAAGTATTAGTTGCCGTTTTCAATATTGACGGATCATGAGTTGTATTGATAGCAAGTATCGAGTTAATATTTTTATTGCTGAACATCACTAAACGATTTGTATGGTGCGATAAATATTTGGGTTCGGGGGGGGGGGGGGGGGGCATATAGATATTTATTTCAATGTTATTTATGACATTATTTTCATGAAACAGTAATGGTATTTAGCATAAATTATAGGTATTAAATTTCTGAAACAATTTAAAAGTGCAACTAAACTGATAGTGAGTTGTTTATGTACAATAAACGTTGACATGTTTAAACATATATTATAATGATAGTTTTTAATGATAGTTATAATATAATATATAATTTTAAATAATTTTCTTTCAATTCCTTTGGGAAATTTTGTTAAGAATTTGACACAGTATATACATATTTAAATAAGCTAGACATTGAAAAGGAGTTCCCTTACATTCATATATTAAAGGAAATCCTTCTAAAACTGTTTCTTCCACAAACCCTACATTTTTCCATTGTTATCATTCACTTACATATAATTGATTTAAAAAAATAGATTTAATTTATTAGTTTTTTTACCATTAAATAAATTATAAATTCTAAAGATTTATAACTTGAAATATTTAATGCTTTCTAAAATAAGTTATATATTTTTCTTATCCAAATTATAATATTTCCTCGATAATATAATTCTCAATTTAATAATTACATACATATATTTACATATCATAATATCAGATTTACTAAACTTCCTTTGATAATAATTATTAGATCAATATAGTAACCGCTTTCACTGTCGTATTTTGTTAAATGGAAATTAAAGTCGTCTAAAATTTCATACTCAGAGTTTTTAAACAATTCTTGATATTCAAAATCGTTTCCTCAATTACATTACACATTCATTAAACACCTACGAAACCACTTAAACGTTTGACACACATAAGTAAATATTTACTTTACACGAACTTTAGGAGTTTAAAAACTTTTATATTCTTGCTATTATTTTATATAATAATTTTATTTCGAATACTACTGTATTTTTGCATTATATCAATTATTCCTTTTTATAAAAAAATATTTTCCAGATCCGTTTATTATTAATTTGTTTTTTCTTAAACAAATGGTTCTACGGAATTTCTTCCCAATTCACATAATAATCAGATATTTTAGAATATATTCCGTACATTATTATTGATTTAAGAAATAAAGTGTAAAGTGTGTGCCTTTCAACAGGGCTGGTCAAATGAATATGGCTTTTTCATGTGCTACAGAATGCTGCTGGAAAAAAACACATAATCGAAACACTGCACAAAAACACACAGCAGGACGTATCGGTAGCATGCCTGAGAGGTTAAGGTTACCTCTTGCATGTGCTATAAGTGAGCCACCACACAATCTAACATAATGCTAGTCAAAAGAAAATGAAACAAAATATCTGGCTGTGGGATTGTTGGTATGTTATGGTCTTTGCACAACGCAAACACCTCCTTACAAGACATGCATCCTCTTGCATGGGCTACAATGTATCACTGCAGCTGGTGGTATAGATATATTTACATATGGGCAACGTCATATCCATAACGCCTTTGTCATCAGTCCAAGCTAGAGCCAATTTATTTATGCAACCAGTGTATACATTGAGCTGGTGTGATCTGGTTGTGTTGACAGAAACATGCAGAAATTGTTGTTGCTTCAATACCTTCTTATAATCTTCAAATGAGATCTTATCCATCACTACATATTTCTGGATGCCTTTAACTTTTTTGGTGGCCTTGTTGTTATATATGTAGGCATACATTTTGGCCCTCAACCCAATCAACAATCAACTCCTGCATTACATCACCTCCACACTCATCTTCAAATTTCCCAAGAACTTTAGCATTGGTAGGGGAATAGCAAGAATGTGTGAGTGGTAGGTTATGACATTGAACTCTGTCATTAACTGCATATCATTAGCCATGTCCTGATAGAAATCATTGATCTTTATCTTGCGTATGAAGCTGCCGATGTCCATGTAGGCCAGCTCAAGGTCATATTCATATTATTTCTTCATTACATCAAAATGGAATCTATACATCAGGGTCTTGGAGAGGTATAGTACTGCAAAGCCTGCATATATAGGCTTTTCAATTACTACTGTTTCCTTTTCCGTCTTCATCAGAGATAAATTTTATATATATATAATCCCATTCTTGGAATTTAGTTTTGCAATTAGTTTTTTTACTCTTCACTCCTTACACACTAATTGAATGTGTTCGTTCTGCCTTTTCTTTTTGTTTTCCATTAGTTTTCCAAATGTAACATTATTCATTAATTTGTAGAAGTCTTTTTCGAAATTGTTGTTTGCTACCTCTCGTTTCGCTGTATTTAACCCATTCAGACCCAGTGTGCACCAGTGTGTACATTTCGCATGTGTAAGTAATTTTTGGTCTGTGCTGTACACTGCGAAACTCAATGTACAATGATCTTACCTGCGGGAAAATGATTCGCGAATAGTCTTATTGGACTACGTCATACTTGGTTAATATAACTGTAGCCGAACATATAACCTACAGCTCACTAACTGTGACAACAAAACGTCAACATAAGTACATCAAGCATCATAAAATATTTTGTTTGCAACACCTGACACCGTAAACTAAAGTGGGTCTGAAATGGTTAAATCAATATATGGTGTGAGCTATGCTTCCTGTTCAAATTGCAGCACCTTCTGTATTTTTTTTTAATTTTGAGCCCATGTTCCAGTACCTGCTTCAATTTTCTGTAATGGATTATATAACTTTACTTTTCTTGACATAAACTTCTGATACTTTGTTCTGGGGGGGGGGGGGGTGTTTGCACTAATTCACCGACAGAAACAGCAGGTCCTTGCGTGCTTCATGCAGGGTTGTGGGGTACTCGATATCCACCTCTAGTATGTAGGCTGTGATACTTTCGTCTGGCACACCCATGATGTCAGTGTCTGTGCCGATCCACTGGAAATCACGTATGGACAGGGGTAGATACGTTTCCCAACAGTATAGGTTATTTGTGTCCACATACTGGAGGTAGTCCGGTGTTCCTTGGTGGCAACGTACGTGGATGGAACGTACTTATTGTTTGTCATGCAGTGATGCTCACACACTGGGCCATGCCCCCCCCCCCCTCCTTATTTCTCCAACATATTCAATGAAAATTATGTTGAAATATACAAGACAATATGTATACATAAGAAATAGTGGTAAAAATGGTTAAAAGTAGAGAATGTGGTGGTTTTTAATCTGTTGGCGGAACATTGGCTAAATGTGCGAAAGACAACTGTTGATGTTTTTTAATGTATACATGTTAGGACAACATTATTTTCCAAACGAAACCCTACTTGATATATTTAATAGACATTGTATTACAACGTATAATAACATACACGTTAAATTAAAAATCTGTAAAAATAGAGAAAGGAGCGATTTTTTATTCGTTGTTAGAATATTAGGTAAACATGCTAAAGGGATCAGTTGGTGTTCTGTAAATGTGTGTGCACTGGGCCAACGTTGTTTCCCAACCAAATGCCAATTATATATGTTTAATGAAAAATATGTTAATGTATACAATAACATAAATAATATATTAATGTAATCATTTTTAAACAAATGTTAAAAGAGACAATCTGATGATTTTGTATTTGTTGGATGAGCATTGGACAAACATCTCAAAGACAATGGTTGGATGTTTATGAATATGTGTAGGTTGGGCCAACAACGCTTTCCAACCAAATGCCAACCTAATCTATTTAATAAAAACTGTGTTAATCCATAATATAATATCACACATATATTGATGTATTAATGTAAAAAATGTAAAAAATAGAGAAGATGGTGATTATTCATTTGTTGGTGGATCATCGGATAAACATGCTAAAAACAATAGTTGGTGTTTTGTAAATGTGTGCGCATTTGGCCAACGCTGTTTCCATACCATAATTCAACCTGATATGATTCATGTAAATAGCAACCTACATTGGCCCAAAGTTGGCATTTGGTTTGTAATGTTGGCTGTACGTGGGGTTGGAGCACACACTTTAATACAACGTTGGGACAACAGAAAATGCCATCAAAAATTTGTTACCACGAAAATGTTACGAAGTTACTTAGCAGTCTCCACACATCGATGTGTAACCAACATTATGTCAAAATTGGTACTTACCATATATCTGATGCAATAACCCCACATTTTTGTATTTTTGTTTAAAAGCCATGTTTTTTACACACAATAAATTTGTTATTTTTAAATTGACTTCGTTTGTGATGTGTTGATCACTTGTTGTAAATCATACTTTTGGCATGTGGTATGCAAACATACGTTGGGTCAACATTGTGCAACCAACATTATTCTAACAAATGTAGTTGCTTATATCGAATGGAGTAACTCTATAATTTCGTACGAATGTTTAAAAGCAACAACTTTAGCACATAAACAAAGTCTTATTTAAAACTGTTATAGTTGGTGATGTGTTGGTTATTTGTCAGAAAAATACTTTGTTAATTTGGTACGTTTTTTTTTTTTTGGCCCGTCAATATTATGCCAACAAAGAAAATTGTCATATTTCTGATGAGATAACATTATATTTTCATATTATTGTTTTAAAACAATTTATTTAACAAATTATTTAAAATTGACCTTGTTGGTTATATCGTGGTTATGTGTCTGAATACATACAACCAACATAAAGTCATTAATAGAAAATAATACTTTAAAATGGGAAATCATTAATTTTCACAACAAATAAAGAATTACCAAATGTAATTTTTCGTTAAACTGTGTTTTGTTCCTCATATATTGAGGCAATGCCATAAAAATAATAGTTGGTGATTGGTAATTTTTATTAAATTGGGATAACATAGCATCATATAAATTATGCCAACCCAGGATATTATTAATTTATTAAAAATAAATGCATGTAAAATTCATTTTATTTGCTTCATGCTTCACGTTTTTTCGCATGGTGATTATTTAAAAATAAAATGACTATTATTGATAGTGTATTGGTTATTGGTTGGAAAATCTATTCTTGTAACGGGTAGGTTTAAAATTCAGTTTACAAGTAGTAAAATCCGACTTGACAGTATATCGAACTGCAACAGTATATGTGTCTATTTCTTCACCTGTGACAATAAGTCCCAATATTCTAGTGGATAACATCTCGTGGATAATAATCTAAAGGGTGCAATTTCGAATTGGACATCTGCTGAGGAAATTTTCATATCGTAACATAAAGAGAAATGTGACGAAAAGTGAGAGTTTCAATTTTTTTTGTTAGTGGGTAAAAGCTATTTAAAACAATGGTAACCAACATTGGCATAACATTGTTTATTGTTTGATGCTAATTACACAATAACACATCTTGCCAACACATTATCAACTGTGGGTAAATTACTGTGTGAATGCCATAAATTTTCATTGGCCCAATGTATGTTCAGCATCATATTTCAGTTGGCAGCCAATGCAAAAGTACACATTGGACCAACATTGCCTCAAGTGACATTTTGATGTTGGACCACTTTTTTAACATTGACCCAAGCCAGTACCAAACATTGGGCCAATATTGGAGCAACAAAAAGTTGCTACTGGGGTATACTGAAAAATGTTTTTCTTAGGTGGGAATTGTAGTTCGTTCAACTTGGCCAAATCTGTAATGCAGTCATATGGGAGTACTCCTGTGCGAATAACTAGTGTCATTTTATCTGGTATAAAACACTTAGATTTGTTTTTGAATTCGTTTCTTTGTAGGTTTTCGGCAAGGGTGGCCAGACTTGTGGACATAAATCTAAATGTATCAATGAATTGAATACCAAATCTCTCCCCTAGTGATTTTGAATATGTCATAAGCTTCTCCTCCGTGTACGGGATTATGAAGATTTCTTTGTCGTCTTAGTCTAACTGATTGAATATTAAATATTCGTCATAGACCAAATTGTGGAACAATACGGGTAACTTTTTGGGGCGGCGGCGGTTCAAATTGCGTTCGTGACATGCAGATGCGATGCGCCAACCTGGGAAGTGGCAGTGGTCCATTACTCTGGGGTTGCCATGTGTGAAGTTTGTGGAGCAGTAGCAGCACTCGTTGGCTGTCAATTGGTATAATAGTTGCAGGTTCGTTAGGCAATCCATCAGTTCAGTTACTTCATATATTTCTTTGATTTTTGTCTAATTTTGACTATGTCCTTTATAAATTTTTTTCCTACATCCTCAGCTGTATGCATTTGGGACTCAGTAGGTAGGTTTTCAGTCTTGTTTGTATTTGCCCATTTTTTTCAAGCTGTTGCATCTAGATTCTTGCTGGGGCATGGTGGCCACAATATTTCATGTGTTTTTTCGGCCACTGTTGACCAGTCAGCTCAGTAATTATTGGCATATCATGGTACAATGGCAAGCATTTCTGGCATATATTGATCATCCTATGGTAGCTAGTAAACTGCGATCGCACCAGTCTTGAAAAATTCTTTATGTAGGTATAGTGAGCATTTTTCGCCGTAGTCAACAGTAGCAGTTAAAAATGTTCCGACCTCTCCTCTTTCAGCACTCGTACAGGCATGACATCCCCTTATCAGATAGCAAATACGTATTTACCGATACAGCACGATTATTCCTCTCAAACATCCCTGTTTGTTGCAGAGGGATAGGGAACTCGAGGTCTGTAAAATGAAATTTGTTTTCTAGAGGTGTGTAGTGGCAGTCGACCCGCTGCGGGTTCCTGCCTTCAACATACCGTTCCAAAATCGACCACTTGAAACTCTTATGGTCGCTGGTATTGTGTTGGTTAATAATTGCCTCCCAGTTCTTTATTGATGCAGGTAATTCAATGTATGCTGAGGCTTGGAGGGGATCCAGCTTGTTGATTCGGAGCTGGAGCTACCGGCATTTCACAGAGATGAGGTTCCAGCAGCATCCCTTCCCTTCGTACTCCTCCTCCACTTGACCAATCTATTCGACGCTAGCGATCACTGTAGTCTCTATATCGCTGACATTGTATACTGGTAAATTCTTCATTTTGAATGCATTGGTCTCCGGATTGCCATAAATACATTATACAATTTTATGGTGACCTGGTCTTTAGTTATTTGCTAGAGTTGTCCGATGATATTGTCTTTCGTAGTATCCCGGTAGCTGTAGATGTCCATTGCCTAGCTCCAGGTGTTTGTGGCAATGAGGGCCTTCGTTATACCTCTGAAAGCCATCTCCGTCTCCACAAACCTGAACTCATTGGGTTTGCAGGCCCCGAAGACTACTCGCCGGCAGGTTAAAATATAAATTCTTGGCACTATTAATGATGTTTGAAAACTGTATTTCAAGTGGCTGTCTCCTAATAGTTCGCAAATTATATTCGCTCACCTGAAATGCCTGTACACATTCGCTTGCTTCCGAGCCAATTTGCGAAAAAATGTGGCCTGCTACATAATTATTTAAAAAGAATATATAAAAACATAGGCCTTGACTGAAAATAACGAAATTGTTTTAATGCAGTATTTGCAATTTCAAATGTTTTTAAAATGTTAAATATGATGAATTTAAACTTAAAAAAAACCTTGCCTATAAATATGGCCATGAGCCATATATGCATTAATTGAAAAGAGATATAAAATCATACAACAAAATGTTTGATACAATATTGTAATTGGATGAGGGAATGCAGCCTCTTGGTTTCATTGCCTATTTTACCAGCTATAAAAAATCATTATTATCGTTACATGTAACAGATTGTGAGCTGCCTGCAAAGCTGGGGCAGTTTTCAACAATAGATGATACAAAAAAAATGATAATCATAATATTCCATTATTGTCTTTTTTGAATGTGTACTGTACAATAGGTTAAGGGTGAATACCTCTGTATATTATTTGTGACAATAAAAAAGATGTATATATATATAAAGTGGTTAGAGCACCTGACTTGTGTTCTAGAGTTTGTGGGTTCAAATCCCTGTCCCTCTATGAGAACATTTTTCTTTTTAAAATGTTAGCAAGGGTCATACGAAAGTGGTAAATTTACAGAATTTAAATTTTATAAACTGATTTTGCATTGAAAATACACGTTCAGTACATTTTACTGTATTTTCTAAATGATTTCGGTATTTTTCAAACATAAGTTAAGATAAATTTAAATAAAATAATTCTAATTATATATAAATGCATCGATTCCTATATGTCTTATCGTTTTACGATTGATTTGACAAGGTCGGACAGCTGGCTAACCTTTGAAAGTGGTGTGGAAAAAGGTGCTGGGTTACTCTGTCCGATATCTGGCGCGTTGTGTAGGTTTCGGCCCCATCAGTAGAAGGGGCGTGTTCATTCTAACCCACTTTTGATTAATAGGATTATCGATTTGATATAAAATTGATTGTCCCAGTCAATCCGGCGATTAATCCATAGTTAATCCGATCAAAATTTGGATAAATGTTCATCCGCTAATCTTAATCCAATAAAATTAACGCGATTGATTGCGGATTAATTACTGGATTAATTGGGTCAATCAATTTGATATCAAATTTATGATCCGATTTATTAAAAGTGGGTTAGAACGAACAAGCCCCTACTACTCCCATATACTGGCCGGTGTGGAGATGGTTTTGGTTTTGCCGTTCGCGAGGTATTTCAGCAAGAACGGCTCGTGTTCTTCATGCTTGAAGCTGTGATCAGGCAGGCCGTCACTGCTAATACCTTATCACAGTTCTTAATAGGAATATCAACTTCATATGTTATTAGTCTAATGTTTTGAATGATAAGTTTTACTAACCTGAAAATTTCACAGGGTTGTCATTTTGAATATACGTGTCTGAGTCACTTGCAAAATGTAAGTTAACGTCACAATCTATAGCGCTATTTGTGTGAAGAATTTAAAGGAAGTCGGCTGTTTGATTCCGGAGAACTGACACAAAAATTTTGTTTTCTATCTTGGTGCTAATTGGCTAAAAAAGAGTACTCTATTCGATGCGTCATATATATACTCTATATAAACAGCATGGTTGGTTTTAGTTATATTGTTTAATAGATCTTACAAACCTAACTCAAATATTTATTTGGCTACCCCTCTGAAAATCAGTGTCTGACACCATTTAAATAATGTAAGTTCACATGGCCTTCTGTAGCAATTATGGTGTGCGAAATTTGGTATAAATTAGTTCAATAGTTCCAAAAATATTGCAAAATTTTCCAATTTTCTCACGTGACAGTATTTAAAAAAAAGCCTGAAAACGAGGAGCTCTGTACGTATAATTACTGCTTATTATGAATTCTTTTAACTTTTAAAATTTGATTAAATTCTGTGGAATATTAAAAATTATATAACATACTAATCCAAGTTAACACCGTGTAAAATTTGGTGGGAATCAGTATATTGCAATTGAATTGTCTTCCAGGTATACCATATAACCTCCATTTTTTCATGTGACGATCTTCTTAAATGGAGGAAAAATTATATGCATCAGTACATTCGATAATTGTCATATATACTGGCAGCACATAAAGTTCATGGAACATATAACATATGAAGCAATAATATTTTCATGGTTGTCATTTTGAAGATATATTGCTACCTCATTATTTCATATACTTTAAGATGAAACAGAAAGTATAACGAGCCGCATACATTTGTTGGGAATTAGACGATTGTATCTCAAGATATTATGTAAAATCTTAATATTGCATGTGGTGCTATCATCTAAAATAGCTGAGAAATAATTGTAATGTATTAGCTCATTTGGCGCTTGCAGAGATACTGCAAGTACACGAAGTTAAGGTTTATTCGGTCACGTAATTTCAGAGATAAAGCTCACTAAGCTAGAGAGCCACCAACATGAATATAAGAGTTTGGTTTTCTTTAAAAACATATTGATTAATATGGCATACCACAGCACATCTTCTTGGCTAGGTTTAGTAAGGATAGGTCGAATGTTCCCCGTGATATGGAATAAAAATTATATTCTATCACTTGGAGCTATCTTACAAATTGGTGGTAAAATGACACTCTCTGTATAGATTACTCGGTAGTTTTAATAGATTTTGCCAGCATGTAAATAGTTAAGTTGAAATTAGTTTCTACTAAGCTAAAATGATTTTATGGCTACCATTTTGAAAATAAGTGTCTGACGCACTATAAACAATATATATATATATATATACTTATATGCCCTACCGTAGAGTGAGTTGTTTTCCAATTTTGGTAAGAATAGGTGAATTTTTTTCCAGATATATGCTCTCAAAATGATATTTATTCATGTGACACTATCTTACAAAATGGAGCATAGAAGTGACAATTTGCGCGTACATATTGTGCTTGTGATAGATACTTTCCACCAAAAAAGTTTGGTCGAACTTAAATGAACGTTATGTAGATATATCAAATGAAGGTAACATATTTGATTTGGAACCATTTTGAAAATAGGTGGCTTAATAAATTATATCGCATATTTTAACATGGCCTACCAGAAAATCACTTATTTGCCAAATTTGGCGAGAATTGGTTTAGTAGTTATATTTTCACATAGTTTTGTCTTCCAAAATGGCGGACCAACAACATCTATCACCAATTTCAGTGATTACATAATGCACTGCCGACATACAAAGTTTAGTTTAAATCGGTTGCAGGGTTCTAGAGAAAATATATAGCACCCTAAATTTTAAAACGGCATTTTGAAAGTATGCACACATCGTGGTCGAAAACAATTAAACTCTCAAAGTTGGATTTCCTTCTTAAGTACTGAATATGTACCAAGCTTGTTGAAATTCGACTCACGCAATAAAAATATTTAGGAAAGACACGCACAGACATACATATGCAGACACACCGACAGGAAAGTGATCTCATAAGATTTTCTTTCCTTCAGAAAGTAGGCTTAAATCTGTGTCTCCGCAGCGACTGGTATTCGAAAGATAACATCGGAGATAAAATGCAACATCTTTAACGTAGACTAATCCTCTTCGCTGTTGAATTCCTCTAAAAATAAATATATATTTTGTACATAACGTATAAAAATTATAAAAGAAAAACATTTAGATATTTTTTTTTAAAATAAATTGTGAATGCTGTTTCCGAAATTATTTATTTCACGCTTTTGTATTAACATAATATCAAGTTGTACTGCAATATAAACATTCAAGTAGAACTATTAAACTTGATTATAATCTCAGATAACATAATGTCTAGTTGTAATGCAAAATTAACACTGAATTATAAATAGGAAAATTGATTACAATCTCACATAACATAATATCCAGTTGTAATGCAAAAGTTACGCTCAAGAAGAAATTTGAAAATTGATTATAATCTCACATAACATAATGTCCAGTTGTAATGCGAAATATGCACTCAAATAGAAATACTAAAATTTATTATAGTCTCACATAGCATAATGTCCAGATGTAATGCAAAATTAACACTCAAGTAGAAATATTACAAGTGATGATAATCCCACATAACACAATGTTCAGTTGTAATGCAATATTAACACTCAAGTAGAAATATGACAAGGATTATAATCTCACTGTGCCACTGAGTTTGGCATGATGGTGGCCGACATATAATGTTCGAAGCTTGATAAGCGACCAGAGTAATAATTCAATCCGGCTCTGCGAGGATTCTTCATTCGCATTTTCATACAAACGGGCGATATGTTTCGATTAAAGGATGCGCTTAACCTATTATAACGATATTATATACCAAAACAATTATAAAAATTTGTTCAGTTGTAAAATGTTATAAGAGACAAATTCACATATACGAACAGAACGATGGCTGCACATGTTTATTTTCAAAAATAATGAATCTTAAATGGTAAATCAGAAGTACTAAAGAATTATTTCCGCCATTGGCAATATGGAGAAGAGGTCAACAATTTTTTATTTTAGGAAGCTGGATGGTTGAAGGCAGCTGTACGATTTTTTGACTTCAGAATATTCGTTAAAAAAAGTATCTCAATTCAATTTGTAGACAAAAAACCAATGCCCAACCTTTAATGCTACATGCAGAAAATACACAAGCAAACATTCAGAACGAAAATCATTCATATCATTCATTACTTTGTTAAATTAGACGGAAACACATTTATTAAATATTTGCAATTGTGATTTGCTTGCAGGTAGAAATGGAAAGTGCACGTCCAACAGAATTTTTCCCTTATCCTAAGAAGCTGCGAATTCTGAACAATATGTTTGGGCTTGAGACTTGTACTATTGCCATCAAGAGTGATTCTACAAGAACAACAGTGCAGTTCAAGAAGTCTGTTCCAGCTACAGTCTACTTTATACTGGTCACTGCAGTGGTGGCAGTGGCATGGATGAGTTTTGATTACCACGTTATTTATCTGCAATTCAATTATGACATAAATATTATTATAGCAGCCATGGAAACTAATGCAACGCTGTTTATGTGCTTCGTAAATTTGGCTACAAACCCAATAAACAGTAGGCGCATAGAGAACATTCTATCCTCTTGCTTGGAAGTTGACCACTTGTTGCAAAATAACCCACTCTACCAGAAGAGTTTCTACGAATTTCCAGCTTTCATCACGTCATTACTGATTTGCATATGTTGTATATTTGCTTTGGATGTGTGGATATACACGCCAATGGAAGTTATGGTATCGTTCCAGTTCACTTTATTAATCTATACGATGCATTTGATAAATCTGATCGTGACTGCAAATTGTGTAAACTGGATATTTCAGATTTTAAAGCGTCTGAAGATATTAAACAGGAAAATTCGGCAGCTAAACACCTCTCAGATAGCACACGCAAAACAGGAATCCCCCAACACCTCAGTCGCAAATATGGCCCAAAACCAGCAGTCTTGTATTATTATACTGGATGGACAACTAGCACAGGTATCTGCAACATGGCTACGGGATAAAGAAGAACAATTCCATTCCAAACATAACGTCGTGGAATCAGATATCTTTAATTTGAGAACAGCTTTTCGAAAATTACGCAAAATTGCTGTTGAAGTCAATGATACCTTTGGGGTATCAATTCTTTTCCTACTGATGTGTACCTTCGTAACGGTTATCGTCTCAATTTTTTTCGCAATAAATGCAAAGAACGTCATTAATAACTCCAAGTTCTCAGGCTGGCACTTGTGTATTCACCTAATGTGGTCGTTGCTGTACTCAGGCCAGACCATAGCCGTGGTCTGGTACAGCACAGCCTCCAGTGACGAGGTGAGGCAGACCAAGGACATCATCCAGGACATACTACTGGAACCTCAGCTAGGAGAGGGTGTGGTACAGCGGCTGTGTAGGTTTATGGACCAGATCTCCAGCGAAGATCTGTCCTTCAGTGCAGCAGGTTTCTTCACTTTGAAGGAGCCTTTGGTCTGCTCCATTGCAGTCTCTATAGTGTCATATCTGCTAGTGCTGCTGCAGATGAGCCCCGTTCACACCGCTCAATTGCATCACAATTCAACAAAGTGATGCCCAGCGAATGAAATTTGAGCTGATGTGTTATTGTGAGTACAGTGATTCAGCACAATTGATAAGTTACACTGTTTGGAAATTGTTAATTGTGTAGAGATTTGTTTTATTAAAAGTAATGAATCATTTAAGTCATTATATCTACCTGTGCTAGTATAATAAATAAACTATTTCGTATTAGATTTCTTTATTGTTATTAAAAGACTGGTGTAGAAAGTGCTAGCTTATAAGTTTTACTAAAACACAATCAGTAGCAAAAATGTTAGTTTAATCCACCAATTTGTGAACATTTTCTTACGTAAACACATGCCATAAAATTTGGGAACAAATCTGTTAATTTTTGTTACTTTTCACATGAATGTTTTCAGATAATTATGTCTATAAATGTTTGTTTCCCCACGTAATGAACCTAGACAGCTCCGGGATACTTACTGTTAGTGTGTTTAACTGGATCACAACTGAGTGATTTAAAGTTACTAAACCGTGTCAAATCACGGCTGTAAATAGATAGTCTTTCACAGAAATTCAGCCAACAAAACATTTCTATACAAATACGGAATGCAGTAAGAATTTCCTCTCACATAATGCAAATGTGCTGGAATTGTGTGCGATATAAAATAGTGTTTTCAGCCACTAAGTGTCTAAAATATTTGGTAAATATGTTAGTAGAATGAGGTGGATGGTCCGAAAATCAAGGAGCAAGAGTGGCGCAAGTGACACGTTTGAATAACCTGTAAAGGTGTTTTCGAGGGAGGTACAATAATTGGTGCTATGTTTCCCGAGGTTAATTCAGGCTTCCCCCACCACTCTATCCCCTTCCCCCTGCTGTGATTGGTTGTTGGTTGAGGCTGTGAAAAACTGGCCACAAGGGACATATGTTGTTTGTATGGTATGTTAGTTTTGTTGGTAATGTTTGATGTTAATGGATTTGCGAATGGATGATAATAATGCTTTTCTGTTGGGACATTTTAACTGCTGGTTTAGTGTTATTGTCTATTGGAATGCTATTTCGTTACGGTTGGATCGTTGACTATGGTATACTGCATGGTTGATGGTAATATTTCGTTACGGTTGGATCGTTGACTATGGTATACTGCATGGTTGATGGTAATATTTCGTTACGGTTGGATCGTTGACTATGGTATATTGCATGGTTGATGGTAATATTTGATTGTGTGTTCTGCTATTACATGTTAAAATGGTTTATGAGAGTAATTCACTGGACTATTTCATTGGAATGCTAATATGATTGCTTTATTATCCTGGATGGTATGAGGAGAAGGGTTTAGTATAACCGATATGATGTAATGGAATGGATTGTAGGTGTTTAGGGATATTACAAGTCAGAATATTTAATCTGTAAGAATGTGTAGAAATGGATGTTTGGTCGGTTTGTTATAGCAGTGATTATGATATGACATTAAAATATTATGAGTTATTTTAAATAATTTTCGATGGGTAGATTGAGGCATGGGCTACGCAGTTGATTGTTATGTCATTAAATGATGATTGGGCGTTGGGGAAAGTTCGACATATCTATTTAATAATAGTGTGATATGGGTGAGGTCTCTGTTTCTTTAAATGAAGCATTGACAAATCGGGATGTGAAGAAAAAGAAATTAATTTTATCGTTATATATAAGTATGAAAAATAAACGTATGCACCGAACAAATAGAATATATTGTGTGTTTTAAAATTAAGTTTATAAGTGAATGATGTATAGGCGTTGAAATTCATCTAACATAACTATTTCTCATAGCAAATGTTCTCAACTAAATAGAATATATTAGATATGTACAGATAAGGGCTTGCAAAATGAGCGAACCAACATTCTTTGGAATATGTGTATAAATATAGTATTTGCCTTCGGATGATATATGACTAAGGTAAATATGTTGTTTATTTCTTGCATGTAAGGTGTATATGGAGAAAGTTTTTTTTTAAGAGTTTGCATAAATATTTTCTTAAAAGTATTGCATTATAAGTCTTATGATCTTTTTAATGTTCAGAAATAGTTCTTAAATATTCCCTCGTGTGTTTCTATGTTCACGAAAGGTATAAATGGTTGGTGTGTTTAGATAAACCAGACTGGCAGCAACCGATGCAGATTTAGGTATTACTTCATCATGATTATGTGTGCATGTGCATGTGTGTATGGGTACATGTTTGTGCATGAGCGTGTATGTGTGTGTGTGTGTGTGTTGGATGAGTGTTGTACGAATTTAGAGTTAAAAAAAAAACATTATATTTACAAGGTTACGATGTTAAATAGTGGTTGTGCAGGCGGCTTTCTAATGATTTCCATTACATATCGGTTGACCGTTCTCACATCTACTTTTCGAGAGATCATCTCTATTTTGTGTTTTAAATGTTATGCTCTCGGGAATTTTTTTATAGATGCATGCAGTTTATCTCTCTTGTTTATTAAACTATTATATTCTATTATGACCTTGCTGCTATTTACACAATGTTATATTAATAATAAATTTATTTAATAGAATTCTTTGTGCATATTCGCCATCGTCGGGATTTGAAGCATAGAATGTGACATTATAAATGTAATTACCATTGTTATGGATGATGTAGAAATAACTCGCAACTTATGTTTTAACTTTGTCGACCCAATAACTCATCCATTACAAAAACTTAGTCTTGTTTGGGAGATGAGGCAAGGTTTAAAATAATAGTTTACTTCAATGGGAATTTTCTGAACATTCTTGTTTGTTTGAGAAACGTATGTGTAGTTATATATACATTACAAATATAATTTTCTTTTTTTAACATAAAATAATTTTTGCATTTTGGTTTTCGAAGTATATCTGTGAAAATCGTGATTTGAGTAGATGTAAAGGTTTTAATTGTATTTTTGAATGTAATAATTAGTATGTAATAATAATAAAATATTTAATTTTGAGTTTTTTTATAACAATATAATTTAATTACATTTATGTGTAAGGGTATTGTATCGTAAACACAAAGACAAGTGTTTCTGTAGCTTACCTAGTTAAAACACTTGCCTGTATATTTTCCACCAGTCCATTGTTCTCCCTCCCAGAGATTACGATAGACTGATGGAGGAATGGATAGTTGGGTTTACGTAATTCTTTGTTGGTGTTTGACCTGTAATAGATCGGCAGAGAGACAATGTATGTGGCACAGGAGTTGTAGGAATACAGATATAGGTAATGAAAATACACATTGTTTAAGTGTTTGTTGTGTTCTGCATTACAAAATGGCAGGAAAATAAGTTATCCATAATATCAAACATATGTTAGTTGGAAGTTAGCTTTGGTCATGGTAAAATGTGTACTTGGGGTAAAATGATTCAATATGTAAATATTACTTATAAGTGACCTGGACAGAATGTGAAGTAAGATAAGTTCTCAATCCTACAGTTGTCTTCCATTCTCGTTCATTGTGTTTCATCGATTGATGGGTAGTGGTTTTCAACTCATTAAAATCACAGCACTTGCATTTGATTTTCATTATGCCAGTACTCTTTAATTTACTTGATAAGCTCTTTAAACATTATAATTCCAAATATATGTTTCTTGAATCGATGAATAATTAGTATGCGTGTGTGTAAATACTCCCTCTAGTTAAGCATAGCTTGTTATGCCAATACATAAATATTTACTTTTGATGAGACGAGTGCTCAACTCTCCCGGTGTAACTCTGTAGCATATCCCTAGCCTGATATCCTAGACAAAAACCAAATTTTAATGGTTTCTCAAAATGTGGTTTAGGTGTTTCATCAATCAAAGGTTTGTCTATGCAGATAACAATTAATCACCCCTTTCTTCAGTCATTCACAACACTGTTGGGGGGCGAGGTGGCTGAGCGATTAGCTCGCGCGCCTCCCACCAAGGCGAACCGAGTTCCATCCTCAGCCAGGTCAACGGGTTTTTGTGCTGGACGATGCCGTTGGTTGGCGGGTTTTCTTGGGGATCTCCCGTTCCCCCCACTCCTTCATTCCGGCGCCACTCCATATTCGCTTCGATCACCATCATCGGCTCTCAAGACCTCGCTGTTAAGAGCAGCCCAAATATCTTCACTCACTCACAACACTGCCTTCCTAGAATAGATTTAAAAAAGAATACTAAATAAATAAAATGTTCTTGAATATGGATCGGCTTGCATTGTGCAATGTCCTTGTGCATCTGGCTGAATTTCATTACATCGCCTCGTGATAGAAAGCAATGGTATATATAATCTCAGGTAATTCGCGAACTGAATGTCTTAGGGATAGTATGTATGTGTGTATGGAGTTGTTTATGCGATTTATAGATTACACAAGTGCACAGATATTCATTTTAGAATACGTAAGTGCATCATTATGCTATTATATAATCTAATTACACATAAACACCTCCTCCTCTATCCAACTGCATTTACCTATGCAATGGGCTTTCTTATGCAAGTGAATTTCCTGTTTTTCCTTCGAAAACAATCGAAATCGCCTGTTTGGCTAACTCAGTCTCGGTCCTAGCTTACCGTAACATCGGTGTAGGAGAGTGCACAGTCTTCAGTCGAGCGCAAGCGCTGGTAGGGAGCGGACATATCTCTTGGTATATTACACAAGTGCTAATTTATTAAGTATTCATTATCTAATTTATTACATGTGATTAGACAAGTGCACTATATTTTATCTAGTTAGATATAATTTTTTTATTTGTAATACTCATAAAATACAATATGCCAAACAAACGCAGGTGAGTAATAGGATCTCATGACTACTTGGTCGAGCGAATTTGAGAGTCAAAGATAAAAACTAATGATGGTAGTCGAATGCAGGTTAGAAACAAAATCCATTTTGGTATATGACAACTGGCTTCAGTTGAGAGCTGGTTTTTGTAAAGTGTTTATGTGTAATTAGTCTCATTGTGTGGATCAGCAAACAAAATTTAAGAATCATGAACGGGACTCGGGCCTTGTATCAAACAAACCCACCGACTTTCAGAAGCCTAGAATCAGGAAAAACTAAAAAAGGATTTTAAATGGCCTGTTCGGACATCGAAGTCAACATCAACCCGCCAACTGATCGTCAGAGCTAGAAGGTTAAGAAAGGAAATAAAAAAAATATTCAATGGCCTGTCTGGGAATTGAACTCTGTATCAATTCAAGTATACTTGTAAAAGGGCTTAAGACATAATTGCCCTTACTGCTTCGTTGACATCAGGGACAATGCATATTATATGCATTTTATGGCTATAGCTTCAACAGATTGGATATTATGACTAACTATGCTTATAAAGGGCTTAACTTATAACTGACACTAGCACTCCTTGCAGTCAACTTAAGAACGAAGATGGCGCCTGCTCCACACCTCATCAGAGCTCAGTCGTGAGCCATACACTGAAGGGTGAACACCTATAGCCCCAAATGTCCCTTGTGGCCAGTTTTCCCCAGCCTCAACCAACAGCAAATCACAGCACAGTGGCAGGGTTTCTAGGGGGGTGTATGGGGGAGGAGCCTTAAATAACCTCGGGAAACGTAACACCAATTAGTAGTATCCCTCCTTCCAAAACACTTTCACAGGTAATTCAAATGTGTCACTTGCGCCACTCTTGTAATCCTTGATTGTCGGTTCATCCACCTCATTCTACTTGTGTTACAGTATATGTCATTTGACAGAATAGTTGTATACATCCAGATATTAAAACACAAATAAGTATTTTGTATAAAAATGTGTAGTTCATTTTTATGCTTGAAGTCAAAGTCATTGTTAACATAATATGTATAGTGTGTATAACAATATGTCAATAAAATTTTAATCCAACCAACTAAAATTTTATAATTTTATCTAATCATATTTTAAAAGCACTCTGATTTCTGCTGAATATACTGGACATGTAACAGTTTCTTATATTATTTTGATCTAAAATAGGACAGTTACATTAATTATTTTTGCAACAACATTCATCTGGCACCGAATTTGTTATCTGTATGATTATATTTCTTGTTAAAAGAATAATTCCATTTAGGTTTCATTTGCGCTCTTGTTCTCGGGAAATTTTATTTAAGTTAATAACAGTGACGTGTGTTTATAGCTTATTCATTAGTGCCATATGTTTATCTCGAAAATATTTAAGCAGAGGCTAGGCTCCAATATCCATTTTGCACACTTGCAGTCTTCATTTGTCTATTGACCTCTTGTCTTTGTGTGAAGACAGCCTGTCACACAAGTGAGCCAATCAGAATTAAGTTTCTCAGGTACTGACTGTCCGTGACTTGCGGGCAGGCAGAGATACGAGTAACATTTCAAATGATGCAATCAGGTACGTGGTTCTGAACCAAAGTGAGCTGGAACACAACTTGTCCTGAAATCTTCACAGAAATAACAGGTTATGTTTTTAACGATGATTTATTCTGTGTGGATGGCAAGTTTCAAAGTGGCGGAATCAGAAATATCGGCGGTACTGTGACCTAAAAGAAAGAGCAGTATGTCTGACGGAATTAATAGGTATATGAGGAAAGTTAATGCAAAGCTCTAAACTGTTGCGAGTCTCTGAAAAGGTATACATCGTATAATAGCCTTGCTGACTGTTTGTGTAAGTATATTACTGGACAATCAGCCTGACATATAAGCGTTTATTTAATTACCGATATCACTCCGCATTTCAGAGCGAATTTTCGCTACATGTCATCATCATCAGTTGTAGTGCTCATTCCTGAGCGTCGTGACCCGATCAATCTTGATTTCTTGTAGACTTTTGAATCAAAGAACGCCATCCTGTCAGGTTGCCGGCTTGCCTATTAGTGAGCTGAAATGGCAAGCCGGTGATCTTGGACACCTGATCCAACCACCTGATTGGAACGCTTCCGCGATCTCTTTTACCTTCTATTTTGCCTTCTGGAATAGTTTTCTCCAGATTGTCATTGTTCCTCCTCACTATATGTCCAAAGAACATGAGGACCCTCTCATTAACACGGGAATAAAGTCAATTATATACATTTAGCTATGCAATAATGGAAGCATTGGTTCTTTTTTTCAGTCGACGATACCTTTAACATTCTGCACCAACACCACATTTCGAGGGCGTCTTTGCGATTATAACCAGCATCCTTAACGGTCCATGTTTCACATCCGTGTAAGATAGAAAACATAAGAGTTCGCACAAGGCGGGTCTTAGTGTTCTTCGTGATAGCCCTGTTTTGCCAGATCTTCAGCTGTTTACTCATGGGCCACTTTTCTCAATATGATCCTTCTTCGAATTTCTTCCTCCCAGGTTCCCGGGTTGCAGATACTTGAACCTAAGTAGACTAAATGCTCTACTACTTCCACCATATTTAATCAACCAGTGAGTTGGGAGCATCGTGAGTTTCTTGAGATTAGTTAAATACCGCGATATGCAGCGGGCACCCATCTAAAGAGATAGAACGACTTCCTCTTTAGAGCTGTGAAACCATGCAACCCAAACTGGTAGCGCTCTAGAACACAGATGAGAAAGACAGTCGACCCCCCTGGCCACAGGAGAATACCACTTCCGTCCCTAGGATCGATAAAAATGCAAACGGGGTATCGGCAAAAATTTAATGGGAAATTACAGAATATGTTTCCAATATGTTTACATCAGTGATCAAATATTACCATACAACCTCGCTTCCAAACCGAACATAGTAAGCGATATATGTTATAATTTAAACAAATATTTCATAATCATTACACATAATTTGTATATTACTGATCTGATAACTGCATTATTCATATTCCGAATACTGTGTACTTGCTGAGCATGCTGAACATGTGATGTTAGCTTCTGGGAAGGGTCAACTGCGAATGTGTGGATCATGAAATGTCATATTTGGTGCTTGCGGATAATAAAAGGTTAGTAGCAGAGCATGCGGACAGTGAGAGCTCAGTCTCAGTTGTGGAGTCTGGAGAGTATAAGGGATCAGTTGCAGTGAGTGCAGATAATGATGGGGTCGATTGCGGAGCAATTCAGAGCATAAGGAAATAGTTGCAGAGCTAGAAGAACACGGGGGATCAGTTGTGGAGCATGCAGGACATCAGGATCAGTTTCGAAGTATGTGGTGCATGGGGGGGGGGGGGGGGGGTCATTTGTGGAGCACGAGGGGAAATTTTCAGGATAAGCGGAACAAAGGGGTTCGCTTTGGAGCGTGTAGAACTGTATAGACCAGTTGTCGTATCTGCTCATTTGGTGTGGAGTTACTTATATATGATGTAACATACTGATGTTATTAACTTAAGTTTGTTGACTAAAATTCCACGTAGAGCTTGACTGATTGTCTAAAAATTACATGGAAACTTTTTTGTTTTGCGAACAAAGACTTTTAGTAAAATCAATCATGCGCAAAGGCATAAAACGAGCAATTGGTTCAGTTTTCTAATTTATTCAACATGATATGCGTTGTGCATAATTTGCTAGACGCGATAATTTGAAGGCATATTACAAAATGTAGCAAGGTAATGTTACTTCACGTGGATGGTTGGCTGTATTTTCTGTTCGGAATGCGTGATAGGTACGACCTGGCAGTTGTATTTTTTTTTAGATTATATTGTCTTGTGACATGGGCTACGTATAGTGCCAATTGAGATTGTCTGTCCATGTGGTCAGTACGATATGATGTTACGGTTTGTCAGAATATGTTGTTGGAATATTTGGTCGGAATATTGTGCAGTATGTTCTGAAAGTAGTGATGTTCACTCTGGCCTGAAAGCAGTGTCTGTAAGTATTGTCTGATGACATGGGCTACTCATAAGGTCTGCTCATATGGCTCGGTGGAATGGTTGTTTGAAATACTTGGTCGGGTAGTTGGTATGTTCTGACAGTATGGTTTCTCTGTATGGCTGGTTTTTAGTTATTATAATATGTAAGGTCTATCAGTATGTTGGGTTGGAATGTTTGTATAGAATATTTATTGGGTAGTTTGTATGTGCTGACTGTATGGTTGCTCGACATTGTTTGAAGGTGTGATTTGCCTAAATGGATGGTTAGTTGAGATAATATGATCCGTCAATATGGTTGGAAAGTTTAATTGGAATATTTGTTTCCTGGTCTGGTTTTACGGCTGCTATGTATTGTTAGTTTGATCTAATAGTATGGCATGTCTATATTGTTAGTTCGCTGGTGTGTATATTCCCTATAATCGTAATGGCATTGGCATTGGCTGTGATAATATTTGGTTTGAATATTACACAGGACTAGATGGAATGCACTCTTGTACGTAAGTAGTTTTAAACGAATTAAGAAAGCATGTAAACAATAATTTTCGGTGCTGTGAAAATCATAAGATGGTTTTTTTGGTGCTTATAAAACATTATTTAATCTGGAACTTAGCTCTAAGTGGGTTTTTTTATTATTCAGTGTGTAACAGTAGGGAAAGATTTTTCATTTTTCCTAAATGTTACATAGGTAAATGGATATTTCTTTTTTTACAATATAATATTTTTAACTATAGAATTTAACTCCGATATCACACATTATTGCAGGTGTAATGATAGTGTAGTGGTTATAAATGTTATATGTGATTTAAACGAATTTGACTTTGAGAAATATACACGGCTGATGTAGTTTTTGAGATACAGGAATACTTATTTAATAGTCCTACTGCGAGGAGTTCCCTTACAGATGCTTCTTTCTTATCATTTAGCTTAGTATTCATTTGATCATAAAATGGTTCAATGTTAAACTAAATCATCATTGAGAGTATTACTAAAATTTCCATATAAAATATTTTGTTAAATTGTTATAAGATTACTATTAATCTGTGCAATTTATATTACACGGAGAACAATATTTATTTTTGAAGAAGTGCAGATATCGTGAAAGTAACCAGGCAGAGTTGTTGTTTTTGTATGGAATGTTTGGTGTGAACATGAATTGAGATAAGTATGATAAGTATGTAGTTGTAACTAGTGTCCTGCAGAACCAAATGATTTGTGGATTAAGATGACCTCCTGCAGTCCTGGAGAGTATCGTCCACACCTGATGACGGCTACATCTACGTGTTGGCCCGATCTTGCTGTCCAAGTTTCGTAACTCATGGCTTGGTGGACCTTTGACTTTGATTGCAACCAGATCTTTATGACTTCATGTCTGCATTACGTCAAGTAAGGCGTATAATTACCTTTAAAGTTAAATATGTACCAAATTTTCATAATGATTTTTTATTTCAAACTTCTCCAGCCAATGATTCATCAAAGTGGCTTCGTCTCAGAGGTCCTGATAATTATTTGATGTGAGGCTGAAGGTCACACAATCGAGAGTTTTCGTTGTTTTGTAAGACTGAGATGCTGGCCGAGGGCGCACATAGGAGTGCAGTTTCATGGACCATTTGATCGAGCTTAATATTCATTTTCATTTGTTCGTTCTTTAGCTATCGTGGAATATTTAGGGAACATCCTAAATTTGTTCCTAGAAGTAATCGTATTCTTATTTTCATCTTATTCATTTTTTTCTGACAACAGATAGCAGTTCTTCCTTCTTTGATTTTTTTTAAATTATAGGATTGAAGGGTAGCTGTGACATATTGTCCTGTGTAGTGTTGGAATTGTCTGTTTGTAAGGAAATATAAACATAAACTTGATTTTTACATGTGCTTTCTGTCGGTAGAGCGTATCTTAAGGTTACACTATTAAATAATTACTAGTACAAGTTTCTGTCAGTGTGATCCCAGTAGGCATGATGATTTAAGGTGATAATTCTGAAGATAAAATTTGTTTATATATATATTTTTTTTCTTCACTATAATTAACAAGTTGATGTTAACAAATGTGCATGTGGAAAGGCGCCCATATCTCTACATCCATCTCTATAAATAATTCTGTACGAAACTCTACACTTTTAATTTCTAGTAATAATAAGCAAATATGCATTTATAGTATGCAGCTGGGATGGTCGTCAGTTATTAAGCGAGTAAAATGCATATGTTTGTATGTCTTACCCGGGGTATGGGCATTAATGTCATGAGCATCTTAGATGACATACATTAGCAATGAATAAGGCTTTAAGTGGATCGAAAGAGTCGTTAATTGACTTATAGCCATAGCGTTTGTGTGGAGACAGCAATAATGACTTGGGTATTACAGATTATATGTATGGAATATAGGAACTTTGTGGAACAGTTAAGAAAGTGTTGTAAGGGACACGAAGATTTTAATATAAAATAAATCGTGGGCAAGGAGTACACATTTAATGTAATTGGTTACCATCTTTTTGTATTGTTAAACATGTTAGTATATATGTTTGACCGGTTGGGGCGCAGGTATCGTGCATCGGAATTTCGCATTACTCGCCTGCGACGGCATTACAGGCGTCCAACGGCTGCGGTAGCCATGTTGTGATGGCACCCGATCACCGTATTGGATCTTGGTGACCTTGAGGCCGTGCTAGTGATGTTACCACACCCTACCCCTTTCTCACCCAACCAACCCTTAATAACAATCCCACACCACCTTCACCCTCCCAATAATAAAAAAAATCTCAAAATAAAAAAAAAAATTCCTTAAAAAATTAAGAAACACATGACCTTAACCTCACACTCGTCCCCCCGCCCTAAACCTCGCCCACTTGCCACCACTCTGCCCAATTAAAAAAAAATTGTAGAAAATCCAAATCTTTATTTTAAAAACCGAAGAAAACATAACGCCATCCTCACACTCATCCCACCACCCTCACCTCACGCCCTTTCTGCACCAACTTAACAATAATGAAAAATTGAGAAAAGTCTCAAAACATTTTAATAATAAGCTGTAAAATCTAAAGAGACTAACAAATGTTCAGAAGCTATTACATTACCGATTCAGCCGCCCATTCTGAATGCTGGTGACCTTGACCTTCGCCCCAATGACAATGAACTCGAAAAACGGAGAAAAATTTGCAAAAAAATCGAAAGAAACTAACAAAAGCCTAGGCACATATTTTATCACTGACTCCGACACCCATGTTTGATGTTGGTGGCATTGACTTTAATGCCAATAACACTGGGTAAGAATCTAGGAAAATACTGTAAAAAATTAGAAATAAACTAATAACAGTTAAGGAACATATTACATGACTGACTCCGACATCCATGTTGGATGTTGGTGACCTCGACATTGACATCAGTGACCTTGGATTAAAAAAGGAAAGCATGGTAAAAATCGAAATAAAATGATAGAACTTAAGTAATTGGGAAACAAGGTGATGATGCTATGATGATAGTGATGATATCTAAGATGACTGACATGGAATAAAAGTAAGGTAAAACAATGAGTTCGGGATGGAAAGACTGCGCACGAAGGAGATGTAATTAAGATAAAGTGGAATCTAAGATGGCCTGAAGAACATTTTAAATGTATGACAGGCCTCTTGTGCGAACAAAACGGGCTCCTTTTAAAGATCAGTACCAGAAATCTTCCTCTAGTTAGATGGACAGTTCACAATGTGTCTCGCGAAGAGATTCGCGAGGGCAAGTTCGTACACTTCCTGAATGGTTCGTGGTATTTTCGCGAATTGCTTCGCAAACGGGAGCTACTTGCTTCCGGGCGTCGAAAATGTTGGCGAGTGTGTCGATGGTTCGAGTACCGATCACGAACTAGGTATATATCCACACGAATTGTGCTTCATGTCTATTGATCACTTTAAAATAGCGTTCCAAATTTCACCGTCAGAGTATCGTTGATTTGACTGTGTAAGTATTAACTGTACTACGTTTATTTATTTTTTCAGATAATTATGAAAAGTAGTTCGTTAAATATAATTATAAATTGAAGTATTTAATTAAGTAGCCTTGAAACTGATTCATGCGGCTTGCAGAAATTACAGCATCAACATTCACATGTAAAGTTTTTTTTACAGTTTATTTCATATCATAACAACTAATATAAAAAGTTGTAATGTTAATGAAGAGTTTTGTGAACGATGACATTTTGAGTACTTGATACAGGTTACATGTGGCTATAATCATGCCGTTTTAACAGTAGTCTGAAAATAACATTTAATTGCAGCGCTCTTAATCACTAAATAATTTCTGCCGTCAGCACTGATACATATAACTTGTATAATTGAAGAATAAAACAATATTGAATCTAGGAAACAAAATAAATATTTAAAAATGATACAAATTTTAAATTTTTTCATGCGTTATTCTTAATGATCAATACAACTAAAGAGAATATAAGTGGATGTCTGTGATTTTCGAATTTTCCACTTTTAATTATTTTTTCATACAGTATAATCGATTAATAAACCATATATAATGTAAATTTTTTTTGTGTCTGTCTGTCTGTCCGACCAGATTTAGCTCAAAAACGACTGAACGTATAGACATAAAATTTACACAGTATACGCATTATAACCCCAGAA
Source organism: Dryococelus australis (assembly GCA_029891345.1). Taxonomy (NCBI): domain Eukaryota; kingdom Metazoa; phylum Arthropoda; class Insecta; order Phasmatodea; family Phasmatidae; genus Dryococelus; species Dryococelus australis. The sequence continues at coordinate 14,303,726 of CM057008.1, read as the reverse complement.
TCAACTTAGTCTCTGTTTCATCGAGATATTTCAAATGGTTCCGAAAATATGATGATCAGAGATGTAAATAGGTACTGGATTAAGCTTTTATTAGGATTATTGCATAAAAAAGCATTGTTAAAAAAAAGTTCCGTCATTTCTCCTTTCTTTTTGTTTATGGCCTGTCCTCCTTTCCTTCCCAAGAGCGATTCCAAATCCGAAATGTCCTGCATACAAAGTAGCACAGGAAAGCTAGTTTACAGTAAATTCAACTTCTCTAATTCACTGACTGATATTGTATATCCCTTATCCTACTATATAATAGGACGATCTCTGTCTGTCCCTATTTAATACTTCTAAGTTCCTTGAAACTCAACAGAAGCTCTTCAAATTTTGCAGAGCGAATCCTCAGGGTCCAATACAGGTAAAGTTCAAATTTCAGCAAGATCGGATTAGGCAAGTATGACATTTTCCTAAGGTTGATTTCAAAAGTGCTCACTTTATCGTGAACAGCCTTTACAATATAATCGGTCAGCGGGGAAAGGAACTAAGTCACGAAATAAAAGTTTTCCGGAGAGACAAAAAACTTTGTACATGAGAAGTTGTGATATCCAGCCATTTCAATATTTGTAACTGTTATCCCAGTCGACTGGTTGAAATATTCATAGTATTTTTAATGCCAAAATATAAAGCAATTGTTTATTAAAAACTAATGCAATAAATTTATTTATATCTTTTCTCCACTGATGGGTGCATTCTGATAATATACATTAATAATATTCCATAAATCTTTATTACCTAACATGCATTTGTATTACTGCAGTGAGCAAATATCACACATAGCATACAACGATATTGTTAAGCTAGTTCATGAAGTATCTACTGAAAATAGTAACGGATTAAATTTGGAAGCGAACTCTGCATGCTCGTATATTAAAGGTACTATCATTATTGCAGTTATAACTCATTAAATACTCAAGATAAGTAATACATTACAGTTCATGGACAAAATATCAGTCAACTCCCCAGGAATGACGTAGGCTAAGACATGATATTGCAGTAAAACTCCTGTGCATCAGCAAACGGTTCGACATACTTGATCAGTTTGTATTCTAACTTCTTGTGACGTATTGGTACTTTACCACACTCATACGCAATAGGAACTGTCATGCCAAGTGGACTGTTCGTGTGCTTTTGAATTATACATGTATGGGAAACCAAACTATTTATGAACGGTGAGGCAACAGCAAACACCTGGCATTTCTGTGGTGTATATAAATTGCTTGAAACTGGCAGGGGAAAAACCTTGTTTTTCACCTTGAGGAAGGCCACTTTTGTCAGTTTCATCAGACAGTACAGTCTTTTTCAAATACGTGGGCCACCATTTGTCAAAATTAAATACCACATGGCTGCAGTCAACCATCTTTACTGTGATATCATGCATACTGTTAGCAATCACTTCAACATATTGTTTAGGAGTATAAAACCGATCACGCTCTTTAGTTTTCGTTTGATGTTACCAAAAAACGCGATCACAGGGCAAGAATGAGTGCCCTTGTTACGGAACTCGGTCACACACTGTTTTCAGTTGACGGCAGCATGACACTAGTAGTCCAGGAATATTAGTCAAATGAGGGCAAGAATCTCGGAATGAGAGATAGTCAGCTATAAACTTGTATAAACCTTTATTTTGACACCCTAACACTTGTCTCAAAACCTACCTATCGTAGGGTGTCCGCGACCACAGATATTTCAAGGTCAAAGGTCAAAAAAATCGATTTTTTACACATTTATTGCAAATATCTCGTTTCCTATGGGTTTTATGCTATTTGTATTTATTATAAATATTGCAGAGGATTGAATTCTCTACAACTTTTGTTTAAACATTTTTTTTATATCTTGAACCATTTTTGAGATAGAGGGCAGAGCGCGCGCAGTGTTTAACTATTTAGAGTATCATTCGAGGTCAACCTGTTGTCCCGATTAAAAACAGGCCGTATAAAGTTGATAAATTATTGATAAATATATAATTCTAAATAATTTGTATTTTGTATTAACTATTACGCTATAATTAATAATTTCGAGCAGGATCAAACCCCATCACCTTGCCGTACTGTCCCACGAATTTAACCACTACACCACAGTGTTGACCAACAAATGCTTCTTTCTAAGTTAATAAACAGTAAAGATAAAGGCAAAGCAAAACTGTTAATTCCGTAAAGCTATACTTGCCTTACAAATAACTGGATTCAATATATATTATGGGTAGTAACTGCTTTTATACTAACCGACAGGTCGAACGAGTTGACTTTCCTATTGCCATCTTGCCAGAGTAGCTCTTATATGGCAAACCTTTCACTCTTGCGTGTTTCATTTTTTTTTTTACGTTTGTGTTCACATTCATTTTGCTTTCGTTTTGGAGGCATTTCACTCGAAATACAGGAGAATACTATTTTTATACTTCCGTACCACAAATGTATGTATAGTATGAATTGCACGGCACGTTTTTGACAACAGTGATCTAACTTGGTAAAATATTTATATGGCTGACGGACTACGACTCCATAAACAGCCAGTATTCGTCACTAGACAAACATCACTACTGCCCTCTGTCGATGGAGAACAGTACTACGGTGAGCATAATTCACATAAATATTTTGTAGAGAAACGAACTAAGTCAACATCACACTGTATTATGGAGGAAGGAACTAAGGCAGTGTCTTAGTTCCTTTCTCCATTGTACATTTTTTTATCTGTTATATTAGAGGCAAGGAACAAAGTGACTTAGTTCTTTCTAACACCGTTTGCAGTGACTTCGCTCATGTAATGCATCTGCGTGAAAATGTGAAGAAAAAATTGACTTAGTTCCTTTCTCCACTGACCGATTCCTCTACAAGTACGTGGGGCCACGATGGTTAGCCCGCTCGCCTCCCACTAAGGCAAACAGGGTTCAACCCCCAGCCGGGACACTACCGAATTTTTGCAATTTGAAATCGTGCTGGATGATGCCGTCGGTCGGAGGGTTTTCTCGGTGGTCTGCCGTTTTATCCCGTCTTTGCATTTGGCGCTGCTCCATTCACGCCTCGTTTCACCCTCGTCGACTCTCAAAACGTCGTTGTCAACAGACGCCCGAGTCTCTTAAATCGACTCTACGAGCTCGTGTCCTCTGTGTTCCTGGAGAATACAAAGAGCTGCTGGGAGATGAGAAGGTAGATAAAATGTTTACTGGCGCTGTTGGAGATGTCACTACCAAGCAAGACTTCTTCTGAACTACTGAATCTTCAAACATAGCTTCTTATTGTGCTCAGTACATCATGGCACTTTTGAGAAGAAAAACTGAACCACGTATAGTGCTGTATCTATGGCCGTATAGTAAAAGAGAATATTTTTGAAATTATTTGGTTGACAATTCACTCGTACGTCATTCTAGAAATAACTTCGTAGACAAACACTTGGGAAGCCTGTAATGCGGAGTCTCACGGTCGATAGACTCGTGGTCAATATGAAGAATACAGTAGAACTGCTCTCAGTAAACCGGACTTTCTCGGGTGCACGGAACGCTATTAAAAGCAAATATTGTTAGAGTTGCAGGAAATACAAAATATCGACTTTTTATGGATAGCGTCGAGTACTGCATTTTGGTGAAGAAAATCGATAACTTAACACAGCGCAAGCTCCACCGCAATCACATTCAGAACCTGTACTTGGCCAAGTTACCTTCAGAAGATTTCGCTGTCACTGGTAAGATACTGTTATTTGTCTCGCGGATTTAGGTTAACGAGAATTACATATTCTTATTCAAAATAACCATAAATGCAATAGAAATAGGTTGTTTTTTTTAATTTCACGTGGGATTTAATATGATTATCAGTGTAGTTTCCGAAGTAACGAATGGCTTATGAGATCACTTTCCTGTCTGTGCGTGTGTGTCCCCACCTTCCAATTTTTGAATGCGTAAAACGAATATCACCAAATTCGATGGACATATTAGTACTAAATAATGACACCTGACTTTTATAGTTTGCGAACACGCCAGGCGGTTACTTTTAAAATAGCAGACATTTAAATATTTAAGGTGATATGTTTTATCCAGGAAACTATTCAATCGATTTAAACCAAATTGTTATGTTGACACAGCTTTATGTACTGGATTTAAAGCCGGATATTGTTGTTAGTCCACCATTTTCGACTATAGCGTATAATAAAAAAATCAAGATTTTGTATTATATATTGGAAACTACTTAAAATCAACACTCACCAAATTTTATATATAATTAATACTACAGTAGACCAGGTAATAATACGTATTTCAAATTGATGGTGCATTTATTTTCAAAATGGCAGCAATGCATATATCTTAGATTTATTTGCTACGACTGCCATACCGTTCGACCAATTCCGACAAAATTTTGTATTTTGACATAATCTATTATAATCATAATATATGTTAAGAAACAACCCTTTCTGTCTGCCATTTTTAAAGGTATGCTACATGAAAATAAAGTTTTTTATGCCATATATAGGGAAGCAATTCACTGACTCCTCCTTTTACAAATGACAAGAATGATTATGAACCTTATCGACATTTATAAAAAAAAAGTAAACATTTAAGAATTTGTGAAAAATTTTCAGTAGTTGATGCTAAGAAAATTTTATTCAGGTTTAGAATTTTAAGGATGAAATTTTTTATATGTATTTAGGGGTAGAAATTACGCTTTTAGTAATGCAGTCTCTATTTCAACATTTATTCATTGTCGTTTTTAATATCAACGAATAAGGATTATTAACATATGTGACGTGTTGATAAGAATACTAAGTTAATATTTTTATTGCTGGACCTCACTAAACCATTTGTTTGTTGTGATACATATCTGGGTTCCAGGGAAAATATTGATATTTATTTAAAAGTTATTTATGAAATGAGTTTCATAAAAAATAATTGTGTTCAGCATAAATAAAAAATATTATTACTTCTGAAACATATTAAAAGTTTTATTCCACTGTTAATTAATTGTGTATGTTAAACAAGCATTGATAAATTTAAACATATATTATAATGCTATAACTTAATGATAATTACACTATAATACTTAATTTTAAACAAAGCTCTTTATATTTACTTTTCAAGATTTTGTTAAGTGTTGGACATAGTTTATACATTTTAGAAATAAGTTCAACAGTATAGAAAGGAGTTCTGCTAAATAGATATATATATTAAAGGACAAGCTTCTAAAAATGTTTCTTCCGCAGACCCTACATTTTTCCATTTTTATTATCCAGTTAACTGTCTTACCATACAATAAATTGTAAAATCTAAAAATATAAAATTAGAAAAAATTAATGTTTTCTAAAATGTAGTTATCCAAATTATAACACTTCCTCAATAATTACAAAGTCTATTTTAAAAAGTTAAATACAAATATTTACTAACAATTATATGAAATTTACAAAAGTTTATTTTAAAATAATGATATATTCATTATAATAACCATTATCGTTGTCCCAGTCGGTTAAAAGGAAATCAAAATCGTCTAAAACTTCATTCTCAGAGTTCTTAAACAACTCTTGATATTCAAAACCATTACCCAAATTACAATAATCTTTAAACATTTATGAAATTACTGAAATTTTTGATAAACATATATAAATATTTACTTTACACAATCTTTCAGAAATTTAAAATATTTCTGTATTTACTATTTGATTTATATAATTATATTATTTTGTATAACACAGTATTTTTGAAATATATGTTCATTCATTTTCTTTTTTTGTAAAAGAATATTTTCCTTATGTATATAATTATCAAACTGTTTGTTCTAAAACAACTGGAACTATGGAATTTCCTCTCAAATCACATAATTACAATATATAACAATATTTTCTCTATGTAATTTTTGATTTTAACAATATGTATAATTTCCCATAATATTTTAACACTTTAATAGATATTTCTAATAGTTCTCATCTTACAATTACATCCATATTTGAAAATTATTAAAATTAATCAAGTAAGTTATTTTGTGAATTTTAAAATATGACATTTTTGTTAAATTGAAAGAATGTTTACTTTCAACTTCACACTTACTATACATAAACATATCATTAGATAATAGCCAATATACTAAATCTTAGTATATTATAAATTTAAAAAACATTTTATAAGGCAAATGAGTACTAAATTTCGATTATTTTTCCCATATAATATGTTCCTGACTTCTACTAGTAAAAATAAAATATATTTTTTAAATAAATAATACAAATTTTTCTGGTTTATCATGTTTAATGTATTTTTTTTTAATGTCTTCTTGAATATCAAAACTAAGATTTCGTATTAGCACAAAAAAAAAGCGCTTTTTATGCATGTAAGTAAGTATATGATCCCAACTCCTTGTTAATAATATTTGTCCTGTTATTATCAGCGTAATACATTATTTGGTTGCGGCAAAATTACGTAGTGATTTTGTTTTCCGTAACGCTACAAGCACATTTGCAATACGGTAATATAAGATTCTTTACACGGTTAACATTATTTACAACATTACTAATTTTACTACATACTAAACATCCAAAGAAGTGACACAGCAGCAATTTTTGCAACATCACTAGACTATTTTATGTGCAGAGGCAAGGAGTATGTAAGTGTGTCTGATGATTATGATATGTGTGGTTCCCTATGGCGATACTTGGTGACACACTGACTGAACTTAAAAATTCTCGTGATGTAAACACTGAAGGAAACACTCAAAAGGAACGACACTTAAGAAGCAATATTTCATGAAATATAATATAAACGTATTTGTCGGATGTTTTCGAGTGTTATTTGTTTGCAGGTGAAAATGGACGAAACAGTGGCGACAGTAATGTACCTGTATCCAAAGTTGCTGCGAACTCTGAATATATGCTGTTTGGACTCGAGACGTTCGCCATTGCCTTCCCGGCTGGTTCCTCAAGAACAACAGCGCAGTTCAAGAAGTCTGTCCCAGCTAAACTCTACAATATACCAGCCACAGTACTGGCAGCATTGCCATGGATCTCTTACGAGTATCGCATTCTGCAGTTGCATTTTCAATTCGACATGAGTTTTGTTGCAGCAGTCATCGGGACTTCTATAATGCACGCATCTTGCTTAGTACATTTGACTAAATTAGGAATATTCAGTGGATGCAGGCAGAAAATGATATACTATTGCTTCGAGATTGACCGCATGTTGCAAAACAACTCGGTCTACAAGAAGAACACCTACTTATATCCAGCTTTTATCGCATCGTTAGGTGTTTGTATGGCTTTAATTTTTGCTCTGGATATGTTGGTATGTTTGCCAATACAAATGATTACATCACTGCAATTAACGTTTTTCTTCTATGTGATGCAGCTCATAAATCTGACAGTTACGACAAACTATGTGAACTGGGTACTTCAGATTAGAAAACGGATCCAGGTATTAAAAATGAAAATTGTTAATCTGGCTATCTCACATGCAGAAACCACAAAGCATGTAGATTCCAACATCCCAGGAGGGAGTTCATCACATAGCTCGCAGTTTCAGTGTAAACATATTGGATCAACATGTGCAACAGGTATCTCCACCAGGAGAACAGTGTAATGATGGAATATTATGTCCCAAACATTGCAACACAGAAACCGATATTTTTCAAATGACAGTAGTTTACAGAAAATTGTGCAAATTGGCGGAATCTGTCAATTATTCGTTTGGAGTGTAAATTTTTTTTCATCTTGATATATACCTTCGAAACTATAGTTAACTGTGCGTTTTATGCTTTAAAACCGAGGAGTATTTTAAGTGACAAGTCTCCAGGCTGTTACTCGAGTGTTACCCTCATGTGGACATTGCTCTACTCCTGCCAGACCATAGCCGTGGTCTGGTCCAGCACAGACTCCAGTGACGAGGTGAGGCAGACCAGGGACATCATCCAGGACAAACTTCTTGAACCTCAGCTAGGAGACGGAGTGTTACATCAGCTGCGTATGTTTCTGGAAGAGCTCTCCAGAGAACATCTGTCCTTCAGTGCTGCAGGTTTCTTCACTCTGAATGCACCTCTACTCTGCTCCATGGTGGTCTCTGTGACGTCATACCTGCTAGTCCTGCTGCAGATGATACCGGTACATACAGTTCATTTGCATCGCAATTCAACTGAGTGATGAGCATCCACTGTATTTTGATTTAGGTTTTTCTTTTGTTGTGTGTATATACAGAATGATTCCGGATGATTAACACATTACACTGTTTAGAATTTAAAAAAATGTGTAAAGATGTCTTTTAATCGTCGCATTGAAGAATTTGCTACATTACATCTTTCAGCACTATTAAAAAAAATCTATTATTTATTATTTATATATCTGTATTGTTTTAATGAGACTTGTGTAAAAACTGCCAATAGTCAGTTTTATTGAAACAACACCAATTACACAAATTATAGTTCAAGCCACATGTTATGATGTTATTTATGTAAACACATATCGTCAAAATAGAATACATATTTGATAATTTTGTCATATTTTGCAATAACATTTTCACATAATTAGGCACAACATATGTTACTCCCACCACATAACCAACATATACCGATCCGAGTTACTACAATTAGTACATTTATGTGGTCCATAACTGAGTGATTTAAAGTAAAGTGAACTGTGTCAGATCACAGCAAAATATGAGTTAAACTTTACGGAAATTCTGCTAACCAAAACAATTTATGGAAAGACAGTATATTCATCTCAAATAATATATTGTGTGTGAATTGAGAGCGATATTAAATAATGTTTCTAGCAACTTATTACCTAATATATATGTGCAAATATATGAAAAAATTGTACGTTGTGACTAATCTGAAGTACATTTTGATCGTTTATATATTTTCTCTCTAGTAGCATTTCATTGCACTGTAGTACACAAAAACATGTTATTTCTATACAAATATACACTACATATTATATGCTTGATGTAAAATACAGTTTTCAACGTCGTATTTATGTTGTGTGTAACGAAATATTAATAAAAGTTATGTCCAACAAACGCAGTTTGAAAATTATTTTTATTAAATTATATAGAAACCTCTTTTTCTGCAGAAGGAACTACGTATATAACAGTTTCTTGTAATATTTCATGTTTAAACAATAATTGTCGTATTAAGTCTTTGTGTATTGATTTTCTTTTGGTACTGAAGTTACCTGCGTAATCATCTTTAGAGAGACTTTCATGAAAGTCTTTGTAAGTATGCACATCTCATTGGCTCACTATTAAATTTGTTGGGAAATACAGTTCCGACAATTTCAGTTACACACGTCACGAGGTTCTAGTATTCGTAGACTAAGTTGAATTCAAATGGTTCCAACACTGTTACAATAGTGCATATAGCGATTCAGTTATAGTAATTGTATTTCATAATGTCATTCCAATTTAAATGTATATTTGTTCAAAATAAAATGCTGGAATTTAAATGACCCTCGCACATTTTTATCCTTGGGATATATTACTCGAACTGCATCAATTTACCATACTGGAAATAAATCACGACCGACGTACACAGAGGTATTAGCACGTAACTTACATTGGCTATGAATGGAATTGACTAATCTTATATCTTAGTTAATATTTTTAAGGCTATTTGTATTTAACAACTACAATGTTTTAAATGTAAACATAAATTATAAAAATTAACACGTGACTTTTTATTATTTTCACATACTGCTTTAAGTGTGGGAGGGTAGGAAATTTATTTAAATGGGGGGTGGATCGTGGAGAAGCTGATGCAAGGCAGCGAGAGAGAGGGAAGGAACCAAGCCTTCGCCAATGTTATGCTTTGTTTTATATTGTGGTCGAACCTTTCTTGTTGTTAAGGTTGGGGGGATCTCATGATGGTAGGGCATGTGGGGTGAATTAATATAAGGAGCAATAGGTTACGGTATGGCTATATGATTAAACATCTGGGTATCACACAAAGTACTGTATGGTCGGGGGAGTGTTCTTAAGTTACCTAGATCAACTATTTTATTGAGAGTCACGTTAGTATATGGCACTTGTCCTACCTTGAGAAGTAACCGGAGGCTGATGAAGTGTGAAGAATTTGGGTGGTCGGCACAGCAGGCTTCTTGGCGCGTCCATAATAAAAAAAAAAGAAATGTTTTCAGACATATATTAAAAATAGTGGTATGAGGTTTTAGGAAGGGGGTGTATAGCAGGTTAGGTAAAATTAATTTGTGAAGAGTTGTTGAGAAGAAAGACTTTTGCAACTTAAGAAGTCCTAAGGAAAATATGGTAAGTTAATATTTTGTTTTCATGTTAATGTGGTGCTGTAATTATGTAACATATATAGGACAATTTTCAAGAATGTAAATATAAAAAACATGTTGCTCAATTCATAACATTTGTTCCAAACCGAGAGGTGGTTTTTCAGGTGGTATATTTAACTTTGGTTCTAGATATTATATTTGTCTGTGATTATACTGTATTTGCTTAGGGCGACAATTCAGCTAATATAATTTCCATATTAACCATTATCATCTTTGGTTATTTTACTAATTTATTGACATAGAAACCGTGTGTTAGATTATATTAAGTATTCCAATTTTTATTGTTGTTAATTTATTCCCTAGAGGGTACTTAGCAGTGAATGTTATAAAACACGTGAAAGAAAGAAAATTATCCTGGTTGGCTCTTGTATCGCCATTGCTGGTTGGAGGAGGGATGTGGCATGGTCAGGCGACAGCCAATCAGAGAGCAGGTAACAACAGAAATAATGCTGAAGTAAAATCAAACATAAATTTCTTGAACAGAAATCAAACAACCATAGCCAATGATGAGCTTGGTGCGTTTAACGAATTAAAAATGTGATAGTATATATATTTTTAGTATTAATAAAATAGTTCCTGTTAGAAGTTTTAAAAGGTAAATACTTAATGATGGAAGAATAATAAGATTGGTTTATTGTGTTTGAGAAGAAGAGGTAGTTATTTGTTAATATGTTTGAAATGATAACGAGGAAAAAGAAATAGAGAAGCTATAAATTTCGACCTTCTCGTTTAATTTAAATGTTACATTATAAATATTTGAAATTATATTTCTGATTTTGTTGCTAATAATCCTGAAGTATTTCAATGTCTAGTTCGTTTTTTGAATGTTATTAATTATTATTTTTGGAAGTCTGACCAACATGGAATAGTAATAATAAATTGGGCCTTAAATAATTTTGATTTGCCAGAAATGAATTTGCCTGCTTATAATTATTGCGGCCCTTTTACAAAATTAGATGAAAGTATAGAAATAGGCGATAAAGGAATTAATCAATTTGACGAGCCTTGTAAAAATCACGGTATTGGCAATAGAGATCATAAAGGTATAGAATCTAGAAATGAAACCGACAGAGTGTTACAAAAAGTAGCTTAAGAAGTTATGTTAGATAAAGAAACTCCAATGGGTGAAAACATTTTTTCTTAGGCACTTGTTTCTCAAGGTATGTTTCCGAAAAGAATATTAGGTTGGGGAATTAAAATAAGTTAATACGAAAAAAAAAAAAAAAAAAAACTAAAAATCTATGTATTAATACATGATGATAATAAATGTAACTTTTGATACACCAATCAACCAATTAAAATAATAAAATATTCAGAAAATTTTTACAAATGAGCAAATTGAAAAGAAAAAAAAATTAAAGAAATTGAATTATTTTAATTAACATTATCATTACTTGTAATTAAACATTTATTGAAAGAAAAAACTGATACTGGTTTAAAAATTGGTGAATTTCACCCATTGTATTGGCAGCTTTAGGTGTTCTTGGTTCATTAACTGGAATCGCAGAACCATATATAATTCTGTTGGGCAAACTAGAAACAAGGTGTCACCAATATAATTGATGAGCATTTCCTCAACACATATGGAATTAATTTTTAAATAAGTTCATAAAAGCTGAGTTGGTAGGTAGGACTTGACTACTCTCTGAAAGTAATAACATTAAAAATGAAACTATAACCTGATGCAACAGTAGTAAGACAGTTAGAATTTCATGGGTGCCTTACCGGGACTTAAACCCATAAAACCTCATACAATAAGCTAGCGTATAATCCTCTGCATTATGGAGGTCTGGTTCGGAGCATAACCTTCGGATTTAATAAGTCCAATGTTTGGAATGATACGGTTTAATAACATTAAAATATTTAGAAGGCTGACATAGTTAAAATAAGTGACTGAGCTACTTAAAACATGTAATATTACATGGCCTTACATAGCGCCACTTGTGTGAATAATTTGGTGGAAAATGGTTGATCTCTTCACTCACTGCTCTCACTGTACCCATACACATTACTTCTAAAGATGAAGCTATACTCCTAGGATAATGAAATTGAAGCATATTTCTGAATACAGCGAGGTGCATTATAGCGAGACCATCAAACTGTGGGTAAATTGTGTGTCCTACTGAGCCTGCTGGAAGAACAAAAAGGGGGCTTCGATTCGAAAATGTGTACCTATATTCAAAATCTCTCCAGCAACCGAAATACCAGAAACTGGCACAAGTATTGCAGTAGTAACGAAGCCATTGTGTCTCCTCGCAGAACTCTTCCAAACTCACTATTTGTCTTCGACGATATTACTGGCGAAAAACCAACTTATATCGAAGAACTTTAAAATGGGATACCATGCGAAGGTCGAGTGTGTAAACCTCAGTCAGACCTATTCGTGCATAACCAAATAGATGCTTTGCGACAGTGGAAATATGTTGGCGATGTTTCGCATGGACGATACAAATTTGTGGAATGTTTACAACAATCTAGTCAATACCGACATAATGTTATTAGATTTAAAGTGTTTATGTGCATTATTCTGTAAAAACAAGTACATATTATTGACAGACATTTAGGATTGGCTACTATATAATAGGAGGTAACAACGGGAATTCAATCAGTTCATTGCAGACCGTCGAGAATGAGTTACATCATATTGAAGTATTGGAAAAGTAGCCTCAAACTGTGTCTTCACAAAGACGAATATAGGAGTTGTCTCGTGCAAAGAAATGGTGGTATCGCCAATGCTGGTAGAAGAATAAATCGAAATTTTGGCCAAAACTAACTTTATGAGGATGCTGCTACTAAACATTTCGTCCTCGAAACAGGTAATGGCATCATCTTTTAATTGCACATTATGATGACCGAACAAAGACATTCTTTCAGAACTACTTGTCTGAACTCGGGACGAAGATGGAGCTTGTGAAAATGGATATCACCGCGATAAGGTGGCTGTGGATGAGCGAGTAATGACTGTTCCAATGTGAATTAAAGACAGGATCTGAAAAATTTCGATGGATATATGACATGTACATTCATTGCCTGGATTTCCTACCTCTCCATATAAACTCATATTTAGAACCACATTAGGAGCATATTCGATATCTTCAGCGAATTCCTGGGCATGATCGGAAGTTTTTTGGCAGAGACCCATGATCAAACCTATACAATAGGGAAAACTTATCCATTTATATTCAGTGTTTCGTCGGACATTGCTAGTAACCTACATTGGACAATACAGTTTGTTTACTTGAAGTATTTTCTCGCCAAGAGGGCCAACATTTCATGCGACCTTATAAATGAAAAACTTTTTAAGCCCATTACTCGTCGTCTCGAAGTACTCATGCAGAGCGATGGAGCAGCCATAGCCGTGAAGACCAAAATAGACAATGCTGCTGAGCCTATGAAGAAGCAAAAACAAGATGACATACAGACAGATTACGACGATGTATCTGATGTGGATTTGCCACACAAAAAGAAAAGGAATGTAAGAGAGTCTTCCGAACCAATACTCTGGTTTGCTTGTACCTACGACCATACACATATCGTAATTATGATTTAAAATACAGTGTATACAGGTAGAATGATAAATGGTTCCTCGGTGATTGTAAAATAGAGTTTCTAACTGCGGGATCATCCAAGTAAATGATTACAAGATGCTAAGAGCTCCCGGGCTTTACGAAATTCTATTTCGCAAGGAGCCCAAGAAGTTTACATAATCTGACCTGCTGGAATACAAGATGTTCCTCGAACCCACATATACACTTTACAAAGATAACAATCCTAAGACAGGTGGCTTAGCACTGGAAAACATGCGAATGTTTAAATAAGATAGGCAACAAGAGGAATATCAACTACATATTTTGGGATGTCCTGAACAAGCTGGTCGCTAGGTTACATCTTCTTCTCGCTTCGCAAAGGGTTGGAAATTACTCCCATACTAACAAGATAATTTCAGTAATCAAAGAACTGAAGGTGGGAGGCTACATACAATGAGTCAATGGGAAAATGCCAATGTACTGCACGCATCTGCAAGATGCAACTACTGACACCACAAGGTAATGATTTGCAGGATGAATGGCCATTTTCTAGCCGACCTCGTCGAGATGACACCATATACTCAGGTAAACAAGAGCTACATATACAAGTTGACAGTCATCGATGCATAGAGCAACTTTGCCTGGGCCTGACCGTTCAAGTCGAAGAATGCATGTGATGTCACCAAGGCCATGGCAGATGTGTTGTGCGAAGGATGCACCCCGACTTATCTACAAATCAACCAGATCAAGGAGTTCTACAATGCAAAGATCAAGGACCAGATTAAAAAACTTAATAAAATCATTATGCCTCATACAGCAATCTCAAAGCTTCTATTGTTGAGAGGTTCTACAGAAGTCTGAAGGACATTATGTGAAAGCATTTCGCTGCAATGGCAAATAGAAGTGGTTGGATACATTCCCAAAACTTGTACGCAAGTTCAATTCCTCCGTTCGCTCTACCACTTGCATAAAGCTCGAAGACATGAAAAACAACTCGGTGCTTCGAACCTTGTACATTATTCTGAAGAGGAGGTATCCCACACAAGCCTAAAGTCAAGGTTGGTGACCTTGTGTGCATCTCCAAACAAAAAGGTATTTCTGAGAAAGGGTTCACAGCAAATTGGAGCCCCGAATACTTTTGTGTGCGATACATACACAACTATGCTCTGAGGACCTACTCTCTCATGGATATGAAAAATCTTCCCATCCATGGTGGTTTCTACACAGAGGAGATCCCATCTACAAAATTTCCAGATATATATTTGGTCTAAAAGGTGTTGAAAGGATATAATGGACTGTTGTATGTCAAATTGTGAGGTTCCACAGCCCACTAAAATTCCTAAATGCACGGACATCGAACGGTAAACACAGAAGATTGCTATTAATAAACCTGTGTATATGTTTCCTCATTTTGTACATGACCAAATAAATAAGTTTTTAAAAATAATTTATTCATTTTAATAATTCTTAAGGTATATTAAAATTATTTTAAATTAAAAATACTTATGGTGAAAGTACATATGTTGAAAAGTAAAACAAAAAATTATATATGATTTAATGCAAATAGTTCTTGTCGCCATTCAGTGCAGGTCTATAGCAGGCGACGAAATCGATAAATTAGCATAAACTAGACATTTAAAATAGAAACCAATCTGGAGGGAACTATAGCACAACATATACATTAAAAACATAAACGAATATGGCTGCCACATTGGTGGGTAAATCGATTATTAATAAACTAGCACCACCTAGGTGTTGAATTTGAAAACATATTTCAAAATGGCTGCACATGACAGAATGAGTATTGGTGAGGGGGAGAGGAATATTAAGACAATGCATTTGATTGGAGAGGTCAGTTGGTTGCTGGATGTGGTGTTGGGGGAACCTTGGAAGTGTAAGTTTTTTTAATATATTTTTTAATAATAGTTTTTTAATATTTTAAAAATAATTCCTTATAAATTCTATAAAAATTTTAAATAGGATATTTACAAATAGTATAAAATTTATTAATTTAATTATTTTATAAATATTTGGGAACATTTGGAGATTCATGGGTAATCAATGTCAAAGGTCAAGGTCACCTGGATCAAATATGGCAGCTATAATGGATGACAGAACCAACATGGCTGATGGTAAGTTCTGTCTTTGGACCCTGAGCCCTGTGTATAGATTTGGGATACCCTATAACTATAAAACTAATATGGCGACCACTGTTATGCCTCGGAAACGATGCTCCCAAATCCTCCCGATGGATCAGAAAGGGCCTTTCGGGAGATCTTTTTTTGCCACTGATGGGGAGGGATGGGGGGTCGATGCTTTTTAAGGGGAAATGGGAAATTTCTATGGAAAAAGAAATTTTGATGGAAAAGGAGAAATTCCAAGATGGCGAGTGTTCACTTCGGATCCGACTTCCCTGTTCCCTCTTCACAGTTTCATTATTTATGTTATGCTGGTAATATAACTTAAAAGACAGTTATATTCCTTTACAAGGTTTTAGTGATCGCAGAACAAAGCACTACCTTACAAACACAAAATAACAGAGTTTATGTTAATATAGTCTCTGAAGAGATAGCAATTCTAATAAAGTTTAGATCATTCTTACCTACTGTAAAATTTCTCTTTCCTGGTTCTGATGATATGGAGGTTGTCGGCGAATCCTCAGAGGTTTTGTGCTCCATGATAGTGCCAGAGGTTGATCTCTAGTTCACAGTTGACTGCGACAGAACAGCTTCAAGCAAGGGTGACGGGATTACCACTCGAAAGAGTACCTATACAATAAGATCTCCCAGATTTTGTATATCTTCAGGTGCCTGCACATTGGTTTAGGTTTTTTCATCCCTGGGGACTGATGTCAGGTCCCGAACAGAGACAGTTCTCTTTCTACCATCAGGGCAGGGGATGTGTGCATAGCCAGGTTTCACCTGAATAAGTTCCGATTATTCTACTAAGTTGTCGAATTTGTTTCATTTGTTGTGGTTCTGGACTAGAACTGGGGCTGGAGATGTAAACGAAGATGGGACAGGCCTACCATAGTAAGACATTCATGGATGTATAAACATGAGTTCGTGTGGTTTAGTATTTGTGGAGGTACATAGAAGCGATCTAATTGAGTGAAGTGCCTCTTGTAGTATAACTTGCCAATGCTCCACTGGTAGATCTTTAGACTTCAAAGTTAGAAGTACAGTTTTCCATATGGTGACATTACATTTCTCCACTTGTAAGAAAATGAATGACTTGCGAATATCTTGGAATTACTTCAACTCCCAGGATATGAAAGGATTTCTACAATCAGAATGAATGAAGGGAGGTATACAGAAAATGTTGAAGAGCTCCCTAAAGTTTCTCGACAAATGTTAACTGAAATTTTGTGACAAGCAAAAGTAAAAGGGTACGTGGAGTGCTCATCAACAACGGTTAGACAGAAGCTGTTCCTGTTTGCCCTGAGAACTAGCACATTGTAATAAATGCTGAGTCTTTCAAATGGAGAAGTGGCCTTGATGAGAGTTCCCTCGTAGAAACAATATTTTGGCTTGAGCTCAGCACAGACATGGCAAGACAAAGTTACCTGATGCTACTAAGTATTTAATTTCATCGATTATTCGTTGGAAAGCAGCAACGCCATTCATGACACCAAATGGTATCCTTAAGAATTGCAGCAGCTGCTCGTCAGCTTCAAACACAGGTTAGAGTGTTCCGTTTTCATCTTTAAGAATTTAATGGTAAGCACTTCGTAGACCAATAGTGCTGAAGAGACTGAATTTTGAAACCCTGTTGACTATGTCTTCGGTATTAGGAAGTGGACAGGCATCCAGAAGCATAAACATATTAATTGTTTCCGAGTAGTCAATAACCACTTTTTCTTTTATTTTGTTCACCCTTGAACACACTGACTTGAGCATGCAATGGAGACGAGCTCGGTTTGACTATACCTTCACTGAGTAACCTCTTGACCTCTCTTTGATGAATTTTGTGTCCTCAGAGGTATGGTGGCACAACTTGATCGCTATAAGTCTGCAGTTGAGTGTCAAGTTGGTAAACTGTCTCGCTACTCTTACCCTAGCAATCGAAAAGAAAAATTTTTCTAGTGGAAGTTTCTTACCTCCGAAGGGAACTTTGACACTTGAGTATTCTCTCAGAATATCATGGCAAAGGATTAAGTCAGCGCAGATCTTATCGAGGATCAGGAAACTGACTTTAGAATACAGGTGGTGCATAACTGCAATATTAGCTATGCAACAGGGCACAGCTGATAGCTGATACATGGTCGATGCCAAGGCTACATTAATCCTAGTCGGGTAAAGCTTGATGCATATTTCGTGGACAACAGCTTTACTGATAGAAGTATCAGAACTGCCTGTACCTACTAGTGCATCGGTCTTAATTCCACTGACACGAGGTTATAATTGTGGACTTCACAAGCGAAGACACAAGTGGCACAAGTTGGCAGAGGCGAAATCGACGCAGATATTTTTTTCTTGGACCGGCAAACCTTGCTGAAGTGGCCATTATTTTGGCGAAAATAGCAGATAGCATGCTAAGCAGGACAGGCATGCCTGGAGTAACGATTGAGCGTGCCACAGAGAAAGCACTGGAATGGCACAGCCGAAACAACATGCTTGGATTTGGAGCTTTCCTCAGAACAGAATGATTCACTATCGGATGAATGACTTTTGAATAGCATTTATAATAGGGGCAAATTTATAGTATGACTGTGAATGCTTCTGTATTAGTTACAGAGCACTGGCTTTATCGGAAGCATCATATAATGTCAGATTAGAGTTTCAGCTGCATATCACAAATTAGAAAATAAATATTTTGTTGTAATAATTATGAAATGTGCTCAAATTGAAAACATATATAATATTTCCGCTACTATTAGTGGAGTGAAACTTCCCAATAGAGTGACAAGCTCCGCTCCACCTATTCAAGTTTCTTCCTCGGACAAAAAAAAACATGTCACTAGGGCTTACCGTAATTTTCGCTGATAATTTTAACTGAAAAAATGAATAATCTTTTCATCAGTGCTACTTACAAAATTTAAATATTTCAATAGGCAACGTTTAATTTACAAACAGCATACCGAAATTATTGGTTAAAACAACATTTTAACTGTGAGCTATTTCTTATTAGCCGTTGCCTATACATCTCTGCTCTCGCTGTTTTTAATTCGTATTGTTTACGAAAAAAATATTACAAGATATAGATGACAGTAAATTAAAACAGGTGGACATGTTACCCATAAGTTGATTTTTCAAAGGTTTATTTGGAAACATTCAAAGTCTATAAGGAGATATGACTTCATTAGCAGAAGAAGTACGAATTGAAAAGAAAACTCCAGAATAATACTTTTTGTGTATACATTTAATTAACATTTCATTACACACAACACTAATATTACATTAAAAATGAGTTTTACTTCAAGTATACAAATAATTTTTTTGTAATCCGTAAAACGCATGTTTGTAAAACGAAAATAAATAATGATTGTAAGTTTAGTGTCGTCTGAAACAATATTTAATACTTATTTCCCTTATTTTTACGTATTCTGGGTTTGAAAATGATGGTTTATATCGCACGTAAACCCTGCACTCTTTAATTGTGTGCGTTGAAAAATTTACTGTCACTAGTATATTAATAATATGGTATCGTTAACACAATTTTTGTGACAGTCGATTTTTCTTTAACTCAGATCTCTTATTGTACAATTGAGTAACTTTAAATCACTCAGTTGGTGAACCAGTTAAAACCACAAACAGTAAGAAGCTTGGCTCTGCCGAATTGAAATTTTAAACCTATGGGTCACTGATATTATTTGTTTGTAGTCCGGTGACAATTCTGAAATAACAGCCAAGTTATCTCTTCGGCTGGGTAGCGTGTATTCAACACACGTTAGCCTAGGTTAATACTGCTTACCCGGCCATATTGCTCGACTATTCATTTTATTACCAAACATTTGCATTTTATTTTCAGTGCGCGTGGACTCCCAGTGTAAGTTACTTTCGACAGAAACATAAACCAGTGATATTAACAGCTAGAGAGCATATTTCCCTTTGGCTTACCAAAATTCCTTTTTTAATTAAAATTTCCTTCCACCTAAATTGTCTCCATTTAAAACAAACAAATTTACGGTATCAAAGGTATATATTGAGAAAGTACAAAGAAAACACTGATGTTCATTCAAAAACAGCTCTTCATTTTACGCTTAAATGTGTTTACGCCAGTTACAATACTGAAAGTACGTTCTGCTTCTGTGTTTGAGTGAGAAATTTTCAGCACAATATAAATACTAAACTAAATCTTTTTTTTTCTTTCTTTCTTTTCACAACAAAGATACCGTTGATGTCAAGTAACGGTTGAAACCCGCAGCAACCAACGCTATATTTAATGTTCCGCCGGCAATTTGAAATTTACCCGAATTTTAAACAATTTCGCGAAAATTTCCCGTTTTTCTGTTTTGCCTCTCGGGATGTACAAAAATTTCCCTCGGAAAGGGGAATTTCCCTCGACTTACCTTCACTGACATAAACACATCTTCGTGTTGAATCGTTTCTTTCATTTCACTTTTCCCTCTTCGCTTCCTGTCGCAGTTGCTATGGCAACGTGGGCTTTACAAAGGGATCGTGCAGCTTCGTGAGCTGATCGGGAATGTTCGGTCAAAGTTCGCGCCCGCTAAGACAGCCAGCCAGAGCTACGGGCGCCCAGGAGCTGTATTCACGTACAAGGCTAAATGTGTGCAATGAGTATAAAAGCGGTGCTATATGAGTCATATGCATACCTAACGTTGGTAAAGTCTGTTCACGATAAAATGAGCACTTTACAATTGAACCTTAGAAAAAAGTCACCGCCCCTGCGTGCACATATTTTAACAGGCGCACTGAGTGACATTCGCCCAGTAAAGTTGGTAACGATGGATAGAAAATATTTCCATATCTTAACGTCGAATAAAAATTGTTATGTAACCCTTGACATTGTTTCTTTCGCTTTTTTTTAAATGCATGAAACTGTAAAAATTAGCAGATTTGTATTAATGACAATGTTAATTTTTCATAAGGCGGAGGAATACACAGCGTGTATATAAGAAGATACTAGGTAGGGCTTTCAAAAGTTCTCATTTTACCGTGAACAGCCTATAGCATCAATGTTCGTATATTTCTGTTTATGCCTGATGTACTGCAACGTGATTCCCTCTGCGATGTCCGATATGTGATTACCGCCTCTATGCGAGGCAAGTTGTGACTCCTGCAACATATGCTGCACGGAATAGATCGGGACCCTCGACCTGTCACCAGCCGGGCAGAGCAGCACTGCACTCCTGGAGATGTCTTGGATAGCGACTTTGTTCATTTTAAGTCTGGGAAGATCAACCACATTGTTAGCAATATAAATTTTGATTTAAAGTACTCACATTTTGTTTTAGTAAATGTAATGATTTCATTACTTCATTAGTGTTTTAGATATAACTAGCCAATAATTTTGGAATTCTCAATTCCATGGATGAAGAACAATAAATTGGCACTTAAAAATCTTCATTTACATGGAATGTCTCTTTCAGAATATTATTACTGTGGTCTTTTCGGTATGTTAAATGAGACAATAAGAACATTGGATGAAGAGTGGGAATGGATTCGATGAATCTTGCAGAAATATTATTAATTAAAGAGGCCTAATATTTTATAATCGAGGTGTAAATATTTTTTTAAAGTGCAAGTAAAAAAATTGTTATGTATAATATTAATCCAGTAGTGAAAAAGAATGCTTGTTCTGCTGTTGCTTAATTTTTTTTTTCAAATTTGTTAGTTAAAACACAAAAGTATGCTAAAGTTTCGTTTCGTAATATTGAATTTCGCAACAATATGGGTAAGAACAACATATATCACAATTAAGATACCAATGAATCAACCCAGGGGATCAAGCATTGAAAAATACTGACCTGTTGAAAAACTTGAAAGTGAAATAAATAATTAGGATCATGAAAGTGTCTTATATATCCTTAATTAAACAAATAAAAAACAAATTTAGGAATAGGTATTTTATGAAAATGTTTGTTGCTCTTGTAAAAATATTACTTTTATTTCCAGCAGGAACAAGTTCCATATTTTATTTAGGGGCGAAAAAAAAAAAAAAAACAAAGGATTATCAGTCATTGTGTAACCAAGGAAAATGAAGTATTCATGGCTAAATATAGATGAATACATTTTAAAAATCGAAATAAATTAATTTTTTTGACAATTTTGAATAAAAAACTATATCAATAATAAAAATACGAATTTTTTCATATTAACAAAATACGAAATTTAGTTTTCAATTTTTACGATAAAATTGCAATTAAAAATATATTTCTTTTAAACTTGAACAGTTAGGTTTCTTATCGGGACAGCCAATGGTGTTTCTTATTCTGCTATATTTGGCATAAAATAGTAATTTTTTACATATTTTTACAACTCAAAAATTTATATAAACAAAGTTTGTAATTATTATTTAATATAAGTTATATCTATAAGGGGAGCCACTCTTACTTTCTCTAACAACTATTACAAAATTGGCAAAAAGAATAATCTTCGTAATTACGAATTCTATCGATGTATTTCTCTACGAAATATATTTTTTAAAACAAAAATCGCAATTTAAAAAAATGTGCATATAAATAAAGCGATCCCACTTTTCTTATAGATGTCGCTTTTAAGCTGGGTAATTAATAATTATAAAAATTCAAATTTAAAAAAGTGAATCAAAATTTATTAAATGAGTTCAAATCAAAACTTTATAACATGAAAGAAAGTGTTAAAATAAACTTGAAAAATGATTTTTGTATTTGTACTGAAATAATTATTTGTATATGAAAATGCTACTATATATATTTCAATATATTAAAAATAATTGAATGCATTTTATAAAAATGTACGCAACATGCAGTCAAATTTTTTTTTTAATTCTCTAATGTTGAATTAAATGTCCACATAAAATATTACAACTGAAAAAATTTAATAAGGTTGCTTTAAATTTAAAGTTTTGTGATAATTAAAACAAATTACAAAGTTTGTGACGAAAGTGAACAAAATGTAAAGAAAGTTAAATAATGAATCCGTATATAGCATTTTTTTAACTGCACATTACAAAAAGCAGAAAAGAGTTCGTCTTACATCTTACAAAACTTTAACCAACTAACAAACTCTCCTCAGGTTGGTTGAAAGTAAATTATAACCTAAACACGTTTTTAAAAAAATTGTGCTTGTATCTTCTGGAAATTTCGAAATGTGACAAAATTTCTAAAAAAAATTTCTCACAATAATTTTTTTATTAAAATTTTTTT